>JAENPR010002693.1:0-45715 GCA_018135685.1 Themeda triandra
ACTTTTGTGTTTTCAAATTTTGGCACAAGTTAATTAGCAAGTTACATAGAATAACTTAAGTACACAAGTTGTATATAATAACTTAGAAAAGTTATGTTTGATACTTTTATATATTTCATAACTTTCGTGTTTTTCAATTTTGGTATAATTTATAAGTTAAATTTTTTTGTGTGTTAATAACTTTTGTCTTTTTATAAGTTTTGGCAAAACTTAAGTTAATTTGTTTTTCTGTTTAATAATTATTTGTTTCATAAGTTTTGTGTTATAACTCTTGATGTTTTAAGTTTTTTCGTATAACTTTTATGATATAAATTATACAAACATCAATTTAATATATATAAATTGTTGCTTGAAAAAATAGTCTTGAAAACATACGTAAGTGCTCCAGTTTTATTCGTTTCGTATCGTGTAGAATGCAGGTGCGCCCACACGGAATTAAAAGCGGATTTATCTTTGCAAGTTATAGCATTTTAAAATTAATACTTCTCTTTTTGGATGACGTTGGCGGTCCTACAAAAGCTTACAGAATGGGGAGAAGGGTGGTGATGCATGCCCGCGCTCAGTTCATTAGCATTTGGCTTAGCGACTGCCAAAAGGGGAAGAGGTGGGAATTTCTTTTTCTAAAAAGGCATGTCGGAAATCGTTCGCTTGATTTGTTTCAGATGAACGTTCGCTATTTAGTGCTCCCCGGACGCATGGTAACTTAGTAGTGCGCCAATCTATTAGTAGCTGCTACCTCCACCGCCTTCCCCTCCACCCCGACGCCCCGTCTCTAGCCTTCGTCTCCCGGACGCACGCTAGCACAGCAGCATCCACAGTCTCTGCCACTCCGACGACCCACGCCGTGGGCGACAAGGCGGTGGCCAACGCACCTGAGGCCGACGAGCACGAGCCGGAGGTGATCGGCGCCCGCGCCGAGCTCCTCGACCACGTTCAGCGCCGCCTCTACAGCGGCCGCATCTTAGTTGCCGGCGGCTGGCTCGTCCTCACCTACACCATCAACAACCGCTCCTCGAACGCCGAGCACGCGCTCGTCGGGCTCGTGCTTCTGCTACTCGGCGTCTTCCTCGTCATGCTGTCCTTCGTGGCAGGCCAGTTTCCGGGAGTGGCAAGGGCTGGAGTTGCCGTGGCCAACGCCGTCCTCTTCTACTTCTTCGCGCCACCGAACTAGCTCCTCCGGACGACAGGTCTGTTGTATCATTGCGTGCGCGAATTCAGCTCCTCGGACCTTGTGGGCCCGCCGTTTTATAGCAATAAATAAAAGAAATTACTATGGTTTCCCTGTTTCTGTCTGTTTCCACCGTTTGGTCTGTGGCTTTGGACATGTACTTTGTAAACATTTCCACAATCAATGGTTTACTATTTTGCGTATTTCATTTAGGGCTTGTTTAGGTCTCATGAATTGAAATTAATACCTCAAAAGTGATTTTCATTTATTATTACATTACTTTTCAATTTCTCTCAATTTCGGATTTTTTTTTGGTTTGTGCAGTTTCCAGTTCCGAGGTTACATTATCTTTTGTTATTCCGCTGCAAAATTGGCTTAGTTAAGCGCCGTGAAAACAGGAGCGTTTACGCTAAAATATGCTGCTTATAGCGAACTCCAGCAATAAAATTCCTAATCTACAGTGACCTGTACAAGAGAATTATCGGATTCTCTAGTCGGCCGCAGACACGTGTCCTCATCTGAAGTCCACTCCACGCATAAAGAGGAACATCCACATCAGAACCGAATGTGCTAAACAGAAGGCATAATGGAACCCCGTGGGACGAGCATAGCAAATTTGATTCTGTGAATCTATACTATTAAGTAACAGCATGGTGAACAGCATGATAAACAATCAACACACAAATGAAAAGTCACACCCAAAAGCTGCAGCCAACATCTCATAGGTTTATTTGCAGCACTGGCTGCTTAGAATTTACAAAGACCAGCGACATGGCTTAACTTAGAGCAAGCAATGAGGAGAAAACAAGAATTACACAAACCTACAATTTACGATTGATCCTAGCAGGATAAGAATTGATCCTAGGTTCCTCTAACCATTCATGTGCCTGCACGCCTCCATCACGTACCTCTTGAAATTTCTGCTCTATAAAGAGCTCACATTCCGCCTCAAGAACAAAAAATTATCGAATACTGCACAAAACAATCAAAAATAGGAAAACCTTCTACGGTTCTACCTAGAATCCTTTTGTAACAGATCTACATGGATTCTGGGCCTTGCCTTTCCCTTTTTAGCATCTAGAGCCTGTCAACCATGAAAATCAAACAAATGAAAACATGTCAACACATAATCCAGATAACTAAAGGTTTAAGATCAGAAATTGCCATATAAAAGGGATACCTTTTTCTTGGAAAGTTCTCATGACTAATACAATTAGACTTGGCTGCGAACCTAAAAAGTGTCAGATAATCAGATATATGGATTTTGATTATATTTTATTTGAAAAAATGAAAACAAAATTGTGCCACAGAGAAGGCTGATAACAAAGTAAGGTGTCAGTTGATACCTAACATTGTAATCCTCATTCTCTGATATTCCATGTGTGCTCAATGGAAGATTTGAACCCCCAGTAACTAAAACAAATTGAGTTGTGCGCCCAATTGGAATTTTCATCTGCAAAGACAAATTTCAATATATAAGAGAATCGAGATTAGTTACTGGATATTTATAACTACTATGATGGCTAATGTCACATGGACAAATATACCTGTAGACTTTGTGGAGTACTTCTCATCAATTATAACATCACCGGTCTTTGTGAACTTAATCTGATAGTTAGGTCGTGTAAGCACCAATGTAGCCGATTCCCACTCCTCAGGAGAATAAGCCCTGCTGCACAAAAGGTCTAAATCAGCCACAGCACTTAGATATTGTTTATTGTTTTTATTCCAGTATCAGTAGAAAAAATATGCATGTTACAATCATATTGCAATCAATAAAATGACTGTTCAGCTAGCAGTGCCAGATGATTTTAGGACAGGAGTATAATAGGGAAATGTCCGGAATGAACTGAAGTCTAACTGAGCTCTGAAAGAGAGCTGCATTGTAACTTCCACAAGACCACAAACAAGATGATAAAATCCAATACTTCTACCCAACTATTTTCCTTCAACAATAGGGTGCACGGTGCAGGACCTATTCTACACAGGGGGAAAGGAAACATCCGCACCTATATTACATAAAATCAAACAATAAAATAATCATACAAAAATTGATGTCACATTTCTCATCTGTAAATAGATCCTAATCGAGTGTCTTAATGCCCAACAAATGAGGCTATAGAATACACTATCTATACCTTAAACACCTAAATCAATAGTTCTTGAAAGACAAATTGTAGTAGCTGTAAACATGAGAACTAAGATTACAATTGCATTAACAACTGTATAGTATTCAGTCACAATGATAAAGATTCTTGCAGAACCAATATTGTGCAGAACATGATTTCCAAGTAAACATCATGTTATCTTCATAGGCAGCACCACAGCATCCATTGCTAGTTAGTGCAAAAATATTAACAGGATAATGAACATTTTGGAAAAAAGTCTATGTTACTGCCTCAGACAATCTAGTTTGACCATTTAATCCTAGAATGAAATATCAACTCAATTTACCCATCAAGCTATTTCAGCCCAATCTCCCCAATGAGATTTGTATTTTTTTTCACCACATAGTAGCAATTTTGAGGGGCTATAGAGAGAATCATAACTTATTATAAAAAATTGCAATAAGAAATTTCATGGTCACATGCTCATATTCATAGTTTGGGGAGAATTTACTACCAAATTGACCCTAGAGATACAAAATTGCATTAAAAACAAGGATGAAAAACTGAAGTATTTAACACCCCACGAAATTTGAACTTAAAACTCAACCTGTATGCAGAGAAATACAAGAAAATCATTAGGGGGTAGATTGGAAAAGTTGAAATGGGTTTGGGGCAGCAAATTGAGCTGAAAAATTGTTCAGGGGTCAAACAGATATCGTGGTTTGTCTAGGATATAAAATGGTCTGTTCCCAAACATTTTCACACATACCAGGAAATATACTTCAAATTCAGCTCTGCCAGTAGAAACATATGCATCAATATGACTCTGCATCTCTGGATCTGCAGATGTAGAATGGAACTTCATCTATTAGGTAAGGAGGCAAAGTAGAAATACTATATGACATCACACAGGTTTGTGCCTTTTTGTTCAAGTCTTTAAAGCCATGCAAATAGATTCGAAAATCGGAATGATGTTTGAGAAACTTAATGACATTTCCATTCAGGTAACTGTAACTCGATTTCTCAGAAAATTAGTTTAACCATCAAACTTGTGATCACTCCAACACCATAAATATTTAAACAAAGTTTCAATACCAAATGAAAATGCATAGCAATTTGGAAATTTCTAATGCAGTGATATTTTCATTTTAAAGTAATAGCACATGACACTACCTTGGATCTTGGGACACATGTATGCAAGGGATGCAAAAAGCCACAACCAATCAACCACAAAGGCTGATTCCTTGATCTTAGTTGATGGTTGTGCAAGATTAACCTATTTAATACTAATTGATTAAAGATATAAGTTGCGCTTTCAGCTTTAGCCAATAGGATTATTCTGACTATTCACTATTTACCTTGTAAATGTCTTTAACTTTTTCAGGAACCATTTTCTACAGGAAACCCTAACAATGTAGTATATCTTCAATTTTTTAAATCATTGCATAAATAGAAGTGTTACAATATTGTAATACATGGAATCAACAGTTCTGGCACTCCAAAAATGCAGCAACACTGCAGTGAAAACTCACCACATGTTATCTTATTCCCATTGTTAGCAAATTCTGTCACCAAATCACCCTACAAAAACGGAGATTTGATACACTAAGAATAATAGCACTGTATGTGGACTCAAATTGAAAGTTTCCCAGTATCAGATGCTCATGTATTGGTGGTTACAGTATTGAATCAATGTAAAAGGTTAAATGCTCAAGTATACTCCTCTCGTCTACAAGATTAAAGCGTGACTAGGAGATACTATTATAGACAACAAATGAGTTGAAAAACTTAGACTTGAGCATTGACATACACAGAAAAAAACATAGATAGGAGTACATCCTAAAGCCAAGTAATTGCCTATATGTTTATAAAAATGCTGAATAATAACCTGGCGGCCATTATCATCCATAGGCGTACAGTCTACAGCAAGAAGAGTGCCAACATCATCTGCAGTGACCACATAGTCATACATTGTGGCACCTAAATTTCAAAATATAAAGAACTAGTCAGCAAAATTAAATTATTTCTGAACAATAATATGTCATAGGATCTAGGATCAATTCCCTACTTTACCTTCGATAGACTGCCTGATACCATTTTCATGATGGCGAACCCACTAGAACAGCAACATCAATGGGATGAAAGGCATTTACAAGATTTAACACCTATAGCAATTATAAAGAATCGTAACAAATGGTCAGAAAACAATATACCTGGAAATTGCAAAAGGGTAGTACCATTTGTAGGGAAACCACATGCTGTTAATTGAAATCCTGGTCTAGGTTCACCAGCAATTTGAAAACCCCCTCAATACCAGGTAAAGCATCACCTAGATTACAATTGCCAATAAGATCAATAGATATGGTCTGGAATCTGTCTAATCACAAAATTAGATATTTATTTACCATCAGGTTGGTATAACTGCGAGTCACCATCTACTCTTCCTTCTTCAAAATAATTTGAGGGGAGTAGTACCTCCAGTATCCCTGAAAGAATAAGGCAGACAGAAATATATGTCAAGATATTTTCGTGCAGATAAGACGTAAGACTGGATGGCTAAGCAAACAATAATTAGATAATGCCATAACGGAAGATCTTGAATTACTGCTGAAAATTGGATGCATGGTACATTTGCTCAATATGTCGGTCACTTGGACCTTGAGCATACTGTTGACGAGCATTCCTATTTGAATCCTGTAAACAAGAACCACTTAACCAATTATGTATGAAATTAAAATGTTAGGAAAGTTAAGCAGAGGGCCATGTTAGTAGTTACCATGTTATTATAAGATGGGGAAGGCTCATTTCTTGATAGGGTTACTTGCTGATGATTGGGATTATATATATGTCCAGGTTGAGTCATATCACCTAAATTGTCCTGGATCAGTATAAAGTTTATATGATACACAAGCTATACAACGGATTAACACACTTAAGAAAACAGTTGTCAAATGAAAGTCATCTTGATGACTGGGTTGTTTTATGTTCTATGCATGCAAATATTGCAAGGCACAATTCGACAATCTCTTGAACATGTCATCAATCTAGTAATCATAATTTGTGCAAAAGTTAAATTTATGATCAACAGTGGAACTATATATCAAGAAATTCATATGTGAGCCCAAACAACCATATGAAGCATAGGGGCCCCAATGGTGATTTCTTCAAAAGGGGGTGGGTGGGTGGGTGGGTGGGTGGGTGTGGGGGGGGGGGGGGATATTTGTTCTTGTAAGTTGTAAGTGACCCACCAACCCAAAACTAGTCAGGAAGAACACACTTTAATAGAAAAGAGAAAATAATGCTTTAAGCTTATTACAATGCTGCACAAATTAAACCAAATCGAGACATCAGTTCATTACATTTTTTGAGTCAACAGTAGTTAGTCGCATTCAGTTTCAGTGGGTCAATACTCAATACAGAATACAAAAAAGAGCATTCATAGGTACCTGCATTTTAAAATCTAGAACAGCATGATTGTCAAACGTTAAACATATTACAATCTTAAGCATTCAAAATTACGAACACTTACATTTAAAGATCTGAGTTTTCCAGTGCATCTGTTTGGTACAAGCGCTGAAAAAGAAATAATTTCACCCTTGTGTTAGACCCGAGTAAAAGTAACATAAAGTGAAGCTAGTCAACAGGTTTGATTTTCAAAGCCTAATATAAGAATAAGCATACTAAAGCAACCATACGAACTGAGCAAGCAACTAAGGGTTGGGATAAAAAAAGAATAACAGATAAACTAACAAAAAAACACTGAAATAATTTCAACAGAGATTATGACAGCAGCAAGCCATGTAACAGAAGTACACAAAAGTGAGGCCATGTAGAAGTACTCATTGTAGCTATCCATACTAACTAACCTGTTGCACAGTGTCAGAGTACATTCTGCTTGGTAAGTTTGTGCAACCATGCCAATAATGTTGGCAGTGGAGGAGTCCTAGGAAGCTCTCACTCACTTGGCTGTGAACCGAGGATCACTCTCACCCACTCAGCAGCAGTCAGTTGGTACTCACTTGGGAGGGGGAGGAGAGAACACACCTGGTTTTGAGCACTACTAACTGACTGCCGAGTGAGTGAGAGTGAGCCTCAGCTCCAGAGTGACTGCTGAGTGGGTGAGAGAACTTCCTAAGCCTCCTCATTGCTAACAAAGAAGTCTATTAGAAAACACCCTTGGTTAGTAGAGTAAGGTATAGCTTTTAGCTTTTAATAAAGTGAACCCATTACAAAGATACTAGAGTAGTAATTTGAGCAAATGGGGAGTGTGCATACAATTAAACCTGAATTCTACGATTTCACCAGAAACACGGACACTTGTTAAGAATGTCACAAATCTTTTGACTCCGTCAACCATTAGTTGGATCAACAAAATTTATTCCTTCCCAGTTCCACATAGTATCCAGTGATACTTCAGCAAAACAAAGCTAATGTATTTCTAGCTTATAAAGCTAAACTGCATTTTATTTGAGGTATGATTAGCTATGTTTAGCTTATAAAGCTAAACATAGCTAATGATCCATAGTAAGGAAAGGACGATTCAAAACACGATGGTGCAGTAAGAATTACCTTTGTACCAGTTGTAATGGTGGAAGCATTTATTTGAGGTGGCGGATGGTTGTATTCTGCTAGCATGCTAAGCAACGAAGAAGTAAAAAGTATAGCTCTTCTTCCTCAGCCTAGAATAATTCCATAGTAAGTCCAGAAGTTCCCAGAAAGTCAGTTGAAAAGCATGTAATCTATTTCATAAAAAACAGTTGACAACAATAAAACTGAGAACAGCCAAATGCAGAAAACAAGAAGTGATGCTTTGCATAATTGTCACATTAAAGTGTGTGGTTGAAATAAATATTTTACCCATGCCTCATCAATATGTAGGCCAGTGGAGTCAAGACCCAAATGTTATATTTAGTGCAAGGCATTTTTCTAATTACAACATTTGGATCATGAATCAAAAAAACATAATGAAACAACATACAAGATATAAAATAGGTAAATAGGACATTGCATACAGAGATTTTGAGCCTACATTCTTGAAATGTACAATAGCACCATACTTTTAGTTCATTTGCCAGTCTCATATTCTCCTCAAGATGGGTTTTCTTCTGGTTCAATTGTTTCAAAGCACCAGATATAGCTTCTTCCTGCTTCTCATCAACAGCCTAGCAAATAGCAAATATTTAGATTAATAATTAATAAATAGTTCTAAGAATGGAACAGAAATCAAAGGATGTATGATTATAGAGACCATCCTCAAGTCTGTGAGCCTCTCTCTAGAATATGTTTTTCACTCAGCAATCTCAGCTCCTACCACAATAAAGTAATTATAGTTAATAAATTAGGCGTAGTCGTGGAAGAAAGGAAACAAATGTTAAGGGATTTACCCAACCCTCCTACCTTGAGAGATGCCTCAGCAATTTTCTTGCGAAGCAACAAGATTTCATCCTCTTGTGATTGTGATCTAAAGTAAAGTTCCTGCAAAACAGAAACACTAGAGGGTCAAAGGACTTGGCACAGATTGAAAGGAACATCAAATTGCAACTTTTCCAAAGTCTAAACAGTTTACCTTGGTCTCAGGATCCATGATACGAGTATTGGGATCTTCCACAGCTAAATCTTTGTGCAAGGATGCACCCTGGTGTTGATGCCTGCCGATGCAAGATATAGCCCCATTTCACAAAGAAGTCGACAAAATGAAAGAAAGCATCTGCAACAACTGCTTTTGTTGAAGAATGAAGGACCTGACTAGAGTGTCGGAGTTTGGAGCAAAGGATTTGGGTCCACCATTTTGTAAACCATAGTCCCCAGCAGACACCGCACCAGTCCTGGAAAGTTGGCTGCCACCATTATGGTCCGCATTAATGAGGTCAACCGGTAAATCAAATGGATCCCGCATGTCTTTCCTCTGTAATTCTGTAGAAAGATGGCATTAACAGCTGGTAAAATGCAGGACGAAAACCAAATATATATACACACATGAAAAATAATTCAATCACTCGCAATCCCGAGCTGACAAGCGCCATTTATCTTTGTAATCCTAAGGATCCCAACATAAACGACTCAGACCATGGTTACCACTCACAATTTCATCGTTTGGGAATCAACTGAACAAATGAACCAGTGAACCAAACCCCGTCCCTGTGAACAGGTCAAGCAAGGCGACAAAGGTCCTGTTTGGGACAGCTTATTTGTGAGCAGCTCTTCTGAGAAGTTAGCTGCACAGAGAAGCATCAGCCTTAAGGAGTTACATGGAGAATTTAGCTTTTGGAAAGTCCTTTTCACATGGCTGATTTGTCTGTTTTGAGTGTGAAAAGGCCATGATGCCTAAAGCAGTATGGTCACTTTGTTTCCGTTATTAGCTTCGCGTAGATATTGCTATATTTGTAACTTCTTCGGTATCTATTGAGGATCTTCAATCTTTAACTGTCAGGTTCGCCATCTTCGAACGGAAGTTTCCGAAATTTACAACTAATCTTTGATTAAGCATCAGTGAGACAAAAACTGAAACAATTTGAAGCATACGTTATCATTGGAAAAGTGCTACTAAAAAATCGGTCCACAATCAATCAGGATCAAATTCAGCTATTCTCAGGAACGATACTAACTCCATTCATCGTGCTAATTCGATCAAAAAATCGTACGCAGGAGCAACTGCAACCTAATCCACCCAAGTACAACCTCTCATCAGGTGCTACCGAAATGCTACAGTTCAATCGGCTTCTCCTAATCGGTTCAGTAGCAATATCACCATTCATAAAATCATTAAACAGAACAGAAGCAGAGGACGCGTTACCTCCCCGACGCTAGAAGCGGCAGCAAGCGGGCGCAGGGGGGATGCCGCTCGGGGAGGAAGAGACTGGGCGACAGGGGAGCGTGTCCGCCGCTCGCTTGGCTCCCAACCCAAATCCAGAACCCTCCCGATTCACAAGGGCTGGAGCTCGCGGGTGGCGATGGGAAAGGGCCAGACGACGGCGAGGCGGCGGAGAGCTCCTTCTCGCTTGCGTGCGGGCGGAGGAGCTGGCCCGTGTAGCACGCTCCCGGCAGCCTCCAAACCCTAGTCGCCTCGCCTCTGGAGGGAAGGAGAGCACGGGGACGGACGTGCGGACGGGGATGCGCGTCGTTCTGACGACGAGGAATGTGGAAGGGGAAGGGGAACGGAAACGGGAACGGGGAGCGGCTGAGGGAGAGGGGAGTATGCCTATGGCAGCAGCGGGTAAATAACCTCAACTTTAGTGGCACTCTCCTGTTTGCATGCTGCGATCGAGTGAAGCATCTCTCGGTCGGCTCGGAAAGAGGAATGGTCGTGAATAGACGAAGTGACTGGTTTTGACCCAGATAAAGTTATAAATAAACTGGTAAAAAGGACTGACTTGGATTGGATTTTAGCAGTAAAACTTTCATAGTGTTCTACTGTTCTCTCTGTAAAAAAGATTTGGCAAGGGATCTATTTTTCAATTAAGATATAGGAATTGTTTATGTACAAGCAAAAACATGGACACCACGCTCTATGCGCAGGCAAAGGAAATGTTCTCTCCAAAGAATAAATCCCCTCTAGTCAAATGCCCTCTAGAGGGTAAGCATATATGTGAGTATGTGTGTACTATGATTTGTAAGAAAGATGAAGGACACAACACATACATCATCGAACATGAAAATGTGTGTACTATGATTTGTAAGAAAAATGAAGGACTCAACACATCCATCATCGAACATGGAAATGTGTGTATTATGATTTGTAAGAAAAAATGAAGGACACAACACATACATCATCAAATATGGAAATGTGCGTGCTATGATTTGTATGAATAATGAAGGACACAACACATATATCATCAAACATGGAAAAATAGCAGTATCCAATGTGACATGTAAGATTTGCATATCACCACCTATATCAGTCAAGAGAGACGAAACGGTATAATGAGCTCAATATATTTTCCCAAAGATGCAATAAGTACACATCTAGGTTAATCATATATGATCCCTACGTTACAAAATGATATTTTACAACGACATCCTATAATTAAATTTTAATCACTAATTGAGATTAATATATTTACCAAGACTTATACAACAGTGTATTTATTCTGTACTTTTTGTTGTATCAGATGCAATAACTGATCTTTTTGTTCGGAAATATGTATTTTTTCTTTAGAGACTAGATTACACAATTCCTAGTAGTATGATGTGTCTTAATCTTTCTTTGAAGATGAAAAAGGTTTGCTGTAGCAAGTTTGCCAGGACAAACGGTACTTGACATTATAGATTTGTAGCTGAATAAGGAGGCAGGATGGGCCACTCGAGAGAATAAATCTGCGCTTGATATCGGTGTCCTGTGACTGTCTTCACCGGTGCTGATTCAGGCGTATAATCCCATTTTCTTCGCATGACTTGACTGACCAGTGGTTAGCACCAGATGGAAGTAAAAGAAGTTTTCTTTTTAGCACGGCGGCTGTTGGCTGATTGCTGCTTGCTACTCGTATCCGGCAAAAAATAAACAATAGACTACCTTAATAACACGCATATCCGACTGAAATTGTTTACTAGATTTTGTTTCATTCAGTTTTCTTCAGGACTGGATGGTCGTTGTACTGTCGGAGGAGACCAAGCTGACGCTAGAACTTTCAGAGGTGCTGCCGTGTGGAAAGATAGGGTATGAAAAGTAGCCATGCTCATTGAGTCAGTGATTAGTACCTTTCTATTAACGTAATAAGCATGATGATCATTGGTGTTTAATTATAGCATGTTTCGCCATTCGAGTATCTGTAGCAGGTTTCTGTTGGTTCATGTTTCGTTAGGCCTCTGAACAGTGCTGTCAATTTTCTCTATTCATTTCTGTTTAACCCGAAAGACTTTGCTTTGATCGTAAAGTCGAGTTTGTTGGAGTATATACGTATTAGGCCTGAGGCCCAGGCGTAGGCCACATGATGCTACACTATATAGCTACCCTTCTAGGGTTAGCCAAATCAATAGAGAACACAATTCCAACATGGTATCATGATGTTCTAGGTCTTCTCCTCCTCTCCCTCCCGATCCAGGCCGCCGGGGGGCTTCCAAACTCGAGTTCATGATGAGCAGTTGTGTCATGCGTGCCGGTTGGGCCGTCATGTTCGTCTTCCTTTTTCTAGTTCTTCTTCTCATGCGGCTCAACGTTTTGATCTTGTACACTCGCGACCCGTGGACATCGCCGTACTCGCATTTCGGCTATAAATACTATCTTGTGGTGGTTGATGATTTTTCTCACTACTTGTGGACTTTTCCCTTGCGTGCGAAGTCCGATGCTTTTCCCCGCGATTCACCACTTCTTCGCTTGGGTGTCCACACGGTTGGCCTCACTATCAAGGCCGTCCGGTGCGACAATGGTCGCGAGTTTGATAACTCCACCTCCCGTGCGTTCTTTCTCTCTCACGGTGTCCGCTTGCGCATGTCTTGCCCGTACACCTCCTCTCGAACGGCAAGGCCGAGCGCATGATTCGCACCATCAACGACACCATGCGCACGCTTCTTCTCCAGCCTCACTTCCCGCTCGCTTCCGGGCCGAGTGCCCGCACACCACCACATACCTCCTCAACCGCCTACCTTCCGCCGCCCGTCCGGCTCCTACACCACACCACGCTCTCTTCGCACCCTCGGTACGATCACCTTAGGGTCTTCGGGTGTGCGTGCTACCCGAACACCACCGCCATCGCTCCCCACAAGCCGGCTCCTCGGTCCACCTTGTGTGTCTTCCTTGGGTACTCCCCGAGATCGGAAGGGTACCGGTGCTATGATCTCACCTCTCGTAGGGTTCTCATCTCTCGCCATGTGGTGTTCGATGAGTCGGTTTTCCCCTTCTCCACCCCCTCCTCCCACCACTTCCACTCCACGGGGAGCTTGACATTTTTCTCTGTTTCCCACCGACGCGGTGGTCGAGCCACCTTTCCGTTGTCTCCCGCAGTACTCCAGACCGTACTCCTCGTCGGAGTCTTGCCCGGCTCACCGCGGCTAGTGTCTCTCCCGACCTCGCTCCCTACTCGACCATGGAGGCCGAGCGGGGGTGCGGGGGCGGAGCCACCGCCTCGAGCCGCCTCGGGCGCCACGTGCGCCACCTCAGGAGCCACCGGCTCGCTTCGCCAAGCCGGTGCACGTCTACCACCGTCGTGCCCGGCCGAGCACCACCGCGCGCCTCCGCCGGCGGACCCTTCTTCGCCGTGGTCACCTGCCTCGCCGGTGGTGTCCTCCTCTCCGCCGGGGACACCATCGCGCCGCCGACCGACGGTGCCCGTGTCACCACGCCGGTCTACCACCCGCCGCGCTTCACCGGACCTCGTCACACTCACCCTATGGTGACGAGGCAAAGGCCCTGGCCCGCAGCCCTCTCCGCCACCGCTTCGCGAGACGGGATCTCTCCGGCATCTCTCTTCCGTCCCGCGAGGCCTTGGCGGACCCTCACCGGCGCCGCGCGATGGAAGAGGAGTACGCGGCCCTCCTCGCCAACGGACACAGGATCGGTGCCCCGCCGCGAGGTGCCAACGTCGTCACCGGCAAGTGGATGCGGACCCACAAGCGCCGGCCGATGGCACACTTGAGCGGCACAAGGCGCGGTGGGTACTCCGGGTTTCACTCTCGCCGCCCGGGGTTGACTATGATGAGACCTTCGGTCCGTGGTGGTGAAGCACGCACGTCCGCACCGTGCTCTCACCGCTCTCACCCGCTCTTGGCCTCGTGCACCACTGGATGTGAAGAATGCTTTTCTCGCATGGTCTTCTCACCGAGACAGTCTTCATCGCAGCCACCACTGGTTTGTGGACTCCTCCAACTCGAGATGGTCTCGCCGGCTCAACAAGTCTCTCTATGGCCTCAGCGGGCTCCGGGCATGGAACCACGGGTTTGCCGCTTTCCTCCCGACACTTGGTTTTGTGGAGGCCGGGTCGACACGTCCCCGTACATCTATCACCATGGGGCCGAGACTGCGTATCCGTCGCTCTATGTGGATGACATAGTCCCGACGGCCTCCGGTGAGTCACTTCTTCGCCGGATCATCACCTCTCTTCAGCAGAGTTTGCGATGAAGGATTTGGGTGTGCTTCACCACTTTCTTGGGGTCACCGTTGAGCCTCATCCAGTGGGCTTCTTCTTCACGGCGTCGGTACACTCCGGGACATACTTGAGCGGGCCGGGATGACGATTGCAAGCCCCGCACCACCCGGTTGACACTCGAGCAAGGCGCCCGAGGCGAGGGCCCCCGTGGATCGATCCTACGGCATACCGCAGCCTTGCCGGTGCTCTTCGCACCTCACCTTCACTCGGCTCGACATCACCTATGCGGCAGCGGTTGTGCCTTCATATGCATGATCCTCGGGAGCCTCATCTCACGCCTCAAGCGCCTCCTCGTACCTCCGAGGCACCGCGATCATGGCCACGCTCCCCGCACCGACGGTCTTCCTCTGGCGTAGCCGGTTGTCTACACCGACGCCGGACCGGGGCCGGCTGTCCGGACACTCGACGGTCCACCTCTCGCTATGCCGTCTTCCTCGGAGGCAACCCGGTGTCCCGGGTCCTCCAAGCGCGCCAGTGGCCTCCCCGCTCCGGGCGGAGTCCGAGCACCGCGCCGTTGCCAATGGTGTGGCCGAGGCTTCCTCGCTCCGGCAGGCTCCCGGCCGAGCTCCATAGCCCCTTCGCCGGCCACGCTCGTCTCATCGCGACAACGTCACGCGGTCTACCTCTCCACCAACCCCGCCCAAAGCACCAGCGCACGAAGCATGTGGAGAGTAACATCTCCGATGTTATATCAACTAAAATCGGCCATGTCATCATGTTTAGTCGCAAAGCATTCATGCTTAGGTCAACCCCGATCTCGCATCAACTAAAACAAGATTTATATTCTAGGTTGATTGTGCCCCCGAGATGATGCTTGTTACCGCTTTTGATAGCCTAGAGGTGTGTCGGCTAGATCGAACGTGATTTCATTTCGAAAACCCCGTTTCCGACAAACTCCGTTTTACCCCTTTTCTCTAATTCAAAATCTACAAAGAATTTGGGGTTGGTCCAAAAAGCAATATTGTGGGACTTGATGAGAGCTACAATGTTGGTGAACAAAGTTTTTCAAGTTTTCAAAAAGAATTTCAAATAAATTTGAAAATACGGTTTTCCGGTTGTCCCCTTTTCAATTTCAAACCATAATTCAAAAACTATGCATATTTTGGAAAAACATCTTTTGGAGAAAATGTGCAGTTTGAAAAGTTGAGTTTTTCATAGTTTTGGAGTTTTTCAAGTTATTTAGAAAAATCCAAAGTAATTTCAAATATTTCATTCTAGGGTTTTGTCCCCTTTTCAAAATTTGATTCAAATTCAATTTTCCTTTCAAAATTTGAAAATGTGCCAGTTGAGAAAGTTGTAGAGAATGAAAAATTAGCTAGGGTTGCTTTTTGGAAAATTTTTCAACTTTAGTTCAAAATTTTGGAGCAATTTGAAAATTTCAAAATCTGTCCTTGTGGATGACGTCGCAATTAACTTTTTCTCCTCACTAGCTCCCGCGCGAGGCCATGGCGCCATGCCGCCGGCCGCCGAGGTCGGCCGCACGGCCGTAGGGAGGCTTCTCCGCCCCGTGTCGCCATCTCCGTCGTCGCCCTTGCGCCATTAAGCCGCGGTCGGGACCCCCCTCTCTCCCTTATCCTCCGCCGCCTCGCTCCGCCTCATCCGTCGCCATAGCCGCTCGCCCCGCTCGCCATTGCCGTCGTCTTCGCGCCGCCATAGCCCGAGCACACTCGCCATTAGCTCCGCCTTGAGCTCGCGCGTCCGACCCGCATCACCAAGCCCCCTCATTCCCGCCCTTTTTCCCGCTCGCCGTCGTCTTCTCCACGAACGGTGAGCCGAGCCGCCGGGAATCGCCGCCGCCATTCGTCGTCGTCGTTATTCATTTTCTCAATTCCTTCCGCAGCTAAGCTCGCCTTGACGAGCCGCACCTGATGCTCCTCTCCTTTCTCGATTTGATGCTCAGTTGCCGCCGGAACGCGAAGCTCGCCGCCGGGTTCGCCGCCGACGCCATACCCGCCACCGCCAAGCTCCCACCTCCGCCGTCCATCCTCTTCATCTTCAAGCGCACCGTCCCCGCGGTGAGCTCCGCTCCGTCCATGTCCCTTGCTTGGCCCCTAGGGTGTTGTAGCGCCGGCCGCCGTCGTGTCTCGCCGCCGGTTCGCTGCGCCGCCGCCGCGTCCAAGGCCGAGGTCGATAGGGCCTCGCGCTGCGCCCTTTGGCTCGCGCATCACGCCCGCTACGTCGCGTAGCATCCCGCGCGCGCGCTAGCCGCACCGGAGGAGCTCCGGTGAGCCTCCCCGTCGCGTCGCCGCACCGCCGTTCCGCCATGGCCGCCGGCGTGCTTGCTGCTGCCGCTCCGCCGTCCCATGGACTAGCCCAGGAGGTGCGCCGTGTCTTGGAGGTCGCGTAGGACCGAGCCTTGCCGCCGGAGACCTCGCCGCCGGCGAGGAATCGCCGCGAGCCCTCGCCGCGTCGGCCGGCTCGGCCGAGCTTGTTGGGCCGGCCGGGCTCGCCGTTGGGCTGGTCTCGCGTCACGATCCGGGCCGACGCGGGCTGGAATCGGCCCGTCAGCCTTTTTCTATTTATAAATCCTTTTTCCATTTCTATTTAGGCGTAAAATGCTTTATTCTTTCAAAATTCATAATAAATTGTGCATTGCTCCAAAAATTCTGAAAAATTTTGTGTGTGTTCCTTATGATGTCCTCTATCTAGGAAAATTTCAAAATGCCAAATTTGAGTAGTTTTGATATATTCAAAAATTAACTGTTTTAATTGAAAAATGAGTCTTCCTTGTTTTTTTTATAATTTATTTATTTATCCAAAAATCATGAAAATTTATTTGTGCACTGTTTTTAATATAAGCTACTTAAAATTAATTTTTGAAATCAATTTGACAACATTTGTTTTAGGATTTAATTTCCGTAGTTAATTAATTACTTGTTTGACTTTGGATTTGAGTGAAGACCCTAGGTCATCAACCCTAATGACCTTCGGCACTTTAATTTATTGTTTGCGCTTGTATTTAATTCATTTAGTTCTACTAAGCATCATATTTATATTCAATCATGTCATTATCGTGTAGACCACGTGAACGAGGAGAGTACCGCGGTCCGAAGGAGGAACCGGTTCGGAGTCGGGTTTCGGTGTTTCCAGTGTCGACGAGTCCGGTTTCGTCTACGCTCTCGATCAAGGCAAGCCCCGGTTTACATTCAACCCTACCTTGTATTACAAAGCTTTTACCATTTGTGCTTTTGCTTTGATGCATTAAGTCTCGGGAGTTGCGTTATAACCTAATTGATGCATTACCTACCTTGTTACTTGTATATCATCCTTGTTACCGGTTTATTTCGAAAATGCTTAGTATGCTTAGTCTTGCCTTAGTAAATAGGTTTTCAACCGAGTTACTTCGTAGCCGTTGGAAGTTGGTTTCACATGTGGCATCTTAATGTTGGTAGCTAATGATTAGTAAGATCGGTCGGGCAACTTGCATCATATGGTTGATGTAGTGTTTCGACTTGTCAATTAAGGACCGTACCGTTGTTGGCCCTTGGATCAAGACTTTTCAACTACTCACATATCTACGGAAAAGCTTTACCCTAGGATAATCTAAGGACTAGTACGGTGAGCCCGTGCATTGGGAGTGGCGAGATGGCGGGAATACTAGTTACCCTCGTGGGACGTAACCCGGAATGGAGGTGTACAAGTATTCTCGGATGGCACGGAAGCTGAGCCTAGTTCTAGAATGTCCGACGGTATTGTTGATATAATTGTGGGTTAGAGTCCCACTTATATCGTGTGTGTTAGGGATCCTCACTGAGTAAAATCGCTTCGAACCGTCGTTTGCTCCACGTATAAGGAGACTTGGTCCTCGCACCCGCATCGTAGATAAAAGTGGTGGCTACTTTGTGATAGAGATAAAAGAGAGTTGTATGAATTATCTTGATCTCATTTGGTTTATCTAGGAGTTAGTTTAGCATAAATAACCCCACAAGTTAATTTGAAAGTAAAACTTGAGGTTAAGGACTCACTCTTAGTGGCTTTTCTCGCAAAAGAATTGATTCTTGCTTTGGACCTTACCTTGATTCCTATCCGCTCGCATCCCGAGTCTTCACCACCTTTTTCGTCGGGTTAGTCTTGTTGAGTACTTTTGTACTCAGGGTTTGTTAAACCCTTGTTGCAGGTGAGTCTCATGCTCAGGTGTGTTTCGAACCCTGTTGCATGACGGTCGTTCCGGAGAGTGACGACGAGTAGTGTGTTTGGCCTTGGGCAAGCATCACGTCTGAGGTGTTGTATAAAGTTATCGTAATGCTATCTACTACTTTATGGTTTGTAATAACTTAACTTAGGTTTTGTAAGATTTAAAACTTCTAGGGTTGTAAACTTATGTTGTAAGACTTCCGCTTATCACTCGATGTATATTATATTATTGTAAACCGTTGTACACCGCAATGTCTCTTGTAATGATTGATCCATGCTCGGAGAATCGTGGATACTTCGGGTTTAACCCGACAGAGCTAATTAAGTCTTGTGGAACACGTGCATTATCATCCGAGGTCTGTTAAGACAAGGATTAGTGCATGTGGGCCACATTACTTAGGAGGTTCTGCCACAGCTGGTATCAGAGCCGGATCGTTATTCCAGAGTATTGTGGTGTCTATTGCAAAACTTCAAAAGGTTTTGGATTTATAAAACTTAATATGACTATTTTGAGTCCAAATTGCTTATTCCTTATCTAAATTCCATTCTTTTAGTCCCCTATAGGCATATTTGAAAATCCTAGTGGTGGATAGCATGCATTATTGCCCTAATTACGAAAGTTTACTTTAAGTATGTGCTTAATTTAATGTCTTTACGCTTAGATCGTAAGTTCGTTCATGCATCATGCTTAATTAACCTGTTTTAATTACCTTCCTTCTTAATGTGGTTTGGGTTAAGTAATATCAATCCTATTCATGCTAACTTTCGGATCCCATCTATCTATCCTTATGATCTTTCTATTCTTTTAGGATGGCTCGTACCAAGCGAGACCCCTCGTAAGAGTACTCGGACCTCGGGGAGTGCCCCGCCACCGTTAGCTCCAAGATATGAGATTGGAGAGAGTAGTGGCAGTTCCAGCTCGATCCACAGCCGAGATAGCAAGGCTTAGATCGAATTGCGAGAGGGCGAACATGATCGAGTTAATGAGGTTTATCGATTCGCCGGCCAAAGGCGTCGTCGAAGCACACAAAGAATCGAAGAATCATACCCGTGCTCGTTACAAGAAGCCAATGAACGAATTGAAGAGTTAGAGGGATATGTGGCAGAATTAGAGGAGTATGCTGATGATGCCGATGATGAGTGCCAGAGGTTAAACAATCTGCTGGATCCAGATTATCAGCGGATGGTTGCGGGAGACGATCTTGGTTTTGTCATGGGTCCGGATGAAGAACCGGACATGATGGAGGAAGAAGATCCTGAAGAAGATGAACCTGTTGAGGAAGATATTATTGATGAAGATGAGATGAATGCCGCAAATGACACTGAAGAGGATCCAGAAGAAGAAGAAGATCCGGAGGAAGATCCGGAGATGATAGTAGATGAGGAGGAAGAGGAAGAGGAAGAGGAAGAGGTCATTCCAGTGGATGATGATGAGGAGGAAGAGTAGGAAATTAGGTAGAAAGTGATGTAATATATCTCTTCTCTGTTGTTCTTGAACCTTAGTAGCTATGGGAAGTCTTGCAGAGGTGCAGACTTTTGTAACAAAAGTAATGTATCATAAGTGTGTTTAACTTCTGTATTATCAGCTTGTTTAGTTCAATAAATTATGTGAATAAGTGTGGTTGTTTATGAAACAGATGTCTGATAACGGTGCTCCATTTCCGCCACCTGTTCCACCCACTTTGGCTGAAGCTATTGCAGCCTTAGTTAATGCCACCACTACCATGGTTCAAAATCAGAATGCCCAAAGCATGGAAATCGTGGTAGAAATAATAGAGATGAAACCACATATGTGGATTTCACGAGACACCCGTCCTCCGTCTTTTCCGGGCGAGATGAACCCATGGAGGCAGATGAATGGCTCCGCACTATGGAGCAGAAATTTGGGCGATTGAGTGTACGAATATCGAAGCCCTTTGTTTGCCGCACAAAGAATCGAGAGGCACTTTGGGACTTGGTGGGCAAATTTTGTTGCCGAACAACCCGAAGGTCATCATATTACTTGGGCTGAATTTCGTGAGGGTTTCCGTGCTCATCATATTCCCGAGGGTATTATGCGTATCAAACTTGATGAGTTTCTAGCTCTCCAACAAGGTGATATGTCAAGAATGCAAGTATGTTGGCAAGTTCAATCATCCGTCCCAATATGCCCCTGATCATGTTAACACTGACCGCAAGAAGAAAGAATGCTTTATCAGAGGCCTGAATACTAAGATTCAGGTAATGCTCACGGGATCCCCCAATGCTACATATCAAGAGACTGTGAACATTGCCATTTCATTTGAGGAAAAGCATCGCAAGCATAAAGAGCTGAAAAAGAAGAAGGGTGGTTTCTCTAGTTCCTATGGTGGCAATGCAAAGCGCCAAAAAGTTGTTTTCCATCCTCAAAATCATGGTCGTTTTCCTTATCGTCCACCCCAGTTCCAGCCCTAGGCCGCGGGCGTTTTTCCGTCCCGTCGCGGCCCTTCCAGGCTCCACGTCGCCCGAATGCCCTGTGTGTTCGTATCCAAACCCCACCAAACTATAACTACCCATGCTTTAATTGTGGCAAGCCCGGCCATTTCTCAAGGGACCGCCCGTATCCGAAGCGTAGTATGGTTATGGTATTCCAAGAGCTCCGCTCCACAAAGAACAACAGAGAGATCGGGAATCGAGGTGGTAACGAGAATGCTAAGAATGACAAGAATGACAAGAAGACCGGTCGAGTTTTCCTCACTCAAGCCGGAGAAATTCCGACGGTGAACCTATCATGCCGGGTATGTTTTTCGTTGCCAATCATCCTCAGTTACACTTTTTGATTCGGGTGCATCACATACATTCATCAATGGCACTTTTGTTAAGAAGCATGACATACCTATAACAATTACAAATGAAGAGTTCTTTATACAAATCGCCTGGTGGGCGAATGTGTACTAGAGAGATGGTACGCGAAGTGCCTATAGATTTGGGAGGGCATATCTTTCCCACCAATATGATAGTCCTGGAAAAGCGAGACAATAGATGTCATAATAGGAATGAATTGGCCGAGTCGGCATGGAGCATGATAGATATTTTCAATAGGTCTCGTGATGAGTCAACATACCTAATAGTAAGTCTAAGCTTCTCATCCGTTTCCCAACTCTCAAGAGAAAGGTTGAGGTAGTCAATGCCATATCGGCAACAAAGATTGAGCATATTCCAATTGTTCGAGAGTTTCCAGATGTGTTTCCGGAAGAGTTACCGGGGTTACCTCCCGACGAGAGATGTTGAGTTTGTGATTGAGTTGAAGCCCGGTACCGCTCCTATATCTAGAAGAGCATATAGGATGGCACCTCCCGAATTAGCGAGCTGAAGAAACAATTGCAAGAGTTGCTTTGGATAAGGGATTTATCGTGCATAGTAAATCGCCTTGGGGTTGCCCAGACTATTTTTGTGAAGAAGAAGGATAAAACTCGAGATTGGTTGTAGATTATCGTCCGTTGAATGAGGTGACTATCAAGAATAAATATCCTTTGCCCCGTATTGATCTACTTTTTGATCGGTTGGCGGGAGCAAAGGTGTTTTCAAAAATAGATCTCAGATCCGGGTATCATCGATCAAGATTCGCCCGAGGATATTCCAAAGACGCATTCACTACCGAGATATGGATTATATGAATACTTAGTTATGTCATTTGGGCTTTCCAATGCACCGACCCATTTCTCATACCTTATGAACTCGGTGTTTATGCCGAGCTTGATCGGTTTGTAGTGGTATTCATTGATGACATCCTGGTTTACTCCAAGAATGAAGCGGAACATGCGAAACATTTACGCATAGTTCTTGAACGTTTAAGGAAACATCAATTGTATGCTAAGTTCAAGCAAATGTGAGTTTTGGTTAAAGGAAATTCAGTTTCTTGGGCATGTCTTGTCACCAAGGTGTTTCGTAGATCCTAGCAAAGTAAAAGATGTACTTGATTGGGAACCTCCAAGAACAGTTCATCAAGTTCGCAGTTTTCTGGGAATGGCAGGATATTATCGTCGGTTTATTCCGGATTTCTCAAAAGTGTCCAAGCCTATCACTGAATTGTTGAAGAATCAAGTGAAGTTTGTCTGGTCACCTGAATGTGAGAAAGCTTTTCAGACCTTGAAGAAGTTGTTGACAACGGCACCAATCTTAGCACAGCCAGATGTCCAGAAGCCGTTTGATGTTTATTGTGATGCTTCAGGCACTGGTCTTGGGTGTGTATTGATGCAAGAAGGCCGAGTTATAGCATATGCTTCAAGACAGCTTAAGCCACATGAAGAGCATTATCCAACTCATGATCTTGAGTTAGCAAAAAGCGGTTGTTCATGCATTAAAGATATGGCGTCATTATACGCTAGGTAGCACTTGTCACATGTATACAGACCACAAGAGTCTAAAATATATTTTCACTCAAGATGAGTTAAATATGAGGCAAAGAAGATGGTTAGAGTTAATAAAGGATTATGATCTAGAGGTGCATTACCATCCCGGTAAGGCGAATGTAGTCGCCGATGCACTCGATCGAAAGAATCAATGTAACTATTTGACGGTGAAGCCTCCGGATATTTCATTGTGCAATGAACTTGATAAACTTGGCATAGAGATTGTTCAACAAGGCAGCTTGTCTAATCGAATATTGAAATAACTATCAGAGATCAAATTATTGCTGCTCAGAAAGGCAATAAGGGAATCAAATGTATCAAGGAAAAGATTAAGGAGAAGGCTAGTAAACATGAAGATTCTTGTTTTAGAGTTGATTCAGAGGGTGTGATATGGTTCAAGAATCGATTGGTCGTGCCAAAAGTTCCTGAGTTACGTCAGAAAATTCTTGATGAAGCACACAACACCAAGTTCTCTATTCATCCAGGAAGCAACAAGATGTATCATGATTTGAAGCAGAGATTTTGGTGGACCAAAATGAAAATAGAAATTGCTAGATATGTGGCAAGATGTGACACTTGTCGAAAGTAAAAGCCGTTCATTTGAAGTCACGGGAGAACTTCAACCACCGCCTATTCCCGCATGGAAGTGGGAGGACATTAGTATGGATTTCATAGTGGGTTTACCCAAGACCTCTAGAAAGTTTGATTCTATTTGGGTTATCGTGGATCGTCTCACTAAGTCGCTCATTTTATTCCCGCAAGGATAGAATGGAGAGCTCCTACCTATGCACGAGATATATATTGAACGAATTATGTGTCTGCATGGGGTACCAAAGACTATTGTTTCTGACAGAGGTACACAGTTTGTCTCGCAGTTCTGGAAACAGTTTCATAAGTCAATGGGAAGTAAGTTACTTCATAGTACAGCCTATCATCCACAGACTGATGGTCAGACTGAAAGAGTAAATCAGATCCTTGAAGATATGTTGAGGGCCTGTGTGCTTAGTTTTTCTGAGAAATGGGATGAATGTTTACCATTAGCAGAATTTTCCTATAATAACAGTTATCAAGAAAGCATCAAAATGGCACCATTTGAAGCCCTGTATGGTCAGAGGTGTAGAACTCCATTGAGTTGGTCGAACCGGAGAGCGGCAATTCTTTGGGGTTGATCTTGTAGAAGAGACTCGAAGAGAAAGTTAAGCTAATACAACAAAACTTGAAGGTAGCACAGTCTCGACAAAAAAATTATGCAGATAAGAGACGTAGAGCCTTGGCATTTTCTGCAGGCGATTATGTATATTTAAAGGTGTCACCTATGAAAGGAGTAACTAGATTTGGAGTTAAGGGCAAGTTAGCACCCCGCTATATTGGCCCGTTTCAAATCATAGAAAGATGTGGATTGGTTGCATATCGAGTAAAGTTACCAGAACATCTGTCAGCGGTACACAATGTGTTCCATGTGTCACAACTCAAGAAATGTCTTCAACCACCAGACAAAATTGTTGATATTGAAGGAATTGAACTTGAGCCTGATCTAACTTATTCAGAGTATCCTGTCAGAGTTCTAGATCAGAAAGATCGGGTTACTCGCAGCAGAACAACCAGATGGTACAAGATACAGTGGAATCGTCACTCAGAAGAAGAGGCTACTTGGGAGTCTGAGGATTATCTGTCGAGCATTTCCCGAGTTCTATGCTTCTATCTAAGTTATAATTCCCTCTATGAGTTATAACTATTCTAGTGTGAGTTGTAAAAACCCCTTTCCTTATGTCCTTGTTTGAAGATGTGTTGCTTGACACATTTCCTTTTCCATTACTTAACCCAAGGCTTTAAATCTCGGGACGAGATTTCTTTAAGGAAGGTCAGTAACATCTCCGATGTTATATCAACTAAAATCGGCCATGTCATCATGTTTAGTCGCAAAGCATTCATGCTTAGGTCAACCCCGATCCGCATCAACTAAAACAAGATTTATATTCTAGGTTGATTGTGCCCCGAGATGATGCTTGTTACCGCTTTTGATAGCCTAGAGGTGTGTCGGCTAGATCAAACGTGATTTCATTTCGAAAACCCCGTTTCCGACAAACTCCGTTTTACCCCCTTTTCTCTAATTCAAAATCTACAAAGAATTTGGGGTTGGTCCAAAAAGCAATATTGTAGGGACTTGATGAGACCTACAATGTTGGTGAACAAAGTTTTTCAAGTTTTCAAAAAGAATTTCAAATAAATTTGAAAATACGGTTTTCCGACAGTTGTCCCCTTTTCAATTTCAAACCATAATTCAAAAACTATGCATATTTTGGAAAAACATCTTTTGGAGAAAATGTGCAGTTTGAAAAGTTGAGTTTTTCATAGTTTTGGAGTTTTTCAAGTTATTTAGAAAAATCCAAAGTAATTTCAAATATTTCATTCTAGGGTTTTGTCCCCTTTTCAAAATTTGATTCAAATTCAATTTTCCTTTCAAAATTTGAAAATGTGCCAGTTGAGAAAGTTGTAGAGAATGAAAAATTAGCTAGGGTTGCTTTTTGGAATTTTTCAACTTTAGTTCAAAATTTTGGAGAAATTTGAAAATTTCTTTTCTGTCCTTGTGGATGACGTCGCATTAACTTTTTCCCTCACTGGAGCTCCCCCTCGCCGAGGCCATGGCGCCATGCCGCCCGGTCGCCGCCGGTGGCCAGCGCACGGCCGAACGGGAAGCTTCTCCGCCCCGTGTCGCCGTCTCCGTCGTTGCCCTTGCGCCATTAAGCCGCGGTCGGGACCCCTCCCTCTCTCCCTTATCCCTCTGCCGCCTCGCTCTGCCTCATCCCGTCGCCATAGCCGCTCGCCCCGCTCGCCATTGCCGTCGTCTTCGCGCCGCCATAGCCCGAGCACACTCGCCATTAGCTCCGCCTTGAGCTCGCGCGTCCGACCCGCATCACCAAGCCCCCTCATTCCCGCCCTTTTTCCCGCTCGCCGTCGTCTTCTCCACGAACGGTGAGCCGAGCCGCCGGGAATCGCCGCCGCCATTCGTCGTCGTCGTTATTCATTTTCTCAATTCCTTCCGCAGCTAAGCTCGCCTTGACGAGCCGCACCTCGATGCTCCTCTCCTTTCTCGATTTGATGCTCGCTTGCCGCCGAACGCGAAGCTTCGCCGCCGGGTTCGCCGCCGACGCCATACCCGCCACCGCCAAGCTCCCACCTCCGCCGTCCATCCTCTTCATCTTCAAGCGCACCGTCCCCGCGGTGAGCTCCCGCTCCGTCCATGTCCCTTGCTTGGCCCCTAGGGTGTTGTAGCGCCGGCCGCCGTCGTGTCTCGCCGCCCGGTTCGCTGCGCGCGCCGCGTCCAAGGCCGAGGTCGATAGGGCCTCGCGCGCGCCCTTTGGCTCGCGCATCACGCCCGCTACGTCGCGTAGCATCCGCGCGCGCTAGCCGCACCGGAGGAGCTCCGGTGAGCTCCACCGCCGCACCGCCGTTCCGCCATGGCCGCCGGCGTGCTTGCTGCTGCCGCTCCGCCGTCCCATGGACTAGCCCAGGAGGTGCGCCGTGTCTTGGAGGTCGCGTAGGACCGAGCCTTGCCGCCGGAGACCTCGCCGCCGGCGAGGAATCGCCGGCGAGCCCCTCGCCGCCGTCGGCCCGGCTCGGCCGAGCTTGTTGGGCCGGCCTGGCTGCTGTTGGGCTGGTCTGTCAACAGTGCTGGGCCGACGCGGGCTGGAATCGGCCCAGTCAGCCTTTTTCTATTTATAAATCCTTTTTCCATTTCTATTTAGGCGTAAAATGCTTTATTCTTTCAAAATTCATAATAAATTGTGCATTGCTCCAAAAATTCTGAAAAATTTTGTGTGTGTTCCTTATGATGTCCTCTATCTAGGAAAATTTCAAAATGCCAAATTTGAGTAGTTTTGATATATTCAAAAATTAACTGTTTTAATTGAAAAATGAGTCTTCCTTGTTTTTTTTATAATTTATTTATTTATCCAAAAATCATGAAAATTTATTTGTGCAATGTTTTTAATATAAGCTACTTAAAATTAATTTTTGAAATCAATTTGACAACATTTGTTTTAGGATTTAATTTCCGTAGTTAATTAATTACTTGTTTGACTTTGGATTTGAGTGAAGACCCTAGGTCATCAACCCTAATGACCTTCGGCACTTTAATTTATTGTTTGCGCTTGTATTTAATTCATTTAGTTCTACTAAGCATCATATTTATATTCAATCATGTCATTATCGTGTAGACCACGTGAACGAGGAGAGTACCGCCGGTCCGAAGGAGGAACCGGTTCTGAGTCGGGTTTCGGTGTTTCCGGTGTCGACGAGTCCGGTTTCGTCTACGCTCTCGATCAAGGCAAGCCCGGTTTACATTCAACCCTACCTTGTATTACAAAGCTTTTACCATTTGTGCTTTTGCTTTGATGCATTAAGTCTCAGGAGTTGCGTTATAACCTAATTGATGCATTACCTACCTTGTTACTTGTATATCATCCTTGTTACCGGTTTATTTCGAAAATGCTTAGTATGCTTAGTCTTGCCTTAGTAAATAGGTTTTCAACTGAGTTACTTCAGAGCTGTTGGAAGTTGGTTTCACATGTGGCATCTTAATGTTGGTAGCTAATGATTAGTAAGATCGGTCGGGCAACTTGCATCATATGGTTGATGTAGTGTTTCCGACTTGTCAATTAAGGACCGTACCGTTGTTGGCCCTTGGATCAAGACTTTTCAACTACTCACATATCTACGGAAAAGCTTTACCCTAGGATAATCTAAGGACTAGTACGGTGAGCCCGTGCATTGGGAGTGGCGAGATGGCGGGAATACTAGTTACCCTCGTGGGACGTAACCCGGAATGGAGGTGTACAAGTATTCTCGGATGGCACGGAAGCTGAGCCTAGTTCTAGAATGTCCGACGGTATTGTTGATATAATTGTGGGTTAGAGTCCCACTTATATCGTGTGTGTTAGGGATCCTCACTGAGTAAAATCGCTTCGAACCGTCGTTTGCTCCACGTATAAGGAGACTTGGTCCTCGCACCGCATCGTAGATAAAAGTGGTGGCTACTTTGTGATAGAGATAAAAGAGAGTTGTATGAATTATCTTGATCTCGCTGGTTTATCTAGGAGTTAGTTTAGCATAAATAACCCCACGGGTTAACTTGAAAGTAAAACTTGAGGTTAAGGACTCACTCTTAGTGGCTTTTCTCGCAAAAGAATTGATTCTTGCTTTGGACCTTACCTTGATTCCTATCGGCCTCGCATCCCCGAGTCTTCACCACCTTTTTCGTCGGGTTAGTCTTGTTGAGTACTTTTGTACTCGGGGTTTGTTAAACCCTTGTTGCAGGTGTGAGTCTCATGCTCAGGTGTGTTTCGAACCCCGTTGCATGACGGTCGTTCAGAGTGACGACGAGTAGTGTGTTTGGCCTTGGGCAAGCATCACGTCCGAGGTGTTGTATAAAGTTATCGTAATGCTATCTACTACTTTATGGTTTGTAATAACTTAACTTAGGTTTTGTAAGATTTAAAACTTCTAGGGTTGTAAACTTATGTTGTAAGACTTCCGCTTATCACTCGATGTATATTATATTATTGTAAAACCGTTGTACAATCGCAATGTCTCTTGTAATGATTGATCCATGCTCGGAGAATCGTGGATACTTCGGGTTTAACCCGACAGAGCTAATTAAGTCTTGTGGAACACGTGTATTATCATCCGAGGTCTGTTAAGACAAGGATTAGTGCATGTGGGCCACATTACTTAGGAGGTTCTGCCACATATACAAGTAGTATGTGTTCTACAAGCAAAAGAATGAGAAAATAGGAAACCCATTCGTCCCCCGATTATCAACTATATTGTGCTCGTTGGGCATAGCAGCATCAAAGTTCAGGTGCACACAAAAGAAATTTTTGCTTGAGCAGAAGCAGACATAGGAAATCTAGGGCCTGTTTGGCATGGCTCCAACTCCAGATAGAGCAGCTCCACTCCAGAAATTCAGGTGGAGCTGGCTCTGGGTGGAGTTGGAGCTGTCTGCAGGGGGTGTTTGGCTACATGGGTACTCTCAACTCCAGAGTGACGTTTTATTGATGTGAATTGCCCACTTTGCCCTTGGTTCGCGTGAGTGCACTTCAATGATACGTTCAATAGCAAAACAAGCATGTGAATTAGATTGAAGTACCAAAATATTCCAAATAATCTGAATAATCTATCAAAGCAAATAATCCAACATACAAGTAGATCTTTCTCAATCTTTGGACATACAAGCAAATAATCTATCTCACGGTTGAATCAAAGTGTATCATCGCACTCGCACAACCTTAGATACATCGATCAAGCCAGTTATTTATGTATATACACGATCATATGTCGCAATGCTGTACTCAGCATGCAGCGGATGGGAATCACAATGTATCTACAGAGCAAGCTCACCACGTGACCAAACGAAGTAACGAACAACAACACACCAGTTGTGTCTTCACGAATCAGCACACCAGACAGAGAATAACTGCGATCCGCGATAGAATCTGTGTGCGTCCTGAATGAGCAGAGCAAACCTCTACAGCAGGTCGTCGGTGTATGCTCCTCCATGAACTCGGGTTCAGAGCTCCTCCATGAACTTGGGTTCAGATCTCAATCGGACGGTGACGCCGGAGCAGGTCGTCGGGCCGCTGCTCCTCCACCACGCGCCCCTCCCGCGCCCTCTCGGCGACGAGCCACCGGCGGGACCTCTCCGTGCCTCCAGGGATCCATCGCCGGTGGCACGGTGTCCTGCAGGGAAGCTTCTTCACCCGCCGGGATATGGATGGGGAAGGAGGCAGGGAGGGAGCAGGGAAGAGAAGCGGGGGAAGAGGGAGAGGGTGAGGGGCGGCGCCGGCCGGCGAGCTCGGAGGCGGGGAGGGCCCGGCGATGAGCGGCGCATCGCCCACCATGCGCGAGGATACCGGCGGCGTCGCGAACAGGGGAGTCGCGGCTCCAATGTGCGCGCGTGGTGTAGGATTGTGGGAGGCGGACCCGGAATAGAAGAGAATAACGGTTCGGTGTGTAATCAGTGGCAATTGCGGGTAATTTCACCCCAACTTCACGTCTTGGTCTGTTTTGGTCAGTTTCGGAGTAGGAGAAGAGGTACTCCAAAAATTTGTACTAGAGCTCCAAAAACTCCATAGAGTTGGGCTGCTCCAATATTTTTTGGAGTTGGGGTATTTGGCTAGCTCCACCTAACTATGGAGTGGAGTTCGGCTCTGCAGCCATGCCAAACAAGCCCCTAATGTGTAGTGTAAGACTAAACCAAAAACCGTACGACCAATGATGGCGTCACCCAGCCGGCACCCCCCATTTCCCTTTCCACGATGACCCCTGGTCCCCTGCAAGTCTCTGTTGTGTTGGGTGCCCATGCTCTCTCTCTGTTTCGGTGTTTGACAGATTAACGTAATGAGGATAAAATTCAGGGTGGACGTTGGCAACTGATAGTGCAAGAAGAGAAAAAGAGTGGAGCCGGTTGCCCATTGGGGAGACACGCCGGGTTTGTTTAATCCCCTGGGCTTAATTTCATAGTGGCAGACCACGGGTCAAGTTACGTTGGTCGACGCCACCGTGGCCAACGCCAACGCCAACGCCAACGCCATCGTCGTCGAGCATTGTTTCTCCCCTGGTCAAAGTAGTAGCTGGTCGTCGTGCTCGCGGCTCGCGGGTTGATGTTGTGTTACTGTTGATTTGCTGCTAGTAATTACTCTCGGATACTAGGCTGCTAGCCCCGCTACATCGGTTATTTTTGCAGGCCCCCAATTTACACATCCGCACTAGTTGCACTGGCCCAAACCAGTCTGGTGTTGCAAAAAGCTTTCATGCATGTATGCAATCCAATTAGCAACTAAGCCTCCCCTCAAAAAAAAAAAAAAGGCAACTAAGCCAACTAATGATATAGTGTTTTTCTCTCACTACCAAACAACATTACCATCAGCCGAACATAGCATTATTATTACAAGGAAAACTTTTTTTTTTTTGACAACATATTACAAGGAAAACTTTGACTGTGCCTGCGTCTGTGCCAAAGCGAACGATGATGCTGTGCTCACTTTCAGCTCCGACGATTTGGACGGGGCTGGGCGTCCACTGCGACCCGAGCACCCAGGTGGATCGACGCGGCGAGGTCGTCAGTCAGTCACTCAGTGCCATCCGCGCTCAGGAAAAAAGGGAACTAAAGCCGTCGTCACTCTTTGAAAATGGCCTTGTACGATCGAATTGTTTTTTTTTTTTCGAGTATTGTACGATCGAATTGTTACCTACGGGTAGTGTAGGCCTTGTTCAGATGCAACGCTAAAGTTAGAATTTTTCACTCTCTCTCACATCAACTTTGTCACGCTTGACAATTTGTTTATAAATCACGAGACGAATCTTTTTGGTTAGTTGTACGAGTAATCAACATTAATTGTCAAATACAAACGAAAATATTATAGTTAAAAAAATTCTAACTTTTCACCAACTAAACAAGGCCCTAGCTAGGCATTGTTGTTGTACGAGCTACGTACGATCCAACTGTTGAGTGGTGACTAGTGAGGTCACTACCCCTCCCTGTCCCCAGTATATAAATCCATCGATGGGAGGAGCTAGCTAGAGAAGCAAGACAAATCCAGAGTGGCAGGGTCAGCACACGCCCGAGACATCCCAACCCACGCACACCAATGGCCAACCCGGGAGAGGTGCCTAATCACCTGGTGCAGCATGTTATGGCCTGGCACGCCGAAGTGCCAGTGCCAGGCCGCCGCGAGCGGCCGCCGCATCACCAGTACCATCGCCATCTCCTCGACGCCGCGCGCGCGCTCATGCTGCTAGGAGCAGTCGCCGCCGTCTGGGCCGTGGGCAACACTGACGATGACGCCGGCGGTGACGCCGCGCAGGTCTTGCTCGGCTTCGTCACCTGGCTGCTCGGCGTCTGCCTCCTTTCGTTGGTGGTGCCAGTGGCAGGCCGGTTCCCACAAGCTGGTGGGGTCGGTGCTGCCATCGCCAACGCCAGTGCCGTGCTCGTCTACCTGTTGACCCCATGGAACTAGCTCGATCCATCCCGGCTCCCGCGCGTGCATCAGTGCATGGGTAGTAAGTGAGCACTCTTGCCACTTGACAAAATGATAGTACTTGATCTATCGTCCGTTGGCCATGGAAGGAGATCTACAATTCTCCATGCTCTTTCGATTTCTTTGTTTCAACTTTCAAGTACCCTATATCCTGCCCCTCGCTCTGTAATTCTGTATTGTGTACGTACGTACGTGTTCGCCATGGAAAGAAGAGTTGTTCACCCTTGTTTTCTCTTTGAGGGAAAGGTGTTCACCCGTGTACCTTGTAGAGCGAGTGATCAACGGGAAGCACCCATATATATCGTGCACTGGTCAGTGATTCGTGAAAGGTTATAGTAGCAGGCACAGCGACCGTATCCTGCACGCGGAGAACATTTGCGGTCGGCGCGTGCAGATTCTGCCAGGCCCCCATTTACACACGCACACACACACCGTAGTTTCCCCGGCCCAACTAATCCACACTTTTGGTGATGCCCGGTCCGTTACTAGCAGGAGATAAGCCTGTGTATAAACAAAAGCCCAGCTAAATTTGCCAACCTTCCATAAACCAACAAGGGACAAAAATTTCTAATTTACCTTTTTTTTTTTTGAGAGGTCTAATTTACATCCTAGTCGGACCTCAACTATCGCACTGGTTCACTATTTTTTCTGTCCCTAAAATAAATTAATTTTACAACTTGGATGATTAGGATAATGGTTTTGCTAATGTGGTATCACGTCACAGAAGGTAAATCAGACTAAGTTGAAAGTTTAGAGAGGTAAATCGAAGTATAAATATTTTTTAAAAAATATAGATTTATAAAATAAATTCTAAAAAATAATCCAAATAATTTTACAAGGAAAAAATGCAATAAAAGCCTAAAATATGGTTTTACAAATTTTGTTTTACCTTGAAAAAATCCTCAAATCTTGTTGTATCTTATGGTACCAACCTTGAAATTGATTGAATCTTTAAGGACTCATTTTAATGCTTATTTTCTAATAGAAGCCCTTATCATCTATTATAATTAGTTGATGTTGATCATTCAGACTCCATAGAAATGTCAGTGGAGCGTTATCAGGACTATAATAAGTGCGGCATGGTGCATGCAACCATCTATTCTAGCGTGGTTAGGTTACTATATATTGTACCTAATTTGGTTGCTTTTGTCTTCCGTGGTTACTCACTAGATTGTGTTGGGTTTGATTCAAGGGATCATCAACTTCCCTATTTCAAAAGAAAATATGCATATTTGAGATGGAGGATTGATGGAAACATCTATTTGGTCCATGCATCAAAACAAAATATAAAAAATGCAAGCTAGAAGAGAATAGGCATGTCAGTTCCTTTTTCTCCATGAGATTCAATAGAGTTTTATTATCTAGATGTTTACTTAGGGCATAAATGATATCATGCCATCCTTCTTATTTCTGTGTTGTTGGGAGTGTTTCATTCATTGTTGTTACCTCAGGGCATGAGTTTAGTACTATATAGGTTGGGAGTGTTTTATTCATTGTATGTTACCTCATGGCATGAGTTCAGTACTATATAGATGAAGTTTGGATGTTTTGGGTCATCTATATAGTCAAAAAGGCTTTTGAGTTAGAAAAAGCTACACAAACAAGTGGAAAAGCTATATGAGAAGATTAGATCCACTGGCGGGCCTAGGAGAGGCCATACTAGGTTCTGCTAGGGGGTAAGAAAGATCAATGAAGGTATATTTGCAAGTCTAAGCAACCCATTGTATGGCATCTTCCTAGGCTCCGCCAGTGAAACTTGTTGGCCTACATAATGCACATGTAATGGTCTCACAAAGAATCTATTTTTTTGTGAGTTGCGTAAAAGTTGTTGTTGACTATGAAAAATGTGTTATGAGTTATGGGTTGTGGAAAATCTATAAGTTGTACGTTTGTCTAAAAACCTACCCCTCTCTCTATATCCCTTGAAATAGATGTGAAACAACTCCCAATTTCCACCAACTTTGAAAAGCAAAGCCAAAACATAGGGGCTAAGGTGCTTCTAAAACTGTATTACATGATAATAGTTGTTTTAGAAAAAGTGGCTTTAGATTTCACCTATTTGGTTAACTTTTTGCTTTTGCACAGCTGAACCACTTTTTAGGGACTCAACTATAGTGTCTATCTATTTGTAGTGACCAAACACAACCATACTTTATCTATCTCTAGCGAGCATCACCTAGATGAGTGATGTCTATAGGTAATTTGCCCCCCTAAATACGAGTCTTGGTAGGCTCCGACACTAATTAGGTCTTAAATATGTTTATGTTAATGAGGGTGAAAGACTATAGGACAAAAGAGACCATCATCTGACAAAGTGTCCCATACCTGAAACTGAAATGATTGTAACATCTTGTGTTCAAAATCTGCTTACAGCCCAGTTCCTCACGCGGTACGGCTGGCATAAGCATAGCAACTTTTTTTATATTTCCATCCTGACTTTGTGTAAATGGGTTAATCTGAAGGCACTATATTTAGAACAACAAGAATTATAAGATACTTTTATTTAGCATTTAGTTCCTTTTATTCATCCCCCCCTCGAGAGAAAAAAGTTCCTTTTATTCATTGGTTTGTATTTGCATGTTTAAATTTCGTATTATATGCATACACTATGGTAAGTCTTATGGTATGGTTGCTCGGTTTCACTTTTAACCCTTGGGGCAAATCTACATGGTTTGAAATTGTTTAGGAGCAAGCCACATAGCTCGTTCTGAATCGGTTTGTCTTATATCTGTCAAAGTCTAAATTGTAGTCTTGTAGATGACTTATCTATGTCATCCACAAAATGATCCACCTAGGCTCATTGTGGGTGTGCGCGTGTGTGATGGCAAGAGGTAAGCCCCACACAGTCGGTGGACCCAATCCTCGACGCTTCACGACACCATGCCCCCCCTCGTGTACCCCTTCCGTACTATGCAAATCCGATCGATTTGCCATTCGACGGAAAATTTTGACTCTGCCAATAATGATATGGTGCGGTGGTCGATGCCTCCAAAGTTTCCGACGACGTACGATTGGGACGGGGTTGCGCGTCCACTACCACTACGACCCAAGCAGTGCAGGTGACCACACTGCCCACTGGCCGGCGGCGGCCAGCTGGGCGCGGCGAGGTCAGTCGCTATCGTGGCAATTATGGAAGGAAAGGAATGCTCGCTGCTTCAGAGGAGTAGCTTGCTCGATCCAGGAGATGCTCCAAGTAATCAAGCTGGAAGCGAGATCGCTGGATTTTAGCCGGCTATCAAGCTCAGGGAGCTGTCGGAGCGCTAGCATCGTCTCGGCGTTTGCTTGAGCCCAAAGGAGAATGTTTATTTTCACATTGTAAATCCACGATGTAATTTTGGTTTTTTTTTTTTTTTTTTTTGAAAACGGCGCTTTGTACTATCTCTTTTGACATTTTATTCTTCTTCTAATACAAAGATACGCACCTTCTCGTGCGTATTCGAGAAAAAAAAAAGGTCAGTCGCTACTGTGAGTCTTTTGCTTTGCACCCAAGACAATGCAAAGCTGCCTGGCGTGAGCCGTGCCTCCGTGACCGTGAGAGATGGAACGGTACGTGGGGAGGGGAGGCCGGGAGGGTGCTGCTCTAGATCGAACGAAGGATGTCGCTCTCGTGGAGGCAGGGCGTTGTGGGAAAAAAAAAAACAAAAATCAGATCTTCATGCAAGTTAATGCGACGAGGTGTGCTGTGTCCTCGTCGTAGAACGATCGATCGATGTCGCTCTCGTGGCCGGGTTCCTCTATGTGCGAACGCGGACGACGTCCCTCTCATGGTTTCAAAATGATGCGTCGCCGACGACGTCGCTCTCTTGGAGGATGCCAAACCCGCCAGGACCCACATGATTTTCTACAGTTCTACTCGGAGCTGGTGCCTTCTTCTCCGCTACAGCAATCCCAATATCCCAGTATCCTTCCCATTATAAAAGCAGCATCCCGTGTACACCACATCCACCGATCCACCCACCACCACCCCACCAGCAGGCCTCTCACCATTGCCCGCGCGAGAGAGGCGCCCCGAATGGCGAACCAGCAGGGAGAGCTGCTGCCTAATCACCGGGTGCACGCCGACGTCCAAGCACAAGCAGGCCACCGTGACAGCCTCCTCAACGCCGCACACGCGCTGATACTGCTAGGTGCAGCCGCCGCCGTCTCAACCGTGGGCAACCACGACGCCGACGCCACGCTGGTCTTCCTCGCTTTCGCCACCTGCTGGCCGCTTGGCGTGTGCCTCCTTTCTTTGGCACCAGTCGCAGGTCGCTTCCCCGACGCCGATCGTTTGGCCACCGCTGCAATGGCCAACACCGGCGCCGTCCTGAAGTACCTCTTCACCGCATGGAACTAGCTCCGACCTCCGTCTCGTGCGCATGCATGGGCACCGGTCAGTGAGCAGCAGGTGGTTAGTGCGTCAATAAGCAGGATCTACAGACGCCGGATCTATCTAGATATATATATATATATATATATATATATATATATATATATATATATATATATATATATATATATATATATATATATATATATATATATATATATATATATATATATATATTTTCCTTGTTTCCCTGGATACCATATATCTTTCCCAGATCGCTCTCTTCCGAAGCTTGTATTATGTTCGCTGTGTGACATAATATAATACTCTATATATGAGTATTATTAAGTATTTTGGTTGCACTTGTAGCGTGAGTGATCAAATTGCTCTGACCTCTGCTTGTTAATGTTAAACGGGCTGTATCACTGTAGTACTGTCCTGGGCCCAATAGTTCAGACATACGGAGTAAGCCTCAATTTCGCCAGCTCAGTTAGTCCAGGCTAGGTAAGACCAGGGTCTTTCCTCAAAAAAAAAAAGAAAAAAAAAAAGAAAAGGTAAGACCAGGGTCTTCAGCATGAGTACAGGCCTAATTTGCCAAACAGACCCATAACGTTGGAGTTGGAGCTTGTTTGAAAAAAAAAAAAAGTGTATCCGACCTTTCTTCTAAAAAAAGAGAGAGAGAGTAAAAAAAAAACAACGTTGGAGAGTGACACAAGGATATACAATGGCGAACCTGCGAGAGGTGCTACGAGGAAGAGTATACGTCTTAAGCCGACGAGTAATCATTTGATTAGGTCTTAACTCAAAAAATAAGTTTATCTAAAATTTAAAGCAAATGAACGATTTTTTTTTTGTCATTCCCAAGTTATATATCCTCAGATAGCCATATAGCTCTAGTATTTGAATCAAATTAACCTTAATAAATAACTAATGATTTCTCTTATTTTTAAACTTTTTTAATTAATATCAAAACAAATTACTCTGATATATACTAGTATATATTAATTCCAATAACTTTTACTACTATATTGATTTCCAACCATGTTTTTTATTGTATTAACTCATTTTGCATAGAAATAGTAAGTTCTAACAGTACCGTTGAAAACAGCGGTTCCATATGATTCCGAAGAAAACACAGTGGGTCGTACTCCGAGACAAAAGGGCGTTTGTTTCTATGTTGGTTAGGACGGGATACGATGAGGGATGAATAGGAGCCTTTCAAAACTTTTAATCCTCGGATCGACAAACAATCACAAGATACAATACTCAAGCGGTGATGTCCACGGCCTAAAGATAAGAGTGGATGTTTCCTAGAAACACAACGCGGCACCACTGGACCAGGAACAAACGGTGAAGCAATCGGAGAACGAACGATCAAGATGAGAGAAATCAACTCTCACTGTGCAGGTGCGGACTATCCGGGAAGAGGCCGGGTGCGGACTGTCTAGGGTATGGAACTCCGGATTGTCCGGGTGTACGGTCACAGACACTCCGACGACACGAAGGTGAAGAGCAAAAGTGAATGGCAGACTGTCTGCAGCTCTGCTCCGGACTGCTATCCGCGGTTCAAAAATCAAAAACCCAACTTTGACCAGGCGTGGATTGTCCACAGGTCAAAGAAGAAAAATCCGAATTATAGACGGGTGCTATGAGCCCGATGCTACAGACCCCGAACTACCTGCGCTCAAAAGGTCGGACTGTCCACGGGTATGCTATTGCTCAGAGAGAAAAGCTCTGAATCGAAGCCCGAACCCCGGATTGTTCGTGGGCCAAGTGCGGATTTTCCACGGATGGCGATTCAGCAGCTCTGAAAATCGCCTCCGACACAAATTCAAGTGGATCTTGTCCAAATCGAAACCAACTGCCACCAAATTTGGTATGGAGGATCACAAGACAGTAGGTGAGCTACGTCTAAGAGATCATCGCCCAATTCAAACTCAATCCAAGAAAAATCAAAAGGGCGCCAATAAAACAAATCCTAGATAAGAACTTGCCCCGATCTACAATCTTTCGAAGAATTAGGGGATTCTCTTGGGTGGAAAGGCTTTACTCACGTCATATACCAGATCAATGCAAGAAAAACAAAGCAAACGTGCTAGAAATGATGAATCGAGACTAGAAATAGAAGGGAAAAAAGATGAACTCGGGAAGAACATCAAGAGCACACAAAGCACAACACAAAGCACAACTTTATCAAAAAAATTACCGGAGGACATGAGGTGGTAAGGGCCACCATTACCGTACGAATTCGACAATAGTTGTGGACCTCTCTCAAGATCAAAGCATTAGGGAGAAAACATAGCTCTAGAAGGAGAAAATGCAAAATGGGAGAGGTGAGGGAGATGTGTGCTCTGTCATCCTATTTAATAGTGCTATTACACAATTTCAGTTTTACCCTTAGATACAATTGAGTCAAACCACCAAACCCAAGGACGTTAATGTCCAACCCGAGATTTCTTGATCCGATGGCCACCGCACCTTTTCACTGGTAGCTTTGCTTTGATGAGAACTCTCTGTTGCCGCCATATGTCATCCGTTCTGCATCGAAACCTTCACCTGGGTTTTGAGGCCCAAACCCGTGAAACCCGCCGCTGATAATTTTGAGGCCCAAACCACCAAACCGTCCGCGGGTAGCGTAGTACATTCGCGTCCCCCGCCGCTCGACACGTGTCACCACCGTCCTCGACCGCAGGGGTGCCAAGTCTTCTAGAGTCGCCCGCTCGACTTGCACGACCGCTGTCTTGACTCGATCAACACGGTCACTTCATGTACACGTGCGCTTGTCGGTGTCTCAAGTGTCAGCCACCGCGGCTGGTCACCCGGCTTCCCGGTCCCACAGTCCAAGCCTCACGTCCGCCATGGTCCATCGACACGATAGGTCCTACTTGACCTTCGCCTCGCCATCGATCACCGCCTCCGAGCTCAACACATGCACAACACAAGCTAAGAGTCGCGTTGCATGGCGCACCTCGTGTGCCAGATTAATTCAAAGCACGAACCAATGTGTTGACAATCGCTCATCACAAAAGACTACTACATATACATACTTATCAACTATGTGTTCGCAGTTTTGAGATAGGGGCTACATGTAAGTGCATCTCCAAGAGTTATGCATATTGCTTATGCATTCTTGTTTTTTTTGCCAAAATTCATGAAAGCACCTCTCCAACAGTTATGCATATTGGTTTTGCATTTTAAGAAACTTGGCAATTCCCAGGGGAGACTTGGCAAATATGCAAGAGCGTCTGGGACTTGGCAAACGCGTAGATCCGCGACTCCCGCGCGCAAACGTGTATGGATCGCGCCATATATTCCCGTCCGGCCTCACTTCTCGCGTCATATCCTCTCGCGCCATATCCCTCCGCGCGCGCGACTTCTCTCGTCGACTGGCGGCGGAACTCCGGAAGGGATCCAGGGCGAGCACCGTCGTGAAGAAGAAGGGATTCATCGCTGTTCCATCTTCATCCATGCCGGATCGAGGTACTCTATACGATCAAATCTTGTCTATACGGTAAACCACGAATGACTGGCGGCGGCCGAGAACCACGAACGACTGGCGGCGGCCGAGAACCACCGCGCATTGACGGGACACCACGAACGACTGGCGGCGGCCCAGAACCACCACGCGCGAAGATAGAAGAAAGCGCGAAGAAAAGCGCGCGCGCGTGGACGACCAAAAGAGAAAATTTCGCAGCAAATAATCACCTGGGTCCAGTGGCGGAGCCAGGATGAGCGGCCGGGGGGGGCTAACTAATGGAGAGTTAAGGTTTAAGCTGGAGATTAATGGTGGATTTAAGGCTAAGCTACAAGATAATCTAAAGGTAAAATCAAGCTAAGGGGGTGCTGCGGGCGGCAGCCCGGGCGCAGATCCGCCCACGCCTGGGTCCACACTTTTGGTGAATGCAAAGTCTATTTGCCAAAACTCTTGGAGATGCCTTCTTTTTCTCCTTCCCATTTAGTTTTTAGACTTGGCAAACTATAATAAATATAAAGTCACAATTGCATATATGTTGGAAATGCTCTGTAGAGTAACATTTTTAGCACGTTCCAGCCGAGCCGTCACCTACTCTCGCCCGGCTGGCCGGCCCGCCGTCCGAAAACGGAATCGAGCACCGAGCAAAGACGCATCTCCTTTTTTTTTTTTTTTTTTTTTTTTTTTTTTTTTTTTTTGATGAGGACGAGAGAATTCTCATCTGTACGTGGGCCTACGGCTGTAAAATATGCTGAGTCGGTGCGTCCAGATTTCCGCCAGGCCTGACACACAAACGCGTCAGTTTCGCCGGCCCAATTAGTCCATTAGTCCAGACTTGGTGATGCCCGGTCCGGAATTATTAGCAGTAGATAGGCCTGTGTAAACAAAAGCCCAGTTCAATTTAAAAAGGGGCAACATTACGGTACCTACGTTTAAGCAAACTCCACGAGCTCCAGATTTCCTTCTCTCCATAAACTCTTTTTTTTCTTTTCGGAAACACTCCATAAACTCTTTAGCTCCACAAAATTCAGATTCACCAAAACGGTGGATCTAGGGGCTCTCGCAAAGTGGAAGATGACAGATTAAGAAATCTTTTTTTAATTCCAAATAAACGAACGAGGCCTAAGAATGTTTGGAACATCGGATCCATCAACAATGGCAGAGCTCACAGTTGCACCAAGAGAGGAGATTGATACGACTGTGGCCTACATTTGTTTCTTCTCCCCGATCTCACCATTGGCATGCATTGCAGACGAAAAACCGTCTCCTGCCTGCTCTTCACACGCCTCATATTTCATTCCCCGCCTGATTGCGACATCATGTCGAGAAAACAGGTTATCAATTTACCCAAACAACCCGATGATGCTGACATGCTAGTTTGTGAAACATGACATGACATGCGTTACTGTAGGACATCGGAGTGGGCCCCACCACTGGTCGCCATTCCTCTGCCTCGTCGCGTATGGACGTACGCGGACGTACTACCTTCACATCACGCGCCACCTCTCGCTCAGTAAAAATGGTGTCGAGCCTTCTGTTACCACACCCTGCCCGGCAGATGCCGCAGCACATCGGGCACGACAACGTCGTCCAAGCAGTCCGCCGTGACAGCCTCTCCTCGACGCCGCCGCACGAGCGCTGATGCTGCTAGGTGCTAGGAGCAGCAGCCGCCGTCTCAACAGTGTGCAACACCCCGACAGGCAACCCCGGCGTTGACGCCGCGCAGGTCTCCTGCTGGCTGTCTCCTGCTGGCTGCTGGGCGCGTACCTCCTTTCGGTGGTTAGAGGCCTCATCTGGGACGACGGCGCGCAGGGCGGTGCGATATGCTGGAGGGCACCGCCCTGGCCTTGTCCATCATCAACCTTTTGACGATCGTCGGTCGTCGCTATAAGCCTCATTCGGGACGGCGCGCCCCTGGTTATCCCCCCTGGCCTGATTATAGTCTAAATAAATCTACTGTATTCGGGAAACATTTTCGGTATAAATTAAAGAGTAAAATGCACCGTAGGTCCGAACTGGCTTCTTGGCGTCATAAATTTGTGTCAAATATCAACTACAAACACTGGCCGCCTTTTTACGAAGCCGTTCACTCCAGGTCCAAATATCAAAACCACCCCGATTTTGCTGACGTTGGCCTTCCTGTCCCACATCAGATTTCACATTTAGACCCCTGGGAAAGCTTCACTTTGAAGCACAAGTCCCTGCTCGCGAACTGGAACGGAGAACACGCACGGGACGGCCGGCGAGCAGCAAGACCACGCGGTTGGCCGGCGATGTGCTGAAGGTGGCGAGGCGCCACAGCCGTCCCGAGCTCCGGGATTTCTGCCTTGACTACATGACGTCGCCGGGCGTGTTCAAGGCGCGGTGGTGGTCAGCCAGGGCTGCCAGGCTCTCTCCCCTGACGCTGTCCAGGACATCGTCGCGCATCTAGCTCATTAATTCTTTACTTGATAACCGAGAGTATTTGTTTTGTTTTCAACGGCTAATATATAGATAAATATGGGTAGCACAGTATCAATCAAGATAATTACGCAATCTGTGATGGAGCTTGCTTGCACTTGCACAGGCCGGCAACCGAAACGCACGCATGGTCCGCAGGCACGTATCAGCAGAGCGAGCACCCATTAGCCAATCATGCATGCGTCACACTAGCGAGCTAGGTACTTCAGTTCCTTCCTAGTTGCTCTTCACAGCTGCATTGTATTGCATCCCAACGACCCATCGATGATCCAAATAACCATGGCTGCCGCGCAATGCACGGTGGTGTTGACGACGAACGAACCGCACGCCGTGAACCGTGTAAACTGGAGGAGCATCAGCTCGTCGGCGACGTCGTCGTCCACACTCGGGTGTAGCAGGCTCGTGGTCTCTGGTGTTGGCTCCCGTGGCTGAAACCCCCCGCTGCCGGCGAGTTCCGCAGCGTGCGTGTGCTCTGTTCCAGTTCGCGAGCAAGGACTTGTGCTTCAAATTGAAGCTTTCCCAGGGATCTAAATGCGAAATATGATGTGGACAGGAAGGCTACGTCAGTAAAACCAGGGTGGTTTTTGTATTTGGACCTGGAGTGAACGGGGTCGCAAGTTTGAGGGGTCAAATACCTGGTTTGGTAGTTGATGGACCTATTTGACACAGCCGTACGTGGGCCTGCGGTGCATTTTATTAAAGCAGCATGCACCAATTCAATTCTCTTCCACCTGCGTGATTCTTCCACGTGCGTGATTGAAAAACGGGTGAAGTTCCGATCTCGAAAAAAAACCTGGGTGATTGAGACTGATTGTTGCGGCGTCACGTACGCGGTCGGAGGCTCACAGCCGCAATCTAGGACTGAAATAGAGTGAACGGAAATTGCACGGCGGCGCGCGGGGCCCTGAATCTTCCCCGATCTAGGCTAGGCAGTAGGCACGCACTGGTTCTTCGAACAGATCGATACACCTGGACATGATGCCCCGTATGTCTCCATATCTCTCTCTATTTGTGACGTAGTGCGGCAGACGTCATGAGATTCGATAGGCCTTTGGAGGTGCAGAACGTTTGATGAATGACTAGTAAGTTGCGCGTGCCATTGCGCGCGTCGACAGGTAAACGCATATGGTTTTACAGATACTATATTTGATGGACTGTTATTTTATATGTAGTATAATTTTTATATGTAGACGAATGTGTATATGTATATATATTTTAGGATTGTAAAGCTGGTAAAATTTCTAAATCATTTAATTTTATGCGCGATATGGGTAAGGTATCATAAAACTTCCATAGCAACTGGATTATGGAAATCAGCGTTATTAATTATTTGCAAAAAATTTTAGAGAAATGTAGACCCATATACGTAGTAATAAAATTAAAATAAAATATGTGATAGTTGCATAGATGTCAACAAAGTTGTTTTGATATTTTCTTTATTTTTATTTGATTCGTTATGGTCTGTATAAAATTTGAGTAAATTTGGATAAATAATAGATGCGCAAGAAAATATGAAAACGGCGTATTGTAAGAGTGTAAAGCCGGTTAAATTACTAAATCATTTTATTTTATGCGTGGTATGGGTAAATTACCATAAAGCTTCTATAGCAATTGAATTAAGGAAACTAACTCTATTAATTATTTTGGAAAAAATATTAAATTATTTAACGGGTCTGTACTCTTCATGTTACCGGGTTTGTATAGTACGTGCTATAACTGCGTGGGAAAAATGTGAAGGCCTGATTGTGTATCCGAAGCATTGTTCTTAAGAAGAGCCCCGCGCGTTATCGTGAGCCCACGCACTTAGGCCCGCAGGAAAAAAGAGGGAAGGGAAGAACAAAGAAGGATAAAAAGAAGGGAAAGAAAACAAAAAAGATGGGAAAAACAAAAAAATTATGGTAGGACGGAGTCTCATGCATCCGGGCCCTCGGGAAAAAAAGAGAGAAGGGAAAAAGCAAAAAAAGGTAAAAAAGAAAGAAAGGAAAAAAGCGGGAGCAAAAAAAAGGAAAACTGTTCATACACATGGTTACTGTTTATAAGTACTGTTACTGTTCATACGTACGGTCACTGTTTATACGTACGTCACTGTTTATGGGGGCGACGTGGCCCGGCCGGTTGCCTCCCGAGTCTCGCCGCCTTAATAAGAAGTAATGCATGCGCACGGCCGACGGATTATGGACGTACTGCATGGTAATAGAGGTAATAAATCATGGGATGACCTTAAGTATTAAATACTATATATATAATTTTTACAGTATATAGACGACTATTTACCACTTACTTTGTCCGTTTCAAATTTAGTTCACTTTGACTTTTTTGTTCATCCATTTTGCTTATATATCTAGACATATTATTTATCTAGATATATAGCAAAATAGATGAAACAAAAAAGTCAAACCGTAAAGTAAACTACAATTTAGAACGAAGGGAGTACAAGTTACAACTCACATGTTGCTCCTACCGGGCCACACGTACATCTCGCCATCTCTTAGCCATCCGGCCTTTGCCATAGCCCTAAGGTAAAAATTTCTATTATTAGCAAATATGGAATAAACGTCAATTTCTATGTGCACATTGTAGCGCAATTTGGAGTCAACTAGAGCAATGCTAATTTTAGAACCTCGAAACATCCCTAACTGTTTATGGCATGGCAGAACATTGATTTGTGGAAATCATACCAGGATGTTTTGTTCATCGTCCATTGTTGCATTGGAGTTAGATTGTTCACAGACGATAGTTGTGTGCTTTCACAGAACCTTCATACTGATCGGCAGCAGTATTAGGTAGTAGTGTACTATCTAGCAGCTTACATCGCAAGATTGGACAAAAGAAGAAACACACAACATAAGTCATCTGGATGCACTCTTGGGATCACTTTTGTGATCGTAAAGTTTCTGTGCATTTGGGGTTTTAGGGTTACTTTATTACTACTTAATTTCTGGACATCTCATGCGCACATTGGTAGTGTGAAACTGTGAATACTTGTTCGTGCCCAAAATGACAGGGCCGGGCATCCTCGGCAGTTGCTCCACGCGCAAGCAGCCGCCTCTATAAATGAAGGTGGCAACCCTTGTTCTGTGTTTTACCACACCTGCACACCACACTCACACCCCTGCATTCCAGGCATTCCAGCACACATAATCCAGCCGCCGCAGCAATGGCCAACCAGGGTGAGATGCAGCTGCCTAATCACCCAGTGCAGCACTACATCGCCGACGTCCATGCAGATGCAGGTCACCGCGGTCACCGCCTCCTCGACGCGGCGCGTGCGCTCATGCTGCTAGGAGCAGTCGCCGCCGTTTCAGCCATGGGCAACCCCGACGCTGACGCTGCCCGTGTATTCCTTGTCCTCGGTGTTTCGTCACTTGGCTGCTTGGCGTGTCCCTGCTTTCTCTGGTGCCGGTGGCAGGTCGGTTCCCACAGGCTGATGCGTTGGCCGGCGTTGCCAAAGCTATCGTCATCGCGGTTCTCGGGAACCTGTTCACCCCATGGAACTAGCTCCCATCCGTCTCGCGCGCATGGGGCATGCAATTGGACAGCGAGCAGCCGGGACCCGGGAGTATTTTTATTTGATTCCT
>JAENPR010000154.1:600000-1105219 GCA_018135685.1 Themeda triandra
ATGTGAAGCATCAGGAAACAGATGAACTTCTGAGATTTAAAAACATGGGAGAGGAAGACTTCTAGGGACTAATTCAAAAACATGCTATCCCAGTTTTATGTGACAGCCCTATGATGCTTAGAACGAGAAAAGTAATCACCTGGCTCAACTTTGATAGTCTCGTGCTCAATGCCATCTGGCACGAGGGAGTCATTATACCTATATGGCCCCTTGCCATTCATCAAAACACCGTCTGGCATCCCCAGCTCCTTCCCGTCATCAAGCATCTTCCTCAGGTGCTGCAGATGAGAAGAACAACACAATGAACACCCATGATCATCCAAAAACCATGTGATGCATCCTGCAACAGAAGCCATGTTTTCCCCTCTACCTACCGTGTGGTTCATCTTGTACCAGTCCCCAATGAACAACGTGATGTCACCATCTGGCGTGTCAAATGGGACCGAGATCACCGCACGGTTGTTGACAAGTGATACCTCCGAAACCACCAGCAGCACGCTGCATACCAAGGGGTGGAAAGTAGAAGAAGCTGCCAATCTGGTCCTTGACCTGGAAGTTGTAAGTCCAGTTCCAACCCGGCGGTATGGGGCAGGTGGTGCCGAGGACCCCATCCTGCCAGCAATTCTTGCGCTGCTGGATGCCATCCCTGGTTGGGTTGATTTGTATCATAGACCCATACACCGTGAGTCAGTCAATGAAATGAAAGAGGGGGCACGTAAGCACAATTGCATAAGAGACGCCCCTGCAGAGATGAGACTGTGAGAGTGGTTACCAAGTGATGAGCAGGGGCTCGTCCAAGCTGTTGAGCACATTGACGACCACATTGTAGTTGGTTGTAACATTCATGATAGGGCCTGGGAACTGCTTGTTGATTGCAATAACCTGAAACAAGAGACGGGCATGTTGTAGTAGCTTCTAGAAAGCCTGTAAAGGAGTCCTAAAGCATTTAGGAACAGTGAGTTTGGCAGTGAAAACCAGCCGGTAGTGTGGAGTATGGGAATGGATCGGAAGTATATGCGAGCAGGGGGTATGGAGTAGAGAGGAGGAGATCTGAATACTGAAACTTGTGCAGGTGGCAGTGTGTTTGAATTTGGAACCGCCCAGGGGAGCGGGGGTTCGTTCAACCGTCTGTCAGTTCTCTCATTGCATTTTAGACACAAGGGGAAAAAAATCCAAACTTTATATTGCAGTTGAAAATCTTTGAGCGCAAAAGGAGCGCACGCAAGTCTGAAATCCTGCAAATGCGCCAGAAGCAAGCAACTCAGGATTTTTTTAAAAAAAAAGAATCTTGAGGCAAAAGAGAGCATGGACTGCGGGAAGTCGGCCAGAAAGGGAGATGCAGACATGGAGAAGTGAATCTTCCCTTTCCCCAACGGTCAGAAATGCTGGCGGCCGCCTAAACTTGAATCCGGGGGGGCTGCGAGAAATCCAATCTCGACGATGGTGTTATTACATCAGAAATAGAAAACGAAATGTTGTTGAGCCCGTTGCCAGGTAGGAGGAAGGAAAATCCAAGCTTCGGGGGCAGCATCTAAGCAAGGGATGAAGAACACGCAGTCCCCACTGGATTCGATTCGATTCGGTTTCGGTTTACTGCAGTCGCACGCAGGGGAAGAGAGATGGGGTGCAGAGTTGAGTACTAGTAGCAGCAGAGGAGGAGGAAGAGACAGTACGGACCTGCTGCGGGACGCCGAGAGGGGAGGCGGTGATGTAGGAGACGTCCCAGTCGAAGAAGGCGAAGGGGTCGGCGGCCTGCGCGGCGGCGGCCAGGAAGGCGACGGCGACGGCGAGGAGCGGCGCTAGCGCCGCCATTGCTTGGTTGCTTGCTAGGTCAAGAAGAAGGCCCGGTGCTGGTTCTTGTTTACTTGTGGGGAGGGGAGACGGACGGAGGAGATCCCAACTCACTTTTATTTGCGATGCTGCCTGCTCCTGCTCCGCTCCCAGTGGAAGTGGAAATGGAAATGGAAATGGAATGGCGTGGCGTGGGGGGTGGGTTCCCTTCCCTCCCTCCCGCTCCTCCTTGAGTTTCTTCTTGTGAGTGACGAGGGAGCGAGCGCCGCGCCCAAGAGGAGACGAGACGAGTGTGAAGCGGAAAAGGAGAGAGAGAGAGGAAAAGGAGTGGAGTGGTGTGGTGCTTGGCCAGCCCAGCAGACCAGCTAGCTGTGCTTGAACGGCACACGCAGCCAGGCAGGTGCTTGGCCGGCTTGCGCTGCTGACTGCTGAAAGGAAGATACGAGGAAGGATCGGCGAGGACAGCCGATGAGTATCATCATCTACTCCTCCATTACCATCAGTATCTAGTACGGATAGAGCTGCCTTTTTTTAAAACTGTAGTGTATAATAATACTCCTCCGTTCTAAATTGTATATTTTGCTATGTATCTAGACATATTATTTATCTGCGTGACATAAAGAAACGCACGCACAAAAAAATTCAAAGTTCGAACTACTTCTGATTTGGATGAAAGACTCGTATACATTAATTAAAATAGTTAAATTATGGTATAAAGATTTACGCCATGTTTGCTTCTGTTCAGCAGTGTTTTTGTTTCACAACAAATCAGCATTAGCGAACAGGGAACTAGTATCTTGTACTACCTTATAAAATTCACTAAAATAGTTAAAAAAAAAACAGAGCAACTCCACTGCCCAGCAAAATCGAATCGCATATGCCCAAGCGATCGAACTTTAGATGTCAAACACAAAATCAATTATTGCATATGTGCAAACCAAAGAAGAATTCAAAAACAATGTATGCTACCAAAGTACGTACCCTTTCTAACTCTGTGAAGTGATTCTCCATCCTAAATTTGATAGTTTAGGCTACAAAATAAAAAAAAATCACTTTTGGCCACAGAATAACTTAACCAGAAAGCATTGCTAGAGAATCAGGGAGCACAACTTTGCCGAACGGACCCTTAGATACGACCTAATGAGTGTGGATGACATCTCTCAAAATAAATAAAAGGAAAACGTTTTCGACAAGCAAAAAAAACTTTAAAGTTTGTCCTAATACAAAAAGATACTACTAATACTTATAATATTATAAAAATTATTAGATTAATTGTAGAATCTATTTTTATATACCTATTTATAATTGATTTATAAATGGCACTGATATTTTTATATAAACTTTTAAATCCGGAATATGGTAGTGTGTGGAAAAGAAAAGGTGGCGGCAGAGCAGATCCGTATCCGTGTCCTCGTCCTCGGGGCGGGGATTGGGATACAGCGATAGGGTGGGGCCCTTGAGAAATCGGCCACCGCCCACACCGGCGGCCGGCCCAGCAGAGTCGCAGTCGCCGCTAAATCCGCGGAAATTCCGATTTCCGATCCGGTGCAACGGTGCTTATAGTATATATTAATATTATGCTATACAGTGGTGATTAGTATACATACATCAAAAATATTAATATTATAATATAATTTGCTGGATATATTTTTACAATAATCTTATTTAGAGATAAAGATGTTGCTAATATCTTATAAATCTAGTTAGATTGCTTCTCTTGGATATTAGTATTACTATTAGTCATAGGGTTAATTAATTCTGGAAAAGCGCTAGCTGGACAATACTACTATGTTCATGTTCTTTGAGCTGCGCGCTGTGGACTGGACTGGCATGGATCACATGCATGCATATGCATAGAAGGCCCACGTCTCCCTCGCTCCTAGCCGTCAATGTAGTACTACTGTAATCCATGTGCAGATGCAACGACGACACTTTCATCTTTTATCTTCTGGGGTGTGCGAACAGCTAGCTAGCCGATCAGCTCTCATTCTTGTCCCAACCTGCAAATAAATGTGTCACTTGCATATAGTTATATCGCCCATCACACCTGCTACCAGTACCATGCATGTGCCCATCATCTTCAAATGTCAATCATGCATTTTCGTCCTCAATAGCTCCGGCCTGTGTCCCCTCTTTGTTTATAATACTGGAGTGTATGAAACACCAAAAATATAAAGAAAGAAAACCTTAGCAACCTCTGGTTACATATGCGCCCCTCTATTATCTGCCATGTTCAACGCATTATTTTGATGATGAGGAATGTAATCCTGTGTTATTTAAAGGGTTCCTTCAGCCAATGTTCTAGTGGACACGAGATCTCGTTGTCAGCGACGAGTGATTTTTTCGTCTTCACAAAGCCTTATTTGGCGAGGGTATTTGCAATTGTCAACCCCCCCCCCCCCCCCCCCCCACCCCCCTCCTTTTTTTTGGGAGAATTAGAAATATGGCCCTAAAGAAAAACTTTGGTTTAGGAATCGGCCCTTTTTCTTTTGAATTTGGGAATCAGGCCTCAAAATGAAAATTTAGTTAGGAATTAGGCCTTCCGTTCGTTTTGACACCTTAATGGTGTTAACTGCAGCATAAAAAGACTATATTACCCCTGAGGAAAAAAATAAAAAAAATAGACACACAATGGGGATCTGGAGGAGTATCTCCATCTGGGATTGAGATATATACGGCCCGGAAGTATCTAGCTACCTTTTATAACTGACTAATAATAACCTGGTAAAAATATCTAATCTCTTCTCTTTATATAAGAAATAAATAAATGAAGACTACAGACACACTCGCGATTAAATAAACAATTTATAAAAGAGAAAAAAAATTCGAACTGGACGCTGCAGTCTCATTCGCGTGGTCACATCCGCATTAGGAAAACATGATTTTAGAGAGATGAGAAATCAGGCATGGTTTATTGGTTTTTATAGATGAGAGATCACAAATCAGAAGGATTGCAAAAGAAAAAAAAGGATCGATACTATGCACGAGAAAGAACAAGATGATGATTATTTCTACAAAGTGCAAACACCTCTATTGCCGCCGCCACAACCACACCACAACCATGGTCGGCCACGTCAGGGCAGCCTGATCTGATCTGTTACCAGTGTCGCGCCGCGCCATCGAGCATGTCGACGGAGAGGGAGGAGATCGACGACTGGCTGCCCATCACGTCGTCTAGGAACGCCAAGTGGTGGTACTCCGCCTTCCACAACGTCACGGCCATGGTCGGCACTGGCGTGCTCAGCCTGCCCTACGCCATGTCCGAGCTAGGAAGGTACGTATACGTGATCTAAAAAGACCTTTTATTTATTTATTTATTTATTTATTTATTGTATATTTTGAGTATATATAAATATTTATAAATATATTTTGAGTATATATATTAACTTTGTTTTTTTATTTTTTTCCTCAAGAGTAAAATGGTCTTTTTACGCTGAAGTTAACACTGTTAAGGTGTCAAAACGGACAGAAGGCCCGATTCCTAACCAAATTTCATTTTAAGGCCTGATTTCCAAATTCAAAAAAAGAGGGGTCTGATTCCTAAACCGAATTTTTTTGAGGCCATATTCCTAATTCTCTCTCTTTTTTTGTTGTCTTCACGATGCGATCTTCAAACTCTAATGCGTACTGGACTTTCGAAGGAAGAAGACGACCAATTTAGTTTTTGATGTACTCTTATTTTTTTAGAGGTTGTTTTATGTCTTATCGTCCATTTTTTGTAACAACTTTTTTTTAAAGATATATCAAATGTGACACTCTTTGGAGTGTTTTTATGAAAAAAACACAAAATAGAAGGAAAATGAAGAAAGAAAAAGGAGAAAAAAAGGCTAAGCTGTACGGTCTCTATGGTACTATTGAATGATGAAGGAAGAAAAGGCATTCGGTAATGCTTGGCTTAAAACGTTCGACCGATCGAACGTGGCGCGCGGCCAATGGGCCTCGGCCCACCACGCCACACGCGCATACACCTGTCGCGCACCCCGCCACGCTCCTGGCCCGCGCCGCGGCAGACACACACACACACGGGAGGCCAGGCGCTCCAGTCCACTCAACCACCCACTTCAGTTTCATTTTCTCCTCCCCCTTCCTCGCTGTCTCCGCCGCGCATGCCGGCTGCTCGCGCACCGCAGCCGCCGCGCGCTCCCCATCCGGCCGCGGCGCCTGGCCCCTCTCCTCTCCGGCCTCATCCCCCCCCCGAGCGCGCGCCTCCTCCGTGGGGTTTCTTCTCCCCCGCGCGGCGAACGGTGTTTACCCACCATAGTGGATGCGGCGGCGGCAGCGGATCCGGCGAGGGCGGCTGTGGATCCGCCGGATCCGGGCACAACCGCCATGGATCCGTGCGAATCCGACTGCGGGGGTGGCGAATCGGCTTCCTCGGGCGAGCCGTTGCTTCTTTCCCCTGCCTCTCTCCTCCACGTCGCGCTTCCTCCGGCCTTCTCCGCGCCGGTGATGAGGACGATGGGGGAGGGGGGCCGGCCGGCGAGTGGCGGCTCCCTTGCTACCTCATCTACCGACGGGGGAGGTGTGCCCTCCGGATCCCATCATTTTGTTGATATAGGTAGTCTTTGAATGTTGCTGCAGTTCTGCGTAATTTTTTTTTACAATGTTTCTTTCTTTTCGCTCTATTGTTTCAGTGGATCTATTCGGTTTGTTTCATTGTCTCCTTTTTGTTTGTTTCAAATTCATGTTCTTTGATTTTTTGTTTCAGCGAATCACTTGTTTGTGTTTCAATCCTATGACCATGACTGTTTCAAATCATGTCTATTTTTGTTTCTTTACATCAAATCATGTTGTTTCAGTTGTTTTTTCTTTCTTTTTGCTTTCAGATTTGTTGTTTGTTTTAGTTTTTTTGTTCTCGGTGTTTCGTTTGTGTGTTCCAAGCTTGTTTCAATTTTTTTTCTGTCGTTTGTACTTGTTTCATTTTGTGGTTTGTTTCATTTTCAGATTTGTTTCATTTCTTTTTCAGTGTTTCTTCTTTTCCTAACGTAATGTTTCATTTTGTGTTATTCTTTTGTTTCAGGCGAAGTTCAAGGATGTTTCTGGTGTTCAGGAGTTTATGTTTCAGTTGTTTTTTTTTTATTATTTTTGCGCCTCCCCCATGTTTCTGTAGTTCAGTAGTTCAATTTGAGGGATGGTGGAGGCGCGGTGTATCTCGTCCGCTGGATCGGCCATGGAGGAGCGCGAGGGCCGTGCGGGGTGGGGGTCCCTCTATGTTTCAGCCATGGATTTTGTTTTGTTTCAAGAATCGGGTGGAAATTGTTTCGGGAGGTGTGTTGGGCGGACGACGGAGATTTTCGTTTGCGCTGTGTTTTGTCGGCGGCAGCTTGGGGGCGTAGTGGGTGGGAGGCGGTGGCAGCTCGAGGGATCGGGACGGGGAGGGAGGGACTCCTCCGCGGTTCGGCGGCGCGGGGACGGGGGAGCAGCCGTGCGTGTCGGGTGGCGGGGGTGGGCCGCGGGGGCGGGAGTGGGCCGCGGACGAGCGTTCGATGATCGAACGTTCGAGCGCTAGTCGCTCCCAAAGGCATTGGTGCTGCGGCTTGCTGTGAGGTGCGCCAAGTGGCCACAAAATTTTCAGCTGTGGGCTTATAATGGGCCCAAACTAAATGGTCTCAGGCATGTCGGCCGGTTAGCAACCAAACATACCGTAATGTGCACAGGCCCAGCTTGTAATGGGTCTTTGGTTCGTAGCAGCATGTGAATTTTGTAGTGGGGCAAGGGCGCCAAGCTTTGTAATTCAAATTTTGGATGCTCAGCGCAAGCGCTGGAAGCATCTATAATCTTGTTACATGGCTTGTTGCTGGTCACATGTTGTGGTGTGCAGTGACCCTTCCATATGGACGCATTTTATGCACTCACTGTTTAGAGGCAGTTTAGTAATTTCTCACCTCTGCCAATTTACTCTCTCTCAACCTAGACGTTGAGTTAAATGTGGATGGAGAGAGTACATGTCTAGTCATTCAGCCACCCATTCCATCTATCTATATGTTTGTTTGCTCAAAAAAAAAATATATGCATGTTTCTAAAAAAAAATCCATCTGCACTCTGCAAACAATTTCCTCTTTTTCCTCTTGCACATGTTTTTTTTTCCTCCGTTTTCTCCCACACAGCTGATCTCTCTCTATATATATCCACTCGATCAGCGGCAACGAGGTATGTCATGGCTAAGGAAATCGAAACTTTGACATATGTACAAACTTGCTAACAATGTGGATTGATACGAATACTACTATATCCAAACAAAGCTGAAGGATATACCTACTTACACATGCACGTCTATGAAAGATCACAAACTTTACCCACTTCTATTTATGAACGAACTTTACAATGAACTCTCAACTTATATACATGTTCTCTTTTTATTTACGATCTCCATGTTATTCTGGAAAGCTTACATTTTTATTTTCAATGACAGACAAACAACATGTATTTTTCAGACGAAAGTAGAAAAAAGTGAACACAATTAATTGTACACAATGACAGGCAATCACCACAACCGCCGAATGAAGCTTGCTTGTTTCCTCTTGCATTACGGAGACGTAGCAACATGAACTGAGCTCGTTATAGCAAGATCTAGCGCAACCATGACTGACTTTCGATGTCTTGCAGTATTGTTTTGCTTAGGGGTCCACCCTGGAAGGCGCCAACTTAACTTGCCTGGATCCTATATATTATATAAAATAAACAAAGTATACAAAAAGATTAATAATGTAGTGGTAGTAGTAACTAATATATAGTAGCAACAACAGTAGTATTTTTCATAATAATAGAAAATTAGTAATAATAAGCAGATAGATAGGTATTCCTGACCTGCAGCTGTCGGTGTTAGTAGGTTGCTGTGGAGGGAGAAGGAGCTGTGGGCAGCAGTTATTAACCACCATCTGGACTGCTGGGAGGTTTTTGAAGATGTAGTATGTTTTTGATCCGCTTGCAGATGATTCTGATGATCCACCGCCATGTCCATGTTGGTGGTGTTTACCACTCCGTGGAACTAGGTCTAGCTGGAAGTCAGCACCAAGTCCATTGTGGGACAAGAGAAGCCACACAAAAGTGAGGAGCTCCCCACCTCTGGCCAGCTCCGCCGCGTGCGCCTCTGGCCTGGACTTGGCGGCGGCGTACACAAGCAGCCTTGCCCACATGTGCTTCAGCTCCTCCAGCGTCTGCTGCCACCTCTCCGGATGAGGCAACGACAATGTCAGGATTCGTGAGGCAGTGGAGCAGGAACCACAGCCGCAAACTCTGTTGGCCGCCGATGAGGAAGAGGATGAACCACAGCCGCAACCCCTGTTGGCCGCCTCTAGTTCCAGACGAAGAAGACCCATGCGAATCTGGTGCTGCTTGCCCCTCAGGCTGATGTTAGAATACCGTTCCCAGCTCTTGTACTCCTTGTCGGCGTGGCTAGAGACCACCTGCAGAAGCTCATCACCCGCTGGGTGGACAGCAACAAGGTACACCATGTACCTGGACAGCTTCCGGCACACGTCTGCATTGGCGGTGGCGTCGGCGATGCTGTTGCCCGTGGCCGGCGGCGCCCCACACGCAGCAGCAGCAGCCGCCTCACACAGAAGAACCTCCGTGCATGCGTGCAACCAACATATAAGATGCACGAAATCTTTGGTACACTCCGGCTGTGTTGCCGCAAGTAGCAACTGGCCGAGACACTCCCATTGCTCTCCGTGCCGAGGCTGTAGTATGCCATTTGCCGCCTCAACCAAACACTTGGTGACATTGTCGTCCACCACCACGTGCTTGCTCTCCAGCAGCTTGCTCAACCGGAATAGCTTCTTCTCCTCTTCACTGCTCACCACCTTCCTGATGATGCCCATCACTCGTTCCGAGGGTGTGGGCAGCGGCGGCGATGACGGCGGCGAAGACCATGGCTGCGAATCATCGTCATAACACACGAACCTGTACTGCCCCATGGTGTTTGACCACAACGGCCTTGTCGTCGTCCCCAGCCATCCCGACACCACAAGACACAGAGACATAGAAGCGATCCTGCTGTGGCCCTGAGCCCGCAGCCGCCACGCCCATGTCCAAGGTGATGCCATCACCATTGTAAGCAATGAGCAGATGTCCACAACAAGCCCTCCTATGAATAATGTGTAGGTGATCGCAGTGTCAGCTCTACCAGCAGTGTTGGTGGTGTCACTAGTGAAGAAGAAGAAGAGGATGAGAGCAGCAACGGTACATGCCAGAGAGATGCACCGGAATACAATGCCCCTTTTTGTTCGGAGCACTGCAGCCTTAGTGTAGACATCACTGTATATCATACCAAGCTCCATATCCATCAACCTGAACAAATCCCTGTGTCGGTCATAATAAGAGGGAGTGATCTTCATAATTTCCTCCGTAGCCACTTGCGGTGTCTTGCGCCTTGCAAAGAGCATTCGGATCCCTGGTGCCGAACGCAGAGCATCAGCGCAGATAGTATCAGCTGGAAGAATCTGCTGCTCTCTGCTATTAGTATTTGAAATCGAATTCAAAGATGAAGCATTATTGGTGGTGGATTCCTTCGTGGAGATGATGACAATGTTATTCAGGTTTGCAAGACTCAGGGCTGCTGTCCTCTCTCCATACTTGATGATCCCAGCAACAAACACAAGGATGCCAGGGACAAGAACCTGCGTGCTATGCCAGCTACTGGACTTCCAGAACACATACAGTGCTAGAGTCACTTGGGATAGCAGGTTGAGCAGATGGCGCAGCCACAGCTTGTTGTCCTCGATGGCAAAGGCTGTGATGGTGTCCTGACCTCCAAGATGGATGAGGAGGAAAGGTGCCCAAAGGAATGCTAGTGGGTGGGCTAATCTTGATGACGATGATGCATCGTCGTCGTTATGCATCGCATCAGCATGTCGCGACAGGAAACCAAGAGCGTATATTGCTACCACGTCGGCTCCCAAATACGCTATCCATATGGTGCCTCCAACCAACCAATTCCTTCTACGTCGCCGAAGGCCACCGGTAAAGAATAGAAACAGTTGCAGGATAAAGCTGAGAAGCACAAGTAGCTGGACCTCTGACAACCTTCCCATGACTTTTACATATATCCCTACAATTATCCAGATGTAGTATAAATAAATTATTATAATTAAGGATCGGACGCACACACGCACACACAAACACAGACACCTCTTTTATTTATTTGCAAAAAGGAAAATAAAACAACATCATTATATATATAATCAAGAGGAATAACTTTTCAGCGAAAAATGTTTGTATCTTGGGGAAAAGGACAAGAGGGCTGGCCACAAAAAATGATTTTAGAGAGGTGATTTGTAAGGTGGCCTATCTTTATACAAATAGTTGTTGCACAAGTAAATTCATGACTTCTTCAACTAGCGCCTAGGGTTGGGCGTGATCGCGAAAAAAAATAACCTTTTCAACTAAGACTGGATGAACACAAATTTTATAGCCCTAGGAGATCTAAAAACTTTGTAGAGTAAATGTGAAAGATGAAGAAAAAGCAAGATGTGGAAGATGAAGGAAAGCATACACTTCTAAAATAAGATCTCCCTACAAATTTATGACACCATGACACTTTGAGCATCTCCAAGACTCTTTCCAAGGGTCACTTTTTAAATCATTATTTGGAGAGCTATTTACATAAAAATCATTTTTCTATATCTTTCTACTCTCTAATAATTTTCTATATCTTGGGTATACGTACTCTAGAGAGTCATTCTCGTTTTCTATCTTTGGCAAATGAGAAATCCGGAATATATAGGAGATGACTATATTACCATTAAAATAAGCTGCCAGAGGGTATTGTTTTCACCAAAATCTCTATTCCTAGCGAATATGAAGGATATAAAAAGCAACTTGGAGTTTCTCTTAGGAGGGGACTCTATTGTAGAAGATATGAAGGAAATATGAAATGCTAACTTTTTTTTTTTGAGAGAGCCTCTTCTCCGGGCAATGCAACAACCAAGAAAGCGGAAAGAGAGAACAAAAGACTATGACCTGTCGTGTTCTAATTTTTTTATGAGTGTGCTACACCATAAATAAAGTTCCTGAGTTTTTTTTGTTTATTTCTTTTTTGACCAAAATCTCTATTCCTAGCATCTATGTTGGAATTAAATGCACAAAGACCAGCAAAACATAGTTAAATCATAAGATCATTACCAAAAACATTTAAGCATAATATAAGGCTTTATTATTGCCTGATGTCTGGTAGATGGTAATTAACAACATACGACATACCACTCATCTTGATTAAGCAAAACCTGGATCGGCGTGTCAATGCAATGACGATCCTTATGTGGTTCTCTGCAGACATCAATGCAAGCTTCCCATTTGGTACTTATTGGTAGCAACAGCTGTAATGTAATAAATAAATATATCAGGAAAATTAATTAATACGTACACAGCTTTAGAGATATTCCAGTGTGTCAAAAACAAGTAATAACAACTATATATGTCACCGAAAGCCAATATACTACTTTTCATTACACTTTGAGAGAGAGAGAGAGAGAGAGAGAGAGAACGTATAGAACTTTTTTTTTTTTTTTTTTTGACAACGAACGTATAGAACTTTGGCTGTGGGATACAATTTCGAAGGCAAGATATATAATCGAAGTACGTAACGTAATGCATACCTGAGGTTCTAGTGTGTGTGTGTATGTAACTAAATGTTATCTTTGTGGAATGTGTAGCTTATGCACATGATGCCCGGATAGATCGTCATCGATCAACGTCTATATATAGTTGGTGATAAATATAGTATCTTTGTTTTTGGAGCAATCTTTATGCTCTCTTGCAAGAAGAGCAATGAGGAGATGCATTCTTCCAACAAGAGCAAAGAGATGATGCTTTCTTTACCTCTGCCTAGCTCGTCCTTTTATTCTGCTATTGTGGCCCAGGCTAGCTAGCTCGTTTTGCATTGTGCTCTTCAATAAATCAAATCGACTCAACAATAACCGGAGTGCAGAGAGCCAGCGATGATGGCCGGTATAATAAATGTAGCCTCCTCTCTCCAAATCACAACTTAGCTAATGTATTGTTCTTTCGATTGTAGACAAAGGATTTAGGAAAAAATTGTTGTGGGACACTCTAGTTATGCAAAATTGGTTGTGGGACACTGAAATGTTTTTTCTTTGTTGTAGGACACTAGGCGGTGTCCTACAACAAAGAAATTAGTGTCCAGTGTCCCACAGCCAATTTCGAGAACAAATAATGTCCTGTAGCAAAATTTCCCAGGGATTTAACGGTGGTTTTCTTTCAATGACATAAGGCGTGCTCATTGAAAGTCTCTGCGGTGACTACGTCAATGTTGATATCTCACTACTATGAAAATTGATTTCAACATAAAAGGACTTTACTTTCAGAGACATGCATCTTGAACTACTGCCTCTATAATCATTTTTTTAATCAGTCTCTATAATCATGCATCTTGAGGCAAATGGCCAAAGGCCTCATCTGGAAATGGTCAATTTTTAAAGGCAGTCCTATTGAAATACTCAACACTCAAACTGAGTCCCAGACCAAATAAGTTGAATTCACAAACTATAGAGTCACTTTATTTGCTCCTGAAGTTACATTACTATAAAGTGTTTTTTTTTTACAATCAATTACTATGAAGTTACTTTTCTATTACAAGACAACAATTTCCACTGAATGAAGAACGTGCAATGCACACTTTCGAATAAATTACAGGACTACAATGTCACCTCTATAAAGTTATTCAGATGCTAGAAAGTTACTTTTCATGTTGTTTCACAAATTATAGAGTTACTTTTCTATAACATTCACAGACCACAAAAATTATTTTTTTTGGTTGGGCATAAATTAAATAAGTCAACTTCTTTTTGTAGAAAATGGTAGGATAAAAAACTATTTTAGGGAAGTTTGAATAAGATAAAGGAACGGTATTTCCTCTTTTTTATAGAAAAAATTGGTGAGATAATATTTTTGGAAAGTTTGAGGGCTCTCGCTTTAGGATTAAATATAGAGCACTCTAAATTCATCTAGTTTTACTCCCTTGGTTTCAAATTATAATTTACTTTGGGTTTGTCCAAAGTCAAACCTATCTAACTTTGATCAAGTTCAAATAAATATATTATCAAACAAATCTATATATGGACCATCGAGCGAAACTAATATTTTTGTATAAAGTTGATCAAAATGAACAATAATTTAGGGTAGAGGAAATATCTTTGTTGTGTTTGTTAAGCCCTGCTTTGTACTTTCTTGGGTTCACATTTGCTTTCCTCTCATTTCCATGCTGTCAGGCCTCACGAGGTGAAAACTTTGATAGTTGGTCTGTTTGGCACATGAATTTCAAGCAGGGATTTTTTTGGAAAAAGCACGGGAATCAGACCGTGAAATAGAACAATGATAGAGTGGCACAAGAGCAACGAATGAACGAAGGGCAAGTTCACACAACGAAGGGGATCGACGAAGACTGGTCGCCGAAGATAAGCTAGGAACCGTTTTCTTGCAGGAAGAGCAAAAAAGATGCATATGCCTTCGTTGCAACTTGCAAGAAGAGCAAAGAGATGCACGTGTGCCCTCATCACCACCACTTTTGACTCTTGCAAATTTTTGTTATAGCTTTGTTTATGGGCCTGAAATAAGGGCATACTATTTAGGAGCCCATGAAACTATTTTTTTAGTTTTATTATTGGCTTTCAGTTCATTTCGGTATAATAGAACAGAAAAAAAAATAACACAGAGTTGTAGTGCACAATATTCACTAGAAACTAGAGCTGTTTTAGAAAGTAAAAAAAAAAAAAAAAAAAACTGTCAATCAGGGTCTAAATCTTCTTTGTGTGTCAGCACAAGGCAAAAAGATGTGCCCAGGCCCAGCGCTGATACTGGCACACTCCTGTCTTTATTTGCTATATTTACGATTTTTATTTTTATATAAACAGCTTTCAGATTTGCAATTATTCAATAAAAAATTGTTTTAAAAAATTGCTGTGTTCCCGTCCGGTTCTGGCGTCGCTCACGGATGAGTCGAGACGACGGCTGCGGGTCTGCTCAGTGTTCCCAAAATCCCCAGTGGAGAGAGGGAGGACTGAACAGTGGAGCAAGCAGGAACACCGGGCGCGCAACGACGTGGCGTCGTCCCTCCATCACATCCTCAACCGCATGCCATGTCTCCAATTGCTTCTCACTCCATTACCAAGAATAGTACTCCAATCGGATCCATGTATCTTGGAGAAGAGGGAGCTCAACCAACCATCCATGGATTGGTCAGGACCGGCCGAGAGGGAAGAGCGGAGGCCGGAGGGGCAGCTCTTGCAGCTGTCGGGGGAACAACATCGGGAGGCTAGTCTAGGCTAGGGGATCTCTGATCGCCTCCTCTCCTCTCCTAGCCCTGCCGCAAGCTGCAACGCAACTACTCTGAAATCTGAATTCGCCGCTTCCATTCGCGTCGGTGACATTTTATTCTTCATTCAGGTAACATCCGCGACGCCCCCCAGCATCTATATGTTTCTAATGTACATTGCCAGTTGGCCTATATAGCTGATTGCGATGTATGGATCATGGATCGACAGTCCATGCCCTTCACACAATCAAATTCAAATCTCATGGCTTTATGGGCACTAACATTGTACCCTGCATCTCTAAATAGGGAGCAAGAACGGCAGCACATTGCCAGGACAGAAGCCGTCCTGACATTGTTCGTAAGTCGGCCATTTAGACCAGGCTGACAATAATGTCAGCTTCCGAGTTCAGGATTCCATACCAGCAAGTAAGTGGTTCATATGTTTCGACAATAATTTTTATGTTCTGTGCTGGAGTTTGGCTATCAATGTGTACATACATACCCCATTGCATTGTTTTCAAGTGCTTTACTGGAGTAATAAACTGGATATGACTGTTCTGAGTTGGGTAGCAATCACACCGTATAATTTACTTCAGGCATTCTTGTTATGAATCATTGATACACAAAAGACTAAATCACGGAGAATATGCTGCAGCTGCATAATGCATGCCTATGGAGGATATGCTGAAACAAAATCCATGCCTTATTATGCTTTGAATAATAATATAGTAATAAAGCTTCTCTATGTAAAAGCCTCCTCTCTCTCCCCTCTTCCTTTTGCACTAAGTCTAGTTCACAAGATCACTGTTTAATTGTTTGACCAAGGCACTGTTCTGCATGTTCACTTCACTTTGTTTAATTCTCTTGATAGGTTTCATCTTCGCAGCCTACTGAGAATGTAAATCAGTTTAAGACCTGTCGATGTGGGGAGGGAGACTCCACATCGGAAAATGGTGACAGCCCGCCAACCTCTTGTCCTAGTTGCCAGGTTTGTGTGATCTTACAACTAAAGGCTTTGTGCTTTAATGATGTACCATGTCCTATATAATACGCTGCTCAACACGTATCAGCTGACTTTATACAATTTGATGTTTTCACAAGTTGTCATCACTGTGCATGGCTGCCACTGATGCTTATCTGCAACTTAGTTGTGCCTCAGCATATGGTCAAAGCGAAAGTTATTAGAAACTTATCTTATCGATGAAAAGTATACTGTTATTTAAGTAATGATAGACAGTAAAAATAGAGGAATATACCTGGTTATTTTCTCCATGTCTTTGTAAGAGAACTTTCAAGGACAATGATAAATATTCTTCTAGTGCAGGTTCTTAAGAGTGGGCATTTACTACTTTCATCTAAAGGTATGCTTTCCTGCAAATATGTATGATATTGCATAAATTGTGTGTTCTCCTTCCTCTCCTTTAATATCTTAAATAACTTATTTATGCAATCCCCTTTCTGGTGCCAAATGGTCATAATTGTTTAAGAGTCAAAAGTTTGGCTGCCCCACTTAATGACCTTTCATAGATGATCACATTTTACTCTCGAGATAAAATGCTACATATTAAATATTCTATAAACAGGAATTGGATGGACATCATGGAAAAAGCGCTGGTTTATTCTTACAAGGGCATCCCTAGTGTTCTTCAGAAGCGACCCTGTAAGATATACTGCGCTAGTTCCTTCAATATTCCTCCTTTTACTTAAGTTCTACTGTATTATCTGCACTTTTTTGTGTTTATTTACATCATTATTCATACATCAATCTGCTCTCTGTGATATCCTATTCATATGTTTGAGATAAAATATTTTTTCTTGTAATGAACACTGTTGGAATTAGATTCTCTATTGATTTGGCTAACCCTAGAAGGGTAGCTATATAGTGTAGCATACATGGGCCTAGCCTCATGGGCCTAATACATGTATATACTCCAACACTCCCCGCTAGCCCGAACTACGGCGCAGCGGAGTTCTAGACCGAACATCTAAAAGAAAGAGCACACACACATGTCCCCCACGGCCACAACTAGCCACCGGTGATGTTGAGGCTGGAGCGGAAGTCGGTGAAGGTCGACGACGGGAGGCCCTTGGTGAAGATGTCGGCGAACCGGGAGGTGGTCGGTACATGGAGGACCCGCACCTCGCCGATGGCCACCCGATCACGGACGAAGTGAAGGTCAATCTCCACATGCTTCGTGCGTCGGTCGGACGGGGTTGGTGGAGAGGTAGACCGCGCCGACGTTGTCGCGGTAGACGAGCGTGGCCCGGCGAAGAGGGCTATGGAGCTCGGCCGGGAGAGCTGCCGGAGCCGGGAAGCCTCGGCCACACCATTGGCGACGGCGCGGTACTCGGACTCCGCACCGGAGCGGGAGGCCACTGGCCGGCGCTTGGAGGACCAGGACACCGGGTTGCCTCCGAGGAAGACGGCATAGCCGAGGTGGACCGTCGAGTGTGCGGACCCGGCCTGGGTCGGCGTCGGTGTAGACAACCGGCTACGTAGAGGAAGACCGTCGGTGCGGGAGCGAGGCCATGATCGGCAATGCCTCGGAGGTACCTAAGGAGACGCTTGAGAGCGGTGAGATGAGGCTCCCGAGGATCATGCATATGAAGGCACAACCGCCGAACCGCATAGGTGATGTCGGGCCGAGTGAAGGTGAGGTGCGAAGAGCACCAGCAAGACTGCGGTATGCCGTAGGATCAGTCACTGGGGGGCCCTCTGCCTCGGACAGCTTGCTCTGAGTGTCAACTGGAGTGGTGCAGGGCTTGCAATCTGTCATCCCAGCCCGCTCGAGTATGTCCAGAGTGTACTGACGCTGGTGAAGAAGAAGCCCAGCTGGATGAGGCTCAACAGTGACCCCAAGAAAGTGGTGGAGCACACCCAGATCCTTCATAGCAAACTCCTGCTGAAGAGAGGTGATGATGCGGCGGAGGAGTGACTCACTGGAGGCCGTGAGGACAATGTCATCAACATAGAGCAATAGGTACGCAGTCTCAGCTCCATGGTGGTAGACAAACAGCGACGTGTCTGACTTGGCCTCCACAAAACCAAGTGTCAGGAGGAAAGCAGCAAACCTGTGGTTCCATGCCCGGGGAGCCTGCTTGAGGCCATAGAGAGACTTGTTGAGCCGGTAGACCATCTCAGAGCTGGAGGAGTCCACAAACCCAGCTGGCTGACTGCAGTAGACTGTCTCAGTGAGAAGACCATGCAGAAAAGCATTCTTCACATCCAGTGGTGCACGAGGCCAAGAGCGGGTGAGAGCCGGTGAGAGCACGGTGCGGACGTGTGGCTTCACCACCGGACCGAAGGTCTCATCATAGTCAACCCCGGGCGTCGAGTGAAACCCCGGAGTACCCACCGAGCCTTGTACCGCTCAAGTGTACCATCGGCCGGCGCTTGTGGGTCCGATCCACTTGCCGGTGACGACGTTGGCACCTCGCGGCCGAGGCACCGGATCCGTGCGGTTGGCGAGGAGGGCCGCGTACTCCTCTTCCATCGCGCGGCGCCGGTGAGGGTCCGCCAAGGCCTCGCGGACGGAAGAGGGTGCGGAGAGATCCCCGTCTCGCAGGGCGGTGGCGGGAGAGGGCTGCGGACGGACGCCCTGCCTCGTCACCATAGGGTGAGTGTGACGAGGGTCCCGGTGAAGCAGCGGCGGGTGGTAGACCGGCGTGGTGACACGGGCACCCGTCGGTCGAGGCGGCGGCGATGGTGTCCCCGGCGGAGAGGAGGACACCACCGGCGAGGCAGGTGACCCTGGCGAAGAAGGGGTCACCGGCGGAGGCGGCGGCGGTGGTGGCTCAGGCCGGGCACGACGGTGGTAGACGTGCACCGGCTGGGCGAAGCGAGCCGGTGGCTCCTGAGGTGGCGCACGTGGCGCCTGAGGCAGCTCCTGAGGCGGTGGCTCCAGCCCCCCACCCCCACTCGGCCCCTCCATGGTCGAGTAGGGAGCAGGGTCGGGAGAGACACTAGCCGCCGGTGAGCTGGGGCACGACTCCGGCGAGGAGTACGGTCGTAGTACTGCGGGAGACAACCGGAAGGTGGCTCGACCACCGCGTCGGTGGGAAACAGAGAGAAAACGTCAAGCTCCTGTGGGGTGGAAGTGGTGGGAGGAGGGGTGGAGAAGGGGAAAACCGACTCATCGAACACCACATGGCGAGAAATGAGGACCCTACGAGAGGTGAGATCATAGCACCGGTGCCCCTTGTGATCCGGGGAGTACCCAAGGAAGACACACAAGGTGGACCGAGGAGCCGGCTTGTGGGGAGCGGTGGCGGTGGTGTTCGGGTAGCACGCACACCCGAAGACCCTAAGGTGATCGTACCGAGGAGGGTGCGAAGAGAGCGTGGTGTGGTGTAGGAGGAGCTGGACAGGCGGCGGAAGGTAGGCGGTTGAGGAGGTATGTGGTGGTGTGCGGGCACTCGGCCCGAAGCGGCGGAAGTGAGGCTCGGAGAAGAAGCGTGCGCATGGTGTCGTTGATGGTGCGAATCATGCGCTCAGCCTTGCCGTTCTGAGAGGAGGTGTACGGGCAAGACATGCGCAACTGGACACCGTGAGAGAGAAAGAACGCACGGGAGGTGGAGTTATCAAACTCGCGACCATTGTCACACTGGACGGCCTTGATAGTGAGGCCAAACTGTGTGGACACCCAAGCGAAGAAGTGGTGAATCGCAGGGAAAGCATCAGACTTCGCACGCAAGGGAAAAGTCCACAAGTAGTGAGAAAAATCATCAACCACCACAAGATAGTATTTATAGCCGAAATGCGAGTACAAAGCGATGTCCACAAGTCGCGGTGTACAAGATCAAAACGGTGAGCCGCATGTGAAGAAGAACTAGAAAAAGGAAGACGAACATGACGGCCCAACCGGCACGCATGACACAACCTTGCTCATCATGAACTCGAGTACAACGAATGTCGAGCTATGACTAAGGCGCATCGGGGCATCACGTCCGGGGTGTCCGAGACGCCGGTGCCAAGTAGAAGAAGTAGTGGTGGCGAGGGCAGGGCGACGAAGATGGCGAAGAGGTCGGAAAGCGGAGAGTGTAAAGGGGCCCCAAGTCGTCACATCGGAGAGAGGACGCCGGGTAGCCAAATCCTTCACGGTAAGACCGGAAGAGTCAAACTCCTGAGAACAAGAGTTGTCGGTTTGTAAAACGACGAATAGAAAGAAGATTGTGGACCATCTCGTGGTGCAACAAGAACATCGGGAAGGCGAAAAGAGCCATGGTCACCGGCGGCACCCACGAAGTGACGGGGAAGACACGAGCCATTGGCGACCATGATAGACGAAGGGTGTGAGGAAGAAGGAGGAGAGGAGGACGAGAGTATACCGGAGTCCGGGGTGGTGTGGTAGGTGGCACCCGAGTCGGCGATCCACTCCGGCCGACGGGAGGTGTCAAGCCCGGGGTGGAGAAGGAGCGCGCGAGCCTCCCGACTCCGGCCGGCCGGCCCCCGGCGAGGCGGCGGAAGGTGTGCCCCACGGGGTCGCCGCTGGTGGGTAGAACGTCGAAGGAGCTCCCGCGAACATGGCCGCCGGTGGACGAGGCTCGCCACCCGGGGCCTGGAAGGGCCACATGGCGATGCGCCCGGACCAGGGGTTGCTGTAGGAGGGCCAGGCAGACGGAGGACGCGGCGGCTGAGGCGCGCCACGGCCGGCCCCCCCACCGCCACCACCCCCGCCCTTGCCCTTGCCCTTGCCCTTGCCCTTGCCACCCCGCCGTTGCCACCCTGCCCGCGGCCCCCTCCCCCGCTCGGCCCGGTGGGAAGAGGAGCCAACGGTGGGGTGTACGGAGCAGGCGGACGTGGCGGTGGAGTGGCAGCGAGAGCAGTCGAGGACGTCGAAGAACCTGCAGCAGTAGAGAGAGGACCGGCGGAGGTGGATCCGCGCGGGCCCCCCTGAGTGAGCTCCTCCATGATGAGATCGTCGCGGACCTGGAGGTAGGTGGGAAACGGCCGCATGCGGACGATCAGCGCGCGGAGGGAGGCGTAGCGCTCGCTGACCCCGCGGAGGAGGTTGATAACGAGTGCGCGGTCCGCCACGGGGTACCCCAGGTCGCCGAGGGAGTCCGCCATGGCCTTCATCTGTCGGCAGTACTCCCCAACCGCGAGGTCCCCCTGCTCGAAGGTGCGGAAGCGGAGGTCGAGCCGCGGGGCCGGGTCTCGGCGTTGCCCAGAAACTGTCCCTCGAGGGCCAGCCAGGCGTGTCGAGCGGAGGAAGTGTTGCGGAGGAGGTCCTGCAGCTCGGAGGTGACCGTGTTGAGGATCCAGGAGAGGACGATGCTGTCGAGGCGTAGCCACGACGCAGTCTGGACCCCGGCCGGCGGCTCGGCGAGGACGTGGTCGTCCAAGGCGTAGCGGCGCAGGGTGAGGATGACCTGGTCCCTCCAGCGGGCGTAGGAGGTCGACGCGGGGTCAAGGACGACCCGGATGAGCTGGCCAATGTTCTGGACACCCCCAGCCTGGTAGTGGAGTTGCGCGACGAAGGGGTCGGCCGGGTCGTGCCGGGTCACCACGGTGGAGGTGGAGCGGTGGCCCGTCGAACCGGAGGAAGGGGCCTCGGGCAGGGTGCCGGAGGCCTGAGCAAGGAGCGCCTCCGCCTCAGCAATCTGGCGAGCCAAGGTGGCGGCGGCGTCCTGCTCACGCTGCCAGGCCCGGGCAGCAGCCTGGAGACGCTCCTGCCCCGCTGCAGCCGCTGCACGCGCGGAGACAAGTGCTGCAGCGAGGGCGGAGTCGGGCCGGGGAGCGCGGTGGTCGACCGGTGGAGGCGCGGGGAAGGTGAAGGAACCCGCTGCCCGGCCACCCAGCGGGGGCCCCGGCCGCGATCCATGAAGGCTGGACCTCGGAGGTGAGGCCGTCGGCGGGCGCTCGGAGGTAGACGACGCCGTTGGTGCCGCCGGGAGGGGCATCCCGTGCCCGCAAGGGCAGCAAAGCGCGCGCGGTGGCGCATACCCGGCCACCTCCACGGGTGCCGGCTCGCCGGCCGTAGCTCGAGAGCGCCGCGGCATAAGCAGCAGCGGCCCCAGCAGCATCCAGGCGGGAGGAGGAGGGCGGAGGAGGCAGCTCACCCGCTGGTGTGGTGGCGCCATCATCGGGATCGAGGGAGGGCTCCTGGCCAGCCGGGATTGCTCCACCCGAGTCGCCCGAGCCGCCAGCCCCCTCCGCGTCCGCAGCGAGGACAAGCGCAGGACGGGAGGAGCCGCCCGCACCGAGCAGAAGCGGACCGAAGCCGGGGGGGTAGGGAGCGCCCGCGCGGACCTCCGCGCCGTGCGGATCGACGGCGGCCGGAGCCGTGGCGGCTCCGCGCGCGCCCTGGCCGGCGGCGGCGATGGTGCCCGGCGGCGGCGCTGTTCCGCCCGCGATGTGCGCCCAGGAGGTCGAGGAGAGCGGGGGAAAGGCATGGAAGTAGTGGGGAGGAGGAGGGGGGTTCGGCCGGCCGGCCATGGCGGCGGGCGGCGGCGCGCCGGCGGCCGGGAATCGGCCGGGAAGCCCCTGGCGGCGCCTGGATCGGGGAGGAGAACGGGAGGTAGGTTTCCTACCCAGCAGATACCATGTTGGAATTAGATTCTCTATTGATTTGGCTAACCCTAGAAGGGTAGCTATATAGTGTAGCATACATGGGCCTCATGGGCCTAGCCTCATGGGCCTAATACATGTATATACTCCAACAAACACTAAAGAAGCTTTAGTAATGCTAATCTGCTTCTCGCGAGGAGATCCTAGCAAATACACTCCTAAATGATCATAACAATGTGAAATCTGCACTTCATTAATGAGATAATATTTTCTTCAAGTTTTATTTTGGCTGGCTGTCTCATTTTACTTTGTTAGTCATTACCAAGTATTGGCTGGAGATATAGTATCTGTTAGACTGACTGATCTCTGTTTTTATTGGGCCCTCTCAATACGGCTATACCATGATCATTTATCTATACACACAGCTACTTGTGATAGGGGCGTATTGTTGCTCAGATACCCTATAGATTATCGAATTGACGTTACCTGCTGTGATGGAAATCAGAATACAATTATCATTGCATACACATTTTGTCAGGGGAAACATTCTGGTGAGACTAGTGGTGAAGTGGGATAGTTACTTTTCGTCCTATTAGTTGGATAACAAAAGCCATAAGTACAATTGCTAAAGCTTGTTTTTTTCTTTCCATTTATGAAGTCTGGTCTCTTAAAAAAAAAATAACACAGTATTCACTCAATTCAGAATGTGCCCCCACCCAGAGGAGCTGAACCAATTGTTACACTTGGTGGAATCGACTTGAATAGCTCTGGAAGGTATGCAATGAAACCGAAACTTTGACAAAAGGTTGATGATTTTCAATATTGTCTGATAAACTTATAATATTGGGGAATGGTTAAGTGTTGTCGTCAAAGAAGAAAGGAAACTTTTGACAGTGTTCTTTCCTGATGGCCGTGATGGACGAACTTTCACTCTGAAGGTTAGTTGTCCAGTTCATACAATGTCTGGCATATTGCTTCCGGTGTTCCAATTGGGTTTGGCTATTTATTGCGGTTTGCACATCTAAGTGTGGCTGGCAGTGACTGAAGTAGCAGTAGTGATGGTTACATGGTTAGATTGAGGGGAGGGTCATGCTAGTTCTAGTTTCTTAGGAGCTTGCAGGGGTCTATGCTGTAAGACTGTAGAAATTGGCTCATTTTTGTTCCATTAATTCGTTACAGGTACCATACTTGTATGTTATTATTTATGAATTAATTGTATGAATTTTCACGAAGTAGGCAGAAACCACAGAAGATCTAAATGAGTGGAGAAATGCACTGGAGAGTGCTCTAGCACAGGCACCCAGCGTAGCAAATACAATGGGGCAAAATCCAATATTCAGCACTGATGTAGCAGCAGAACCTGCTGAAGCTCCAGCTGAACAGTGTAAGCTTTGTTAATTTTTATTACTTGCTCACCATTTGAGATATTAGGTGCTTAGAATATGCCTGCATCTTGTTTTATATGATGGAAAGAGTCCAGCTTCATCCTCAAAATAGAGGAATCAACCACATTTATTACAAAAAAAATTTTGCACACTCAAGCAACCATACAACCAAACTCTTAATTGTTCACAAGGTGATCCTAAAAACGAAAGGCCATCTAGAGAGGCAAATAAATCAATTGTCGTCAATGATCAACTTAGAGACATCACTGCACTATAGAATGGAACTGCATTTGCTAATAACTGAACTTTTTTGTGGGATGGATGGATTCCTTACATTTCATTATGCTAAGCAAGTTCAGTTGTTTGTGGTGCAGCGGAGGACAGTTCTGTTATCGGAAGACCTGCAGAATTTGCACTAGTAGATGCTGATGGTAGTCCATCATTTCTGGAGAAGGCCCTGAAGTTTATTGAAGATCATGGTAAGTTATTTTGCTTATTGTGGTCATTGGCAAATTTTACATTATGATGAGTAAACACATAAATGGGTATAAATCATTCAGCACAGTCCTAACACAAAAAACCTTTATCTGTAGGGGTCAAGGTAGAGGGTATCCTGCGTCAGTCTGCTGATGTTGAAGAAGTCAAACGCAGAATTCGGGATTATGAAAAGGGTGATTTCTTTGGACTGAACCTTTTCTTTTCTTATCTAGGATAACTAATTTTGGTGTTTGGCAGTCTTTAGTTCAATTAATTAGTAAAATAATCTGTCTTCTTCATTGTGTTTTCATGACGATATTTTATGAGGGCCATAATAATGTGAGGGAATTGTATTTTTATTTGCTTTGACTGCTTTACCATCTTCTTTGCACTACTTAAGACACGTTTAATTTGTTTTTTAGGGAAAAACGAGTTCTCCCCAGAAGAGGATGCTCATGTTATTGGTGACTGTATTAAGGTATATATGTGTTGATTACAATCTCACTAAAAAGGAATGCTCTTCACTGATATTTGTCTGGTTTTCCTTTGATACAGTATGTTCTTCGAGAGATGCCATCATCTCCGGTTCCTGCATCATGTTGCACTGCCCTTGTTAAAGCATACCGTAAGATTAATTTGAAAGTTTGTTTATGCATTCGTTAGTAATCTTGTATTTCTGAATTTATCAATCAAACTGATATACAATCCCAATTGATGTCATGAAGTAACTACACATAATTGAATCAATATATGCTCTTATGTACAGCATTTTGATATGTTAGAATCATGCAATGATCAAGACTAGTGTTATACAGGAACTGACAAGGCAAGAAGACTTGATGAGATAAATAGGGTGATATATGAAGTTTTCCCAGAACCAAATCGACAATTGTTGCAGAGGTATCTAACTTATGTGCTTGTATCATATTTTCTTGCCAACCAAAGCTTTATACTTAGCATATTAATTCCTGTTGCGTTGTAGCTGGATTTTCATTCTTAATGGGGGTTTCTCATCCCTTAATATCACCATAATCAATTTGACTGAGTTATATTATCCTGTAGAACCGTAACAAAATTATTCCAACAAATGGGCTCCAGACTGATCAAGTTTCTTTCAGGACTCTTAAGATGATGCAAATTGTTGAGTCACACAAAGCTGTGAATAGGATGTCTCAATCTGCTTTGGCAGCTTGCATGGCACCACTCCTTCTTCGACCTCTTCTTCTTGGAGAATGTGACATAGACAATGAATTTAGTATGGGAGGAGACAGTTCATTCCAGCTACTTCAAGCTGCTGCTGCTGCGAATCATGCACAAGCTATTGTTATTATTATGATGGAGGAATTTGATCAGATATTTGATGTATCCTCTTTTTACTGTATCCATTTGAAGTACATCATGTAGTTGTTCATGAGTTATAATTCAACTGATTATCATACAGGACTTGGAAGAAGGTTCCTGTTCTTCAGATGCTTATACCGAGTCTGAGGATGATGATGTTGATAAGGAATATTCCACAGATAATGATATCCATGATGATGATGGTTCTTATGATTCTGGTGAAGATGACATTGAAGAAGACATGGACTACTCTGATGACAGTGAACATGAAATCAACGTTAATGTCAAGGATGGCAAGGTACTTCACCGATCACTGTATTGATTCCAAAACATTATAGATGAGATATTTTCCATGCTGGCATTGGAAGGTCCTTCGAGACAGATGTTAGCTTTTTGCAGCCTTTCATGATATAATTCTTGTTTCAACGTGCTATATTTTTATTATTTCAAATTCTGAGGTTACCCTGTTTTTCTTCCTTTTAGCATGCATAGATTAGCTCCTTGGCTCATATGTTTTTTTCCATTAATATAGGTGCCTAAGTTATGTGTGTGGTCAATCTTTTCCACTGTTAAACAGTGGTATTTATATTTTTATAAAGATGGCTATATCTACAACTGCTTGTAGTTCATGGAGACTTCTAAGTGCATCATATACTGCAAATCGCTTCGTGATCTTTGTAACTATATTTTACACAAGAAAACCTTGGTCACACTACACTATTGGATACAATATTGAAGAATAGTTTAGACTACTGCTCCAAAGCACATATAAAGTTGCAAATAGCTTTGCTTGTTTGACGTAGAACACATGTATTTTTCAGAACTGCAGCTTTAGGTCTCTGACTTCAATTTTTCTTGGTCCATAGGTTAAAAACAATATCTCAGAAACAGCAGGTAATGACAATAACCAATATCTTCAACCTCCTATAAGAGCAACAAGAGTAGAAAATGGTGCATCAAGGGAATGCACTGATCAAAATTCTTCCGCTTAATTCATTTTCCATAGAAGGTGCACAGGCAGAGGACAATAGTCAATCCAACCAGAAACAGGAATCATGTGGACCAAATGGATCCAAAGACCGTATACTAAGATCAACTTCTCGTTCATCATCTTCCAGAGAAAAATCTATGGAGAAATCAGGTTCAGCACACAAGGGCAAAAAAACCTTATGGGGCCGTACTTCAGTAAGTGAAAATGTTATTGGTATAGTTCTTCATATTAATGCTGGTAGGATAATCTTACAATTTTATGGGAACACTTGATGTACAGGCAAGAAAAGACCTTTCTACAGAGGAGATTGAATGCTGCAGTGATGATGAGTAAGTGGCCTGGGCACCTTTGGCCTTTGGGTATTTCCTATCTATTGACAGAATTGCAAATTCGCTTATCCGCTGTGAAGCTGTCCTTCCATTCGGTGTTTGCATGTTGGCTTCAACTAGTAAAACTATCACAAACTAACTTAATAGCAGTTTGGAACGAAAAATAATATGCAAGGAAGCTTTCACAATTTCTGGCTGACATATGAGTTATTTTCTGATGTGGTTTCTGAACAAGGACCCTTATTGAGAAACTTGAGAGCAGCAAGATTGATCTCCAATCGAAAATTGCAAAGGAGGTAAATCCTTTTCCCCAAGGATCACATGAATTGGGTTAAGTGGCATTGTATACCTCCCAATGAGATGATATTGTTCCTTTTCTTTCATAGGCCAAAGAAAATGCAATCCTACAGTCAAGTCTAGAAAAGCGGAAAGAAGAACTACATGAGCGCCGTTTAGCACTTGAAAAAGAAGTAAGAGCTGAAGGGTTATCTTTTCTTTTCATTCTGGGTCAGTAAAACCCAGGTAGCTTTGGATCACTTTGTCTCAATAAGAGATCATTGTGTCATTAAGTAGAAATAAAGGCCACAGTCATTAGATAAGAAGCTTTGAAATAAAATAATGTTGAAAGTATTCGGTATGCAAAATTATGGACATGTAGTATTTCATTCCTCTGAAGGTGTTTGGGTGTGTTTTCTCAGAGTAAGTCATACATTTCTCTTTTTGACAGTAAAAAATTGTTGATTCAATAGGTTGAAAATTTGAGAGACCAGCTACAGAAGGAAATAAATTTGAGGACATCCAGCAAGGTAGTTTCCTAAAGAAGTAATTAGTGAGTTTATTGTCAGTTCCTTTGTTCTCCAAGATTTAAAATGTTTATTCTGTTAATTAAAGACTAAGGCTGATCTTGAGGAAGTTGCGACTGCTGAATCTGATATTATAAACTTGAAGCAAGAGGTTTCTGATCTTCATGGGCAGGTCAGCGGCCAGCAGCTGTGCTGTGAATCATGCAACAAACGGCTCGTAAATACAGACAGGCTTGGCGGGTAAGATTTTGGTCTGTTATTTTCTCTCTGTTTGGCACCATTTAGGTCGTCGTAAACTTGTACTAAACTAGGGCCCCTTTCTCCAGACCTGAAAGCTCATCAGTGGAAGCGGCACTGACTGTTGGGAGTGATTCCGCATTTGACAGTGTAAGAGTGCCAAATTCCTTTCGTTCTGCTTTCGATATAAGCGGGAGGAACCTCTTTTTCAGGTTACAAAGAACAGAAAACATTTCAGGGTGATATTGACCAGTCAAGGAAGCAAACTGCGCAGCATTCGCCTTCTTCAACATCCAAGCCAGGTCACGAGGCGGCTGGGAGCATCAGCCATAGGGCTCCTCAAAGAAGGCAATCGATTGCCAGGGAGGGCCAAGATGGGTCGTCGTCATCATCCTCTAATTCGAAGTGGAATCTTGCGCAGAAACAAAGCCCATTGATAAGAGGGCTTCATGGATCCACCAGACTAGAGGTTTGTGCTTGAGATGAGATGATGCTCCTTTCCTTTGTTGTCGAATGATGAGCTAGTGATGATGAATGCTCCTATGTTGCTGATCAGGATTTCGGTGGAAGCATACCACCAGCAGCGTCAACAGCATTAGTAAAGCTGACAAACCGGCTCAACTTCCTGAAAGAACGGAGAGCGCTGCTGGCAAGCGAGATGCAGAGCTTGGATTTGGGTCGCCCCCCAACTGCTGCTGCTGCTGCTCCATCAGTCAAGTCCCCAACACCAAAAGGCCATGAAAGGAAGAAGAGTTGAGCCTGAAGAAGAAGAATTGATGTTAGTCTGTCCCTGGTGTGCTCTTCTGAATGCTAGGCCGTGCTAGTTAGCCTATGATTGAACTACCAGTGTAGTTTGTGTGCATTCCCATGCTGCTTCAAACTTGCAGATACATATAGATACGGATTCAACGTGTCTGCGGCTAGATACATATAGCTGTTCTTGTTGGTGAATGGATCGTCGCTCAGAACACTTTGCAGATACATAGGATCTAGACATCCTGACACGTTCTAAAGCTCAAATTGACTGTCTAGAAACATACTACAGGTTCACAGTAAAACATGGATAATATTGAAGGTACAACAAAATACAGAGATAGCTCCCTCATAGGATAATATGAAGTCCAACAAAGTGCAGAGTTGTCTCAGGTCTAAACTTCTCCTAGACGATAGACAAATAGATATGCTGCTGCTACAGAGCTTTCATCAGGATTCAGGCATGATATCTTGCCACTAACAAAGCGGTGGCTCCCTCTACTCTGCATCACTTGCCCTCCTCAATGATCCTGACGGCCTTGTTTGCAGCAGCCATTTTCTCATCGGAGATGGCTCCACCCTCTGGAAGATCAAACTTCCTGCGGCTCAGTGATCTCTGCTTCCCTGGGGGCTGAGGGTCTACAACCTCCAGCATTGCTTCAAGCTCCTCTAGCATAGATTTCTTCGCTGTCCTCACCATGTAGTCAGGTCCCTGGATTCATGGGCCAAAAATGGTCAGAGCTCAAGGCTAATGTCCAACACTTCACAAACCACAAAGCAACCCAGAAAGAACAGGTATTACGATTTATGCATGCCAACGACCATTCACTTTTACTGGTTATATATATGGAACCCAGGGATAAGATGAGAAATAAGCAGGGATTTTAAGATCAAAACAGTTTAGTTAGTTCGCAAGTACATGTTTAGTACAATACGAAGGATCAGAAGGAAGTGGAGGAAGAAACAGTTCATCTGATTGACATAGATTCAAGGAAGGAACCAGAGGCTAATGTGATTGTCTCGCCTGATTTGAGTGCAACACTACTGCAGTAGTAGCGAGGGTAAAGGGCAAGGCATACAAAATGTATGCGACAGTTTACCTTTTCTTCACTATCATAGCATTAATTATCAAAAGATAGGTTCCAATCCAGGGGGGGAAAAGACTTGAGAATTTCAAGCAGTGCAGGGTTAAGATGCTTCAATATCCAGAAACATTTGAAATTTATTTAGATGGCTTCCCTTACATTTATTTGCCATGGAAAGCTGGAAGCCTACAACATATAAGCAGTAGAGAAGTTCTAAAGGAACAAAATGGCATGGATTTGTACTTACAAATCAATCGAATACCAGCCATGTAAATGTTGTATACTACTATGCAAAGTTGGCTTCACAGGAAATATGCAGCTTTGCCTAAGAATAACAATATACAAGCAACGCCAAAGGTTTCGACCAAGTAAATCAGTTTTGGTATGTTTTCAGGCCTTGGGCAGCCATTTTGGATTTTCTAGTATCGACATCTAAAATAAGCCTATATCTTAGATTCATAACAGGATCATATGTGCATACAAAAACATACACAAATAGACAACAAAAATGATCCCCAACAACTTTTTAATACTTGTACAATTGATTCAATTTTCCTAATAATGTGATAATATTGCTTAAACGGTTTAACCAATAATGCAACACTGGAAACTTATGCTGCAATTTGACAAATATATCACAACGGCAAACAATGCAACAACTCAACTTGCAACCCAACAATGTAACTGAGGAAACACAATGACAAAACAAGCAGCTCACCTCCAGCGCATCTACGGTGATGAGCAGCACGATGATCTTCTCAGAGAACCTTTGGCGCTCTTCATGGTCATGTGCGATGCGGTGCCTGTAGGAGATGTTGTAGAACAGGGACCTGAGCTCCTTGAGCTTGGCTTTAGCCACAGCCAGGTCGCGCAGGCAGCGAAGCACCTGGGAACGGTGAGCAAGGTGAGCCCTGTAGGTCATCTGGATGAGCAATGCAGCGTCCTGTGGGGAGAGCTCCTTCCTCTTTCCCTTGCCGTTGCCCTTAGCAAATGCCTTGACTCAGAGACAGAGAGGAAAATGCAGGTCAGTAGAACGGTACAGCATCACCAAACTCTTCGAATATTTTCTTGAGATGAAAATAAAAAGTGAACCCTTTTGAGCCCAACCAGCAAACCCAGTCAACAGTGGCAGTGAGGGGGGAGACTGCAGAAGAAAGAAAAGGTGTGACCTTTTTGATGGCGACGCACCCCGGGTCATTGTCATCGGAGATCTCCTCGATCTTGACGGTGGCGTAGGGGCATTTCTTCTCCTTGTTGACGGCCTTCACCTCCTCCTTCTTCTCCTTCTTCACGGTGACCTTGTTGGCCTTGGCCTTGGTGTTGTCAGCCGTGCGTTCCTCCTCTTCGTCGTCGCTGTCGCTGGCGGTGAAGTCCTCCTCCCAGGTATAGGCCTGGGACCAGGGCTCGAGACATCCCTTGCCCTTGACCGCGGCGCCCCACTTGAGCTTCCTGGCGCCACCGGCTGCGCCGGCGGAGGACCCGCCCTTGGCCTCCCACTTCCACTTGCGGTCGAAGCCGTCGTCGTGGGGGGACTTGATCTCGGTCTCCCACTTGAGCGTCCGCTCCCCGGCGCGCGGCTTCTCGACGGAGGTCCACTTGACCTTGCGGCCGCCGGCCTCCGTGACGTAGGTGCGCTTCCGGGTGGCGGGTGGCTCGGGGCGGCGGCGCCCCGCGGTGGCGACGGCGAGCTCGAGCGCGGCGACGCGGTCGGTGAGGTCGCGGAGGAGGAGCGGGGTGGGGGTCGGGGGAAGGCGTCGAGCGCCGGCGCGGGCGGCAGGGGGAGGAGGTCGTCCAGGTCGGGGAATGGGGAGGCGACGGGGAACGGGAACGGGAACGGGGACGGGTAGTCTGAGACGCTGTCGTCAAGGAGGAACGGGCAGGAGGAGGAGGAAGGTGGCGGCGGTGGGAAGGGGAAGAAGGGGTCTTGGAGGAGGCGGAGGAAGTGGCGGTGGGAAGCCATGGCGACGGCGACGGCGACGGGTGGGGGCAGAGCAGATCTCTTGGCTCGGGGAGTGAAGCAATGCAGAGGCGACTCGACGGCGATGGGGTCCCGGCCCGGCCGGCGGATGGGCGTGTGCGCTGCACGTGACGTGATGCGGCTCCACCACCTCCACGCGGCCACGCCACTCCAGTTTTGGTTTTGGACCCCACATCACACGGTTTTGGACGAATCCCGGCGACCGGGGGGCCCACGGCGGCGGCGCCGACTGTTGCTCACAAGTGACAAGTCACGCCCGGCTGAAAACCAGCGGGCAACGGTTGCTCCTGTTTCTGTTTGCTAAATCCCACCGGAACGGTCGTAGCGCAGAACGGTCTACGTACGTAATTCTGTAATTCATCATCTACTCATTTTTTATTTGGTTCATACTATCTTACTACTAAAAGAACCTAAATGATATCGTATCCACGCTTTTCGGCCTGCCTCCCGTAATCCTCCTCCCCGCACCGTAACCCCCTCCTCCTCTGCCTGCTGGGGGGTCCGGCGGCTCGCCTCCGCCGGTCTTCCTTCCGGCGGCTGGGCAGGGTGGAGCGCGCGTCCGGCGGTGCGTGGAACGAGGCGGGGCGGAGCGCGCGTCCGGCGGCGCGTGGAACCAGGAGGCGACACCCCGGCTGGGCGAGGTCGGAGTGAGGGGAGGCGGAGGACGCGATAGAAGAGCGAGACTGCGAAAGGGAGACGGAGATGGGCGCTGCACCCGACGCGGCCAGGCGCACCTTCCTCTCCCTCCGTCTCCGCCTAGCACCGGGCCCCCGCCTGCTCGTCCTTCGCCTCATCCCGGCGGCAGCCATAGGCGTGGGTGGGCGGACGGGTGCCAGGTTGCGCCGAGGTCGTCGTGCCCAGCCGGCCGGTGTTGCCGGTCACTGCCTCCACGCGCCGCTCGCAGCAGCCTGGGCGAAACCCTACCTTCCTGTGACGGATCTTCCTCTGCGGCGGCGGCTCGGCTCAGCGGCGCGGTCAGGCAGGACTGGTGGGTCAGCTCGGCGGCGCTCGGATCAGGCGCGCCGCCGCGCCTGGCTGCCACGGTTGTACCCTCCGGCACCTCTGTTGCAGCCCCTCTGCTCTTGAACGGTGCCATCCCCTCCCAGGTGAAGCAAGGACATACCTCTCTCTCTTAGTCTCATTGCAGTCCCCTCTATTTCCCTCTTCTGATCTGTGCGAACATGGAAAATCATCTGCTTCCCTTGAATGTGTACCCCTGTCTTTCCATTTACTACACGCTGATGCACATATCAGCACATCCGCTAGCCTGAGAATGAGGAGCACGGCTGCCCAGTGCCCACTGCTGCCAGCCGTTAATCATCTTTTGGTGCATCCCTGTTAGCCTGCGGCTCGATTATTGAGGTGGAAGATCTAGGCCACACCATCAGTTGCGGGCACGACTCAGCGGCGGCGGCGGCGGCGTTTGCCCTCCACGCTGTTCGCCGCCTGGATACAGCGCCGGTACTGTACCCATCGCTGCAATTGCCTGCAAGAATAAAGTGATGGCTTCCTAGGGCCTCGTCGTCGTTCAGCAGCACAGTGGGAGGCGCCCTGCAGTGAATCGCGGTAATCTCTTTCCGTTTCTCCCTTCACCAACTCCAGCAGTATAGTTCAACCATCTTTAGTTTTTAACCTCAGTTTCTGAATTTACAATTCTTGCAGTAGCTATGATTCTCTGAATGTGAACTCATATGTGTGACTATCAGTCAAGATGATGTTTTTCCTTCCCTCCCTTCACTAATTTATCTACTCATTCCTGAGATGAGGATCTGCATAGTATTTACATCTGCTGCTCATGATTAAGATTAATCTCAATTTTTGTTTAGATAGCCAATCTTGAGACATGAGTATGTCAGGATTCGGCAATCAGGTTATTTTCACTTTGCTTAACAATCATGTTGCTATTAAATTCCTATATGACTGATACAAACATGCAGACTGTGGTTTCAGTTAGACTGCATGCAGCAGTTACTGTCAACAAGTTAGACTCCAATTTCAGAACTGAAACACTGGCTACTATTACATAAAAAGCTTTGAAATTATTAGATAAAAGGCTTTGTAACTATATTTAACGTAATTATTATATTCATGGTGAGTGCCGTTCTACACCGTCGTGACCATGGTGAGCACTTCTCAACGAATCTAAATCTGTTGGTTTATTACCAATGCGTCTGATGTGCCCGCGTCTTCTAACGTGATTTTCCATCACTCTGTCGCAGATCATCTCCAAGAAGAACTGCCGCGAGATCTGCAAGTACCTCTTGCATGGTGAGCACTTTCTCCTAGCTAATCATTCGCTGGTATCTGCTATGAATTCTCTCTTGTTAGAAGGTATTATAGCATTTTAAATTCAACTTGTTTCATTTGTTGGTTGTTGCTACAAATACTCAATATTTAAGATTGTGCATTATTCTGTTCTTAGCTAAATGTATTCATTACGGGTTGCAGGACAAGGAATTAAGGAGAGATCAAAAGTTCAGGTCTATTTGTAAATGTTCCCTTTTGTAGATTTATTCAGACCATGAGCTGATGGCTGAGGAGATGCAAGGTTTTGGAACCCTCCTTGTTTCATTGCTTTTCCGTTCAATTGATGAACTGCTTTTTTATTCAAATTGATATGATCCACATCTGAAGTACTTGTACTGTTGTTTTCATGACTTTCAGCTTGCCCCAGGGATGGCACTCTCAAATGTTTCATCAGGAGGAACCAGGAACCAGACTTCTCGAGTTTGGTAAATTATTTTTCTCTTGGTTTGTGTTCATATTCTAAACATAATTTCCCAACATACCTTCCAGTAGAACATATTTTGTTTCTTTCTACTCTATCTAACCATTTACTCTCTCGAAAACTTCATACTTAATATTGTTTTTCTCCTTTTGGATTCATGACAAACTGCACCACAACCCATTTTTGCTTTCAATTTTTTCATCTAAACCAAACACTATGCTGTGAATTTGCACATTTTTGCCTGTTATTACCGGTTGAAGTACTTTTGCAGAATGGATGAGAGTGCAAATGGAGTTTGTGTCAATCCTTGAGATATCAAATGGAGCATTAAGATAATTTTCTTCTCATGTCATGTACAGATTCTCTATGCAAATTTTGAAATAGGTGTTGTAGTTCTTATTTTGTTACCAGGTATTGTAGTTCTTATTTTGTTACCCTTTTCAGACCAGGGCAACCAATGGTGATACTTCCCTGTACGGTGCAGACTGCTTGACTATCTAAGAGACAGATTAGCGCTGGAAAGGATTAGGAAGCTTCTAAGAAGGCAAAGGGCTCAGGGTTGTGTTTTTCTCCACTACATACTGAGAAATATTAGCAAAACTAGAATACTTTAAAAATTGTCTGTGATGGGGAAATTGTTTTCTAGACTACTTCCGTGGAGAACTCAAAGATTTACTTAGGCAATTCAGAACTTATTTGTAGTATGCGAGACATGTCTTTATTATGGCTTGTTACGGATGAATGTATTTCGGATAGTTATATACAATTGGGTGAGACAAAAATTATGAAAAATCTTATTGTCTGGTTTTTAAATACATTCTTTAAATAAAACCGTAGCAACGCACGGGCACTATACTAGTATAATAATAGAACAGGTTCATACATCATTATCTTATTTCTTACAAAAGCATGTTATGTGGGAATCATATATACTGTTAAATTTGAGAAATAACTCATAATCTTGTCATCTCCTCGGTCCCTTCCAGTCTCCCGGCCGGTCCGGGTAGTAGAGTGCGCTTCGTCGCTTGAGGGCCGTGTGCCTGTCCCCCCCCCCTTCCTTCCACTTTCTTCCCCTTGAATCCACCGCTTAACCGAATCCACCCCGAGAGGAACCCCAGCCAGCGCTCCAAGATTCCGGCCCCCTCCCTTAGCCCCGGCGTTGCTCGCTGGCGGCGAGGGGAGGTGGGTCGGCACCCTTGCTTTCTATGGTTTTTAGTATTTCCAACCTGCTCATATGTATCTCGTGTCGAGGACAATAATCCTCCTCTCCTTCGTCTCGCTGGTGGCGGCCGTGCTGCTCGCCAGCATGGTGGCCGGCAGTGGCTTCCTCCGGTCCGACGAGGAGACTACCAGAATAAAAGCCCCTGCCTTTCTCCCTCCGTCCTTCTGTGCTCGGTGGTTGCAGGGGCGGCATAGCGCCATTCTTGTGCACGCCGTGACACAACACGCCCCATCCTTGTCGGTGACCTCGATCTTCGCCAACACAACGACGACGACATCGACGAGCTTGGCTTGCGCTTGCCGATGGCGCGGCTGCTCGTCATGGGGGCTCCGGACGGAGCGGAAACACGACGACGACCTCCCATGGCTGGCGCTCGGGCCAGCCTTCTCATCCGGATTTGCATCTGCTCTGGGCTCCACTACGTTCGGCACTCGCGCTCGATGCGTGTGCCTGGAACCTGGACACCGATGTGCTCCGGCCAGATCCAGCGACTCCAGCGCCGGAGAAGCTCCTGCAGACGACGGCAACCTCTGTTCCTTACTCACGAAGGATCAGAAAGGAGGGGTTGCCAACCAAACCCGGAGCCGCCCGCAGAGAGGAGTCCAACTGCAACACGCCTCGCGGTGGGATCCACCTCCTGCGCCATGGGGCCCGCCACTGCAACATGGTTCACATGCAGCGGTGCTCCGTGTCTTCTTTTGGGGCCCACCTACACACCGTGTTCTGCATGCAGAAGCGCAAGGAGTCCTAATCCTTTTTTCCACGGTGACTCTTGCCTTGACTAATTTTGGACACCGTGTGAAGCATGCAGAAGACAGCACCTCCATCAAGCAGCCTATGGTCCTCATGTCCACTGCTGCTCCAACAAAACAGCAACTTCTGTGCCACTGGTTCGAGTATTCTGCCCTCACTTGGGTTTTAGGTTTGAGCTTCTCATACCTCCGGTGACAACATCAACATCATCCTTCAGTTGTCGGCACGTTTCTTCTTCAACGGCTCTACCGACCCACCTTTTACCGTCGCGATGCGCGGTCAGTCCATCTGGGTGCACGCGTCTCTGACGCCTCTGCGTATACCCCTCGCCAGCAGAATCGTCTTTCTATGTGTCTCAGTCGACGTTGCTGTTTTCTTTTCCGATCGCAGGACCTTCATGTAACTTGGTCTTCCTTATAAGATCACTTTGTAACTTGGCTGCTTTAATATAATATATGCCGTTGTCAAAAAAAAAAAAAACATAGTGAGTCCTCCGTCCAAACACCCTATCTCTCGTCTGCTTTGTTTCAAATACACTGTAGCTAGTAGAAAGAGCTGCCAGAGCCATGGGAGCTAGAAAAAAGCTAGTAGAAAGAGCTGCCAGAGCCATGGGAGCTAGAAAAAAAAAAGAAGAGATCTAGACTAGAGCTCCATCAAACGGGGCTCACACGATTGACAGCTAGCCATAAGATGCCACGTCCAGATACAACGTCATAACTGTGAAGGAGTTTTGTGCTTAAAAAAGTAAGGCTGTCCAATCAACCAAATAGTAATGTGACAGTTTTACATGTAGCATGGTGCGTGATGGCTAGCAACCAATCACACTCTACTAAACAGCTCTATAGAAACCAACCCAAAATGAATTAGATCAAGCAACCATTCTTCATGTCGGATTTAGGGATTGTTTTGTTCATTCTCTAATAAACTTGCCACGACATAATATGGAATTTGAGAGACATGCACTAAAGCTTTGGTAGAAATACTACCTCCGTTTTGGAGAATGTAACTATAATTATATACTTAGTTAGACTATCTAAAAATTAAACAAATTTATGCATGGGCGTGTTATACTCATAGCACCATATATAGATCATGAAAATATACTAAAGGATAAAGCACACCTATTGTAATGTTATAAACATTGATATTTTTCTTAAAAAAGTCAAATGTAAATGAATTGACTATGTTCTATGATAAAATTACCTTCTTTGTTAAAATAACAATAACAGATCTGTAAAAGTGCACCGAAGATGTCTATACGACTGTTGCGTGCCAAAGGCAAGGGAACATTCGTATAGAGCAAAAATGAATCTAAACGAGAGTAGTAAAGTAGGCTTAAACAGTTGACTCGTTTTCTTTGGAGCATATCAAAAGTCAAAATGTGTCAAACTTAGACGATCGGTCAAACAAAAAGTATAAAAGTATAAGAGTCAAAATGTGCGTTTATTTGTGAGACGGAGGGAGTATATATTCACGAGTTGTGTCAAACTTAGACCAAACTTAAAAAAGTAAATTTTCAGTGCCGCCTTCTTTATATAGGAAATACTCCGTACGCTTTCTACCAACAGAAGCGACCTTCAAAGAAACGTTTCTCGTAAAAAAAAAAAGAAACGTTAGAGGATTAAGACAGGCAGGTGGGCCCGACTTACAGTCAGACGGGACATCCCCCGCTCTTTCTTCTCGCGCGCGACCAAACAAAAATCCTCATTAAACCCTAGAGCTCCCGGCCGCCGCCGCGCCGCCGCCGCCGCCGCCACCGCCAGCGCATACGCCGACGCCATGGATACCCTCAAGCGCAAGGCCCCGGACGGCCCCGCAGCCGCCGACCAGGCCTCTCCTCTCAAGGCGCCGCGCGCCGCTGCCGCTGCCGCCACCCCGGAGCCTCCCGCCCCGACCACCCTCGCGGCCGCGGAACCAGTCGCCTGCGTCCACGACGTCTCCTACCCCGAGGGCTACGACGCGTCCGCCTCTACGTCCCGTGCCATTGCCGGCGGCGCTGACGCCTCTGAGCCAGCAAAGAAGTTCCCCTTCCAGCTCGACCCCTTCCAGGCCGAGGCCATACGCTGCCTCGACAATGGCGAATCCGTCATGGTACCATATCAGCTCCAATCTTTTTTCTCCCTCTCAGTGCATTTCATTTGGCCACCCAGCTCGGTGCATGTGTCAAATTAGTTCCTTTTTTTAGCTCAAATAACCCTCTTAATCGGATCAAGGAGCAACCTCCTCAAATTTGGTTAACTTTATTATTACCTCATAAATGTGCCACTCATTGCCTTGCTGTTCACCTGTCTATCTCTGATGGCCAATTGGCAATTAGCATCCATGGTTGCTGGATGCTCTGATTGTAAACTCTCAGCTCCCCCCCCCCCCCCCCCCCCCCCCTGTTGTATGATTTGTATGGTTTCAGACCACACCTAATAGTCCAACTGTTTATCTTGCTATAGACAATCATATTTTGCGCTTATGTATATACAGTCAGACAAGTTGTCCTTTCATCAGCTAAGTTGTTTGTCACTTATAAACATCTTTCTCTACTTCCCTTTTGGGGATTCCCAGGTTTCAGCTCATACGTCTGCCGGAAAGACAGTGGTCGCCTTGTATGCAATAGCAATGTCTTTGCGCAACCAACAGAGGGTCATTTATACGTCTCCAATCAAGGCTCTGAGCAACCAAAAGTACAGGGAGTTCAAAGAAGAGTTCTCTGATGTCGGTCTTATGACCGGGGATGTCACGATTGAGCCGAATGCCTCTTGCCTGGTATTGCCTCCTGTCCTCACTACTCTCTCTGTATATTTACGCTTAGCACTCAGAAGCATGCCCTGACAATGCAGGTCATGACCACAGAAATTTGGCGGAGCATGCAATACAAGGGATCTGAGGTCATGAGGGAAGTTGCTTGGATTATATTTGATGAGGTGCATTACATGCGGGATAGGGAGAGAGGAGTGGTTTGGGAGGAGAGTATAGTGATGGCTCCCAAGAACTCACGCTTTGTCTTCCTCTCAGCAACTGTACCTAATGCCAAGGAGTTTGCTGATTGGGTAGCTAAGGTCTGTTCCCAATGTTTCCTATTCGTCTCCATGTTTCTATTGCCATGAACTCATGTACTTGTTACAAGGCATTTATAGACATGGTCAAGCATCCACATATGCTTTAAGAAGATATGCCATTTAGTTAATAATGGAGGCTGTTCTATTTCTCAGGTACATAAGCAACCCTGTCATATTGTTTACACCGACTATAGACCTACACCTCTTCAGCACTATGTATTTCCTTCTGGAGGGGATGGATTATACCTTGTAGTGGATGAGAAGGGCAAGTTCAGAGAGGACAGTTTTCAGAAAGCGTTGAATGCCCTTGTCCCTGCTAGCGACAGTGCCAAGAAGAAGGAAAATGGGAAGTGGCAGAAAGTTATCATGGCAGGGAAATCTAATGAGGAAAGCGACATATTTAAGATGGTGAAAATGATAATTCAGCGCCAATATGATCCTGTAATACTTTTCAGCTTTAGCAAAAGGGAATGCGAATTTCTTGCTATGCAGGTATGCTCTTTTGTAGATTGTTATTAGTCAATTTAGTGAACAGGAAAATTCTGTGGTCTGTAGGAAAAAGAAATTGAGTTAATTCAGTTAATTTTGACTATCTTTTATTTTTTGATAGATGGCTAAGATGGACTTGAATGAGGATGACGAGAAGGCAAATATCGAAACAATTTTTTGGAGTGCTATGGATATGCTTTCTGATGATGACAAAAAGCTTCCGCAGGCAAGTTCTCATTTATGCATCAGTTTCTGATCTCAAGGCTCAAGCAACTGTTAACAAAGGAATTTAACACTGTAGACATTACTGTGAGATTACAGTTTTATGTTTTTTTAAGCTATCTACAACGGTATACATTTCTATTTGTAATATACGAACCAGTAGCAGTACTGGTAGGCAATGCTATGGGTTGATAATTTATCTTAAAACTGAGCCACTGGAGCTTTCGCAGGTTTCAAACATGCTCCCTTTACTGAAACGCGGCATTGGTGTGCATCATTCTGGTCTGTTGCCCATTTTAAAGGAAGTCATTGAGATACTCTTCCAGGAGGGCCTCATTAAGGTTAGCACGTTTTATGAATCTCACGATCCGTCAAGTTCCTGTTATTTCTTAGCCCCATAAGAGCATCTCCAACATTTGGTAAAATTCACTTGTCAAATGTTATGTTTTAGCAAGTTGCTAAAAGAATATGCCAAGTTAAAAAGAGGCTCTCTCCAACAATTCCCTATTTTTAGCTTGCCAAAAAAAAAAAAAAGCCCACCACAAAGGTTGTTGACTATTACCTTTCTTCCCCTCGCGCGCCGAAGTATCCACGTGCCTACGTGAAACGCCGTCACCGCTGCAGAAACTCTCTCTCGTGACACCAATCTCCTCCTCTGCGTATCTTCCTCCAAGCCGGCCATCTCCTCCACCAAGCAGGCGCCCATCTCCTCCCATCGGCCATGAACAGCACAAGCAGGACGAATGAGTACACACCCTATAATTCTGAAACAGTACCATGCACAATACAATTCTGAAACATACATTGCTTATAGCTCCGAGAAAAAGGTTGTACTTTGCATCTCCATGACTGTAAAAAATTGAGAAGAATGTAGTATTTTCTGATAGATACATTACTACTGCATATGACCATCAAAGCAATATGAACCCTATCAAAGCACTGGAACATATGAACCCTATCTTTGCTATCTGATCAGCAATACTGCGGCAAAAATTTAGTCCTAGTACATGTGACCATCAAAGCACTGGAACATATGAACCCTATCGATCTGATCATGGGCACGATGGTATATATGAACCCTACCGATCCTTAACGAGCAAGCACATACCTAGCTAGCGATCCTTCACGAGCAAGCACATACGTATACCTCAACATATGACAATGGTATATATATGAACCCTAGTGATCCTTCATGAGAAACCACATACCTCAACACCAGTCTGGAGGATGCGTCGAGGCTGGCCTGCTGCAGGATCTACTCGTCGTCGCGGCCGGGCTAGCTGTGGGATCTGGACGCCGCCAAGACGAGGCCGCGGACTTGGCGTGGACTGCTGGACGCTCGATGACAGAGCCGGCCGGGCGCGGAACAGGAGATCGTGATGATATATGGGGCACGATCGCAGGTGTGGAACAGGATTTTTCCACGCGAGCCCGCGCGGGAAGGGAAACGCTGACAGCGCGCGATCGGGTTCGCAAGTAGGATACGCGCGCGGACGGGACATTTGGCAACTTGGAAAAAATAGCAACCTCTTTTACCAAACTGTTGGAGAAGGAATTTTGCTTGTTTTGCTAAATTTTGAAGATGGCAACCTCTTTTACCAAACTGTTGGAGATTACAGAACTTTTTATTTTGAGCAATGATAGTGAGACAGATGTTCATAACTTATATGCATTTTGCACTTTTACGTCAAACAAGAATTTCGTGCATCAAAAGGTTAGGCTGTATTTCGTGATTCTTAGTATAGAGTAGATTCTGCTTGTTGCTACTGTATTCTAGTTCCATATGAAGACACCAATTCAATGTGAAACACAAAATGGACAGATCAGATTTTAGGTTTTTCCAGGTTTCTATGTTCAAGTGCACTTCCAAATTTAAATAGAGTGTGGGAGGGAGGGCACGAGGTCTGAAATAACAGATTTAATAAACTGTTTTTAGTTATTTTTTTAGATCAGAGTGCTTCTCATTATTTATACCTTGAGAAACGTGTTCACATATTCTATTATACATATTCTCCTTAATGATGCCGCGCTTCTGCTGAGCATTTTATATATGTTTTCTTTCTATCGTTCTTATTTATTTCTTACTGAGATTAAAATATGGTGTTATAGTGTCTGTTTGCCACAGAAACATTCAGTATTGGTTTGAACATGCCTGCAAAGACTGTTGTGTTTACCAATGTGCGAAAATTTGACGGAGACCGATTCAGATGGTTATCGAGTGGAGAATACATCCAAATGAGTGGCCGTGCTGGTCGTCGAGGTATTGATCAGCGTGGTATCTGTATACTTATGGTAGATGAGAAAATGGAACCTTCAACTGCCAAAATGATGCTGAAAGGAAGTGCTGATAGTTTGAACAGGTCAGTATCATGGCATCCTGGCTTTTCTGTCACATTTAGAGCAAAGAAGCTTTAACAACTTAATCCAGTTTGGTTGAGTGGTATGCCTGAAAAAGAAATCCAGAACACAAGATTAGGACTGGGATGGACAGATCCTCCCAGTGCGACAAAGTTCTTGGTTTTAACATTGTTCTTATATTCTGCAGATAATGCTAGCCATTTGTGTTATGCCTGTTCCTCACACCCTTAGAATATCGAGTTAGCATAGCATACCAATGCTCAAATTCAGATCTGCCCTCTGTTTCATTCTTTTGCATCAATATGTTTACTGTCGCTTGTAAGTGTGGAATTATGTTCTTTTCTGCATGCGCTCACACAACTACTTTTCTGTTTGTTAGTGCCTTTCATCTGAGCTACAACATGCTGTTAAATCAAATGCGATCTGAGGATGGGGATCCAGAAAAGCTCCTCCGGCATTCATTTTATCAATTTCAGGCTGATCGTTCAGTCCCTGATCTCGAGGTATTTGCTTTTCTTTGAAATGGAGAATTTTACTTATGCTCCTAAGTGTTTTTCGTGGTCATTTGACATACATTACGCCTTTATCCTTGACAGCCATGAACCACATAATTCATCCATTTATTAACTTGTCGCCCATTGAAACTAGTATTACACTTTTTCCTGTACCTGCCGCAGTTCACACTTCATATGTTTTTGCGAACTATTTTAATGGGCCTGTAGGTTGTCATGTAGCAAGTTTCTTAAGGGAATAGTCACTTGGGGAGTAAAGTTGATTGTTATACTTTGTATGAAGGTCAAAAAACAGGCCATCCTTTTCCTTTCTCCAAAGTTCAAAACATTCCACACCCCACTGTGGTTTAGTTTTTCGCTATGTATGATGTTTTATGTTTTAAAAAAGAACATGAGCACTTGAGCATTATTTGATACGTTCCAGAGTGTTTCAGAGATGCACCCATGCGGTAAGATCACTTTTGGACCATTACAAGCTAATAGTTTCTGCTGGTAACCTGATAGACGGATGTTGGCACCTATATTATTTTCTTTTGGTCACCGTAGGGACTTTTATAAAAAACACACACACAAACCCCATCTAAAGCATTTCTTGAAACTTACAATAGCACCCTGTTTGAATTTTGTGCAGAAGCAAATCAAGGAACTGGAATCAGAGAGAAATTCAATGGTCATTGAGGAAGAGGAGAGCTTGAAGGATTATTATGATCTCTTACAGCAGCACAGGAGTTTAAAGAAAGATGTCCGTGATATTGTCCTCTCTCCAAAACATGTTCTGCCTTTTTTGCAACCTGGAAGGCTTGTCCGCATTGAATATAGTACAGATGAACCAGCCAACTTTTCCATTGATGAAAATGTCACATGGGGAATTATAATAAACTTTGAAAAAGTGAAATCCCTTGGTGAAGGTACATAAGTTAAAACAATAATCTCATTTCAATCTATTCCCTTAATACAATTTTCTATTTTGTTTATATATTTAGAATAAATACAGAATTATTTACCTACAACTTGTTTGGTAATGCATTCCATGACAGGATTCATGTAGTTATACGTTTTTGGTGGTTTGGGAAGGGATTTCAGGTTTAAGCAGCAGATTTTCCTGCTCATTGTTCGGTGTTCACTGCCATGTTTTCTGATAATCTAGGTTCATTCATGGTTGTCCTATGATCTGCTCATGTCCATGAGTTTTGCCAATTGTGGCATGGGTTATAACCCTTGTCAGTTTGTCTAGGTCTCTGGCTTTGATGATGAATTGACTGGCAGCTGAGTGCATCTTCAGAGCTACACATAGGACTGAGAAACCATTGTGATCTCAAATGAGAGGGCCTTTACTTATCCTGAAAAATGTACAAATATAGTTTACCTTTCTTGACAATCTTATCTAAATAAGCTTGATTTTGGTTTTCGCACCAACTATTCCTGTACCATAGCTTCATCAGCTTGAATTGCAGAATGTTTGGTGTTTTTTAGCTTGTAACTGTATGTTAGGGCATCTCTTTTATGGAGTAGATTTTGTGCATCTCTAGTTGTCAGCCTCTTGCAGCAAGTACACCTGGTAATTCCTGAACAGTCAGATTAGTGATGTTATTCATCTATGCCTTTAAAATTCACTGTTGAAATGGAAAAGTAGCTGTTCACCTTACATTGGTTTTGCTCTTGCAGATAGGAGACCTGAGGATTCTGATTACACGGTTGATGTCCTTACGAGATGTTCTGTAACTAAGGACAACAATGGTAAGAAAACAATGAAGGTTGTTCCTCTGAAAGCGCGTGGAGAACCAGTTGTAGTTTCATTGCCACTTTCACAGGTTATTTACTTCACATTTCACCACTGCTGATCATTTTATCTCCTTGCTAAGCTGCTCCTATGCTAATGATGGGGTCCAACTAATAAAACAGATTGATGGACTAAGCAGCATACGGATGTACATACCTAAGGATCTTTTGCCTGTAGAAGCTCGAGAAAACACCTTGAGGAAAGTTGAAGAAGTCCTTTCAAGGTTTGCTAAAGATGGGGTGCCTCTATTGGATCCAGAAGAAGATATGAAAGTAAGAAAATGCTTAGGCATGTTGTCAGATTTCCTCTGTTTATGTTTTTCTAATAAAACCTGTTCTGTTTAGGTACAATCGAAATCATTTCGGAAAGCTACTAGACGAATAGAAGCTCTGGAGAGTTTGTTTGAGAAGCATGATATCCGTAACTCTCCGCATGTCCAGCAAAAGCTGAAAGTCTTTCATGCTAAGCAAGAACTATTAGCCAAAATAAAGTCCATAAAGAAAACAATGCGGTCTTCCACTGCTTTAGCTTTCAAGGATGAACTCAAGGCCCGGAAACGTGTCCTTCGCAGGCTGGGGTATTGCATTTTATTCTGACATAAAATGATTCTTTTTCAGATTTTGCTGATTTGGTACTTTTAAGTTGAATTGCCCTACTTAAATATATAATCCTTGATCTGCTAAAAGTATAATATTTTTGTCAACAAAATTGCTGTTGTGAATGCAATTTTTCTTTGTGTGTAGAAGCATATATAATACATGGACATCTGATATTCAGATATGAAAAGACAGACACAGTACATAACTAGTAGGATATTTTGACCGATATTTTGACTGATATTTTGACCAAATTAGAAGCATCTTCCACTGTCATGTCAAATTTGGTTTGGTTTTAAATAAAATAGGAATGTTTGTCTGTCGAGTTCTAAAAGTCTCACTGTCAATTTGAAAGATATTTTTATCATGTTTGGGTTCTCATAACCAAATCTTCTGGGGAAAATTTAGGTGCATACGCTTGATGTTGCTTTTGTAAGATAACATGCTGCTAGTTTCCATGTGAATGTAGAAAATTTAATCATGTATATCAGATAATTTTACCAAGCTTCCAATTTCTTAAGAAGAGACATCTTTATTCCAGATATGTTACGAGTGATGACGTTGTGGAAGTGAAGGGCAAAGTGGCCTGTGAGATAAGTTCAGCTGATGAACTTACATTGACAGAGCTTATGTTTAGTGGTGCTCTGAAGGATGCTACAGTAGAGCAGATGGTGGCACTGCTTTCTTGCTTTGTTTGGCAGGAGAAGCTCCAGGATGCTCCGAAGCCAAGAGAGGAGCTTGATTTGCTCTTCTACCAGCTGCAGGAGACAGCAAGAAGGGTTGCTAACCTTCAGCTTGAATGCAAGGTAGTTATTGCTACCAAACCATCGTATCAAATTGCTACCTTATGTACGAATTGGATCATGATGCTAAAACCTCACATTTTCTTGTCGATCATGACAGATCCAAATTGATGTGGAAAGTTTTGTGAATTCTTTCCGACCTGACATAATGGAAGCGGTGTATTCATGGGCCAGAGGGTCGAAGTTCTACCAAATCATGGAGATGACCCAAGTGTTTGAAGGAAGCTTGATCAGGGCCATCAGGAGGCTGGAGGAGGTTCTGCAGCAGCTGATCCTAGCATCCAAGTCCATTGGGGAAACTGAGCTAGAAGCAAAACTCGAGGAGGCAGTCAACAAGATCAAGAGGGACATAGTGTTTGCTGCATCTTTGTACTTGTAATGTCTTAATGTATGGTTGTGTCAGGGGCTAGGTCAAAAGATCATAGGGAACTAAGCCGCCTGATTTGCTGCTAGCAGTGATGTGGCAGTGAAAATTTTGTTAGGGTTGTTAACCGTGTGGGTCTATCTGAAGGTCAAGATTTTTGTAGGAAGCAATACAATTCTAGCAGAAATTCAACAAATTCACAGTAACTGACTTAGCATGTACGATAAATAGCCAAGTACTTGTTAGGAAAATCTGTATGCAGAATTACAAATGTATCGGATTGCGTTATTGCTACTTATTTGTATAACAGAGTGTAAGAGGTAGTGCTTGTGTTGTATTGTCAGTGCAATTCAAAGTCGGTCGATGGAGATGTCCCTGGATAGCAACTTGAATAATATGTCTTGTTTGTTTGGATGTTTATTGGCCGGCGGAGGGTCACGGGCAACTGTTTGAACGTTCTTGTCGAGATAGCATTTTTGTATCTATTTGGAATGATGGAAAACGACCAGGATAGCTTGAACTGGTCAGCAGGGTCAGGTGAGTGATAGATTGCTACTGTGATATATAACAGGCCAGTTCCAATAATGAGCATGACCACTTGTTGATACATCCGGGATTACATTTTGACCTGTGATAGTATGCTGGACGCATGCATGCATTCATGATGAAAGGCTAGGCCTACTTCATTGAACTTCTACGGCAATATTCATGCATACATTCCTTCCGTAACTTAATCAATCAATTTTCAGAGTTTTCTTTAAGTCAATTCTTTTTAAATTGAACCGTATTTCAAAAAAAAAAGCATAAATATTTATGGCATCAAACAACACTTAAAATAGATTTCCATATTTAATGCCATGAATATTGATGTTTAACTTAAGAGAACTCTAGAACTTGATTTATTTGGCTACTGAGGGAGTAGATGTTAATCATAATATAAAGAAAGTAGTAAGATCGTTTGCCACTCAAAACGTGCTTCGCCTTTATTTCCATACTATAATACTTTTAAATGACGACTTTTTTTACAAAAAAATTGCTTAGAAAAAAAATGGATCGGATGCAATAAATTTATCGAAGGCAAATGGCGCAAACACGTTTTGAGCTTAAGACACATCATGGGCGGCCAATGAAAGAAAATCAATCTGGGCGTGGTGTTTTTTCGTTTACGACAAGCTAGGCTAATTAAGCACTAACATTGTTGTCAAAAAAATTAATTAGCACTAATATTAACTCAAGTGGTGAGCAAATAATTGGCAATGGATGTATATTATACAACAGGGCAAGTGGGCAAGTGAATGCTCGTGCATGTGATCTTCTCTTTCAATTACTACTCTCTCCATTCTAATTTATAAGACGCCTGACTTTTTTGACCGTTCGTCTTATTCAAAATTTGTTAAAAATAACACTTTTTTGACATGATTTTCTTTATTAATAAAGTTCTTCAATAATGATTTAAATAAAACGAGAGGTCAAACTTGGGGTTGAAAATGTCAAATGTCTTATAAGTTATGATGGATTAAGTATATTTATATATATATTTACACTGTAACTTTGATTTTATCTGTGTCTTATTATGTGAAAATTAATCGATAGCTAGTCATCTCTTGACCACAGAATCGTCGAAGCAGAGGAAGGGGCTGGAAGATGGATGCACGAGAGAAAGATATAGTACGTCTACCTGCCGGCCGGCTTCTTAAATATTATGGTTTTTATATCTTTGTATAGTAGTAGACGACACGTATATCATTAGCTAGTAGATAAAAATGGTTAGATCAAACGCAAGCCTAATATACACAGTGTTGTGTTGTGCACATATCTAGAGCTCAGAAATTTGGCACTACTATGCTACTGGAAACGACTACTTGAGCCTACCACCAGCAGTGTTAGCTAGGTATTGCATTATTGTATACGTGTATATACATACGTTCTATAGCTATAGATCATTAAGTTGGACAAGAAGTAACCTCCAAAATCCTAGGGTATAAATACCCTCCAAGTCTCCACGCAGATCAATCGCACGGCACACAGCATCACAACTCGATCGATCGATCAAAAAGCTAGCCATCGTACGTAGTATCATCACTAGCTCGTCGCAGCAATTAACACAACAGCAACAATGGCGAGGCGTTCCACCAGCTGCAGCGTGGCCGCCGCGTACTACGCGGTGGTGGTGCTAATTCTGTTTGTGTCGGTGGGCGTGGCGCCGGCGGTGGCGTGCGGGGGTCACCCGTGCCCGATCCCGGACGGCAAGTGCCCGTTGAACGCGGTGAAGCTGGGCGTGTGCGCCACTACAAGGAATGATGCTTTACATGACAATCACTTTCGTCATAGACAGTCAAAAATACGTCACGAGTAACTTGCCGTGACGATCGAAAAATACGTCATGTATCTCACGTCATACATTTACTGAACCAACTAGAGCCGTCACCGATTGCCATTTCATTTCGTCATGGAATACATGATCAGCAGCAATATCCAAAGCCTATAGTGATGAACTTAAACGTCATGGATTTGTTCCACATCATTGTTTGCCATGTCACTTGGTGATGACGTGGCAGCTGCCTTGCCATGTCATCGCTAGGCCTACGCCAATCTTATTCTAGAGGAGGCCCATTAGTTCTTCAGCCCACTAATTAAGCCCATATTTTTTCTGTAGTTTTTTCTTTCTAATTAGGCCCGCACTACTGGGCTAGACCATGTGCAACAAAGAATTGGCCCATTATTCAAATTTAATTTTTTGATAAAAAAAATCAAATTCAAATTTAAAATTTTGCCGACGTGCTGGACGGGCTGATCCACGCCGTGGTGGGGGGACCCGCCCAAGGAGCCCTGCTGCTCCCTCATCTACGGCCTGGTCGACCTGGACGCCGCCGTCTGCGTCTGCCTCGCCATCAACGCCAACGTCCTCGGCGTCAACCTTGACGTCGCCGTCGACCTCTCCCTCCTCGTCAACTACTGCGGCCGTCGTGTGCCCGCCGGATTCAAATGCGCCTAAAGCTAGCTATTAGCCCGGCTACGCGTCTGCCGTAGTTCGTTGTTGGTGCATGCATGCATCATGCATATTAATAATTCATCACTACTGTGTGTACGTGCTGCATGATCTAGTCGGTACGTGTAGTATTAGTATGTATACGTCGTTATTTATATATATACACGTCGATCGTCATGTAACGTAGTACGTATGTGGTTTGTGACTTTGTTTTCGCGAATACGCAAAAGATTTGCGCATCTTTTTCATTATAAGAAGAAGAATGCAAAATGCAATGTAATACAACGAAACCGGGGTGGAACAGAATTTGAAACAAGCACAGCCACCTCCGGTAAAGACCAACAAGAAACGAAAAGAAAGAAAAGGCCACCACCACACCAAACAATAACGGCCCAAACAGGGGCAGGGGCAGAAATCGGCGTCGGGGGAGCATCGTGGGTGCAACAACGAAGCCTTCAGGAAGGAGGTGACGCCCGCGGGCGCCAACTCCGTTGGGGCATGCACCCGAAGGAACTTTCGTTCCCGGGGTTGCTCCGGCGACAACGTTCCAGGAGCAGCAAAGACGACGCCTTCAAGAAGGTGATGACGATCTCGCCACCGTCGTCAGTCCTAGGCCCTCGGCCTACGGACGCGGTTTTCACCCGTGCTGTCCTGAATCGCTGCAACCGCCATGGACGCCGCTGGATGTCACGTGGGATCTACCGCCGGTGCCGAACAGAGGAGTGGCCGTGGTGGTCGTGGTGATGAGCGGGCGCCGTCACATGGGTACCGCCAGTCTGCACGAGGTCAACTGGTCACCGTCGCAGCGCTCACCCCGAGCGCCGGCGGGAGGGCGCTGCCAAAGCAGTCGAGGTCCAAAGAACCACGGCATACTCGCGGGAGCAATGGCCCCGGTCAAGGGCGTGGGGATCGAGGGGGCGGCCAACCAGCCGTCCTGCCGCCCGACCCAGTAGGGGTAGGCCGGAACTGCCGCCGGTGGCCGGCATCCCCCCGCTACGAGCCGCCGCCGCCTCAACAGCACAGGAGGAGCAAACGCGGGCGAGGTCGCCGCCACAGACTATGGTGCACCGGAGTTATGGGCGGGGGCCTCCCCGCCGCAACGTCCCAGGCCGAAGCGCGGCGCCTCAAGGCGAGGGGTGCGGCGGGCGCGGGGTGCAGTCTGTGGACGGGTTCCTAGCCGCATGCGCTCCAGGTTGTGATGGAGGCGAGCCAAGACGAGTCACCCCGCCGCCCGCCCCATGGCAGCTGGGCCATCGCCGTTACCCCGAAGGCGCCGCCGCGGGCGCAGGGTCCGCTGCCGCCCCGGCAACCAGAGCCTCCACGTGAGCACGCACGCGCGTGCCCCCCCCGGCCACGGGGGAGGGGGTGGCCGGGCAACCAACCACCGCGACGAGCAGGTGGTGGCGACATAGAGACCCGGTCGCCGGGCGGCTGTAACATCTCTGATGTTATTTTACCTAAAACCTGACATGTCATCATCTTTAGCTGCAAAGCATTCATGTTTAGGTTAACCCTGAGATGCATCCACTAAAATAAGTTTATATTCTAGGTTGATTGTGCTCCTGAGATGATGCTTGTTATTGCTTTCAATAGCCTAGAGGTGTGTCGATTAGATTAGACTTGATTTCGTTTCGAAAACCCTGTTTCCGACAAACCCTGTTTTACCCCCTTTTCCCTAATTCAAAATCTACAAAGAATTTGGGGTTGGTCCAAAAAGCAAGATTGTAGGGCTTGATGAGACCTACAATGTTGGTGAACAAAGTTTTTCAAGTTTTCAAAAAGAATTTCAAACAAATTTGAAAATACGCTTTTTCGGCAATTGTTCCCCTTTGAATTTCAAATCATAATGCAAAAACTATGCATATTTTGGAAAAACTCTTTTTGGAGAAAATGTGTAGCTTGAAAAGTTGAGCATTCCATAGTTTTGGAGTTTTTCAAGTTCTTTAGAAAAATCCAAAGTAATTTCAAATATTTCATTCTAGGGTTTTTGTCCCATTTTCAAAATTTGATTCAAATTCAATTTTACTTTCAAAATTTGAAAATGGTCCAGTTGAGAAAGTTGTAGAGCATGAAATTTTAGCCAGGGTTGCTTTTTGGAAATTTTTGAGCACAGTTCAAATTTTTGGAGTAAATTGCAAAACTTTACTGCTGTCACTGTTGATGACGTCATCTTCCCTTTTTCCCCTCTCTGTTCCTCGTCGCCGTGGCCATGCCGCCCGGCCATGCCACCCGGCCATGCCGCCCGGTCGCCGCCGGCCGCCAGCGCGCGGCCGAGCTCAAGCTTATCCGCCCCGTGTCGCCTCTCCGTCCGCCGTCCCTGCGCCATTAAAGCCGGCCGGCCAACCACTTTCCCCCCTCCTTATCCCTTCTCCTTCTCGGTCGCCGCCCTCGCTCTGCATTCCATTGCCGCCGCTCGCTGCTGCTCTTCCCAGCCGCGCGCTGCCGCCATTAGCCAGCCCTAAGCTCCGCCTTGAGCTTGCGCACGCGTAGCGCTAGCTCGTGAAGGCCGAAGTCGACCGGAGCCCGAGAATCGCCGCCGTCTTCTCCAACTCCGGCCAAAGAGCCGCCGCGACATCGCCACCGCCGTTCTTCCTCGTCGGTGGTCATTTTCTCAATTGCTTTGGCAAGCGTGCTCGCCTTTACCTCGCGCGTCTGATGCGCTCCTTGGCTCCTTGTTTGGTGCACAGCCGCCGCCGTGACGCCGCCCGTGCCACCGGAGTCCGCCGCCGACGCCACCGCCGCCGCCAAGCCTCCTCCGACCACCTCAAGCCCTCATCTTCGCGCGCATCATCACCGGGGTGAGCTCCTCGTCCCGTCCATGCCTTTGGTTGAGCCCTCGGGTCCTTGTAGCCACCGGCCGTCGTGTGCCGCCGTGGGCATGGCCTTGTCCGGCCGCCGCCGTCGAAGTAGATGTTGCTAGGGCTGTGCGTTGGGCGATTCTGTGTGTGCATCGCGTCCGCGTAGTTACTCTAGGACTGTTGCTCGCGCTCGCCGCACCGGAGATGCTCCGGTGAGTCCGGCCGTCGCGTCGCCGTCCCGCCGAGCCGCCATGGCCGCCAGCGAGGGTGTGGCCGATGCTTCGCCGCCCCATCTTCTAGCTTAGGAGGTGCGCCACATCGCGTAGGTCACGTAGGTGCTAACCGCGTCGCTTAGGACCTCGCCGCCGGCGAGGAATCGCCGGCGAGCTCGCCGCCGCCGTCGGCCCAGCTCGGTCGGTCATGTTGGGCCGGCCTACTACTGTTGGGCTGGGCTGTCAACAGTGTTGGGCCAAACCAGGCCGGTTTTGGCTGATCGGTCTTTTTCTTTTTCTAATTCCTTTTTATTTCTTTTATTGCGAGAAAATGTGTTTTTCTTTGGAAATTCATAGTAATTCATAGGTGCACTTTGTTTTGTGTGTGTTCCTTATGATGTCCTCTATCTAGGAAAAATTCAAAATTTCAAATTTGAGTACTTTTGTTATGTTCAAAAATTAGTTCTTTTAATTGAAAAATGAGTCTTCCCCGATTTTGAGTAATTTATTTACTTATCCAAAAATCATGAAAATTTATTGGTGCCTTGTTTTTGATATAAGCTACTTAAAATTAATTTTTGAAATCAATTTGACAACTTTTGTTTTAGGATTTAAATTCCCTAGTTATTAATTATTTGTTTGACTTGGGATTTGAGTGAAGACCCTAGGTCATCAACCCTAATGACCTTTGGCACTTTAATTAATTGTATGCGCTTGTTTTTAATCTTCTTTATGCATCCGTCAAGCATCATGTTATATATTCCATCATGTTGAAACATATCAATATCGTGTAGATTACGTGAACACGGAGAATCCCGTTGACCCGGTCAGAAGGAGGAACCGGTTCCGGAGTCGGGTTTCGGTGTTTCCGGTGTTGACGAGTCGGGTTTGTCTACGCTCTCGATCAAGGCAAGCCCCGGTTTCATTCAAACCCTACCTTGTATTATAAAGCTTTTATCATTTGTGCTTTTGCTTTGATGCATTAAGTAATAGGAGTCGCGTGAAACCATAATTGATGCATTACCTGCCTTGTTACTAGTATATCATCCTTGATACCGGTTTATTTCGAAAATGCTTAGTATGCTTAGTCTTGCTTTAGTAAATAGGTTTTCAATCGAGTTACTTCAGAAATGATGGAGATTGGTATCACATGTGGCATCTTAATGTTGGTAGCTAATGATTAGCAAGATCGGTCGGGTAACTTGCATCATATGGTTGATGTAGTGTTTCCGACTTGTCGATTAAGGACCGGCCGTTGTTTGGCCAATTTGGACAAGACTTTGCAACTACTCACATATCTACGGAAAAGCTTTACCCTAGGATAATCTAAGGACTAGTACGGTGAGCCCGTGCATTGGGAGTGGCGAGATGGCGGGGATACTAGTTACCCTCGTGGGACGTAACCCGGATTGGAGGTGTACAAGTATTCTCGGATGGCACGGAAGCTGAGCCTAGTTCTAGAATGTCCGAAGGTATTGTTGATATAATTGTGGGTTAGAGTCCCACTTATATCGTGTGTTTAGGGATCCTCAGCTGAGTAAATCGATTCGAATCGTCGTGCTCCTCGGTTATGGAGACTTGATCCTCCGACCATACATCGTAGATAAAATTGGTGGCTACTTTCTGATAGGAATAAAAGAAGGTTGTATGAATTATCTTGATCTGCTGGTTTACCTAGGAGTTAGTTTAGCCTAAATAACCCCACAGGTTTAACATGATAATAAAACTTGAGTTTAAGGACTCACTCCTAGTGGCTTTTCTGCAAAAGAATTGATTCTTGCTTTGGACCTTACCTTGATTCCTATCGCTGCATCCCGTGTCTTCTCCACCTTTTCGTCGGGTCGGTCTTGTTGAGTACTTTTGTACTCGGGGTTTGTTAACCCTTGTTGGGTGAGTCTCATGCTCGGGTGTGCTTCGCACCTTGTTGCATGACGGTCGTTCGGAGAGTGACGACGAGTAGTGTGTTTGGCCTTGGGCAAGCACCATGTCGAAGTGTTGTATAAAGTTATCCTAATGCTATCTACTACTCTATGGTTTGTAACAACTTAACTTATGGTTTGTAAGGTTAAAACTTATAGGTTTGTAAACTTATGTTTGTAAGACTTCCGCTCTTGTACTCGATGTATATTATTTTATTGTAAAACTGTTGTACACTTTGCAATGTCTCTTGTAATGATTGATCCTTGCTCGGAGAATCGTGGAGGTTTCGAGTTTAACCCGACGAGCTAATTAAGTCTCTGTGGAACACATGTATTATCATCCGAGGTCCGTTAAGACAAGGATTAGTGCATGTGGGCCACATTACTTAGGAGGTTCGCCACGGTGTATCGAGCCGGATCGTTATTCCAGTATTGTAGTGTCTATTGCAAAACTTCAAAAGGTTTTGGATCCATAAAACTTAATATGACTATTTTGAGTCCAAATTGCTTATCCCTTATCTAAACTCCATTCTTTTAGTCCCCTATAGGCATATTTGAAAATCCTTGTGGTGGATAGCATGTATTATTGCCCTAATTATGAAAGTTTATTTTAAGTATGTGCTTAGTTTAACGTTTTTACGCTTAGATCATAAGTTTGTGCATGCATCATGCTTAATTAACCTGTTTTAATTACCTTCCTTCTTAAAGTGATTTGGGTTAAGTAGTATCAATCCTATTCATGCTAGCTTTCAATTCCACCTATCTATTCTTATCCTTATGATCTTTCTATTTCTTTAGGATGGCCCGTACCAAGCAGACTCCTCGCAAGAGTACTGGACCTAAGGGAGTGCCTCGATATCAGCTAGCTCCAAGGTATGAGATTGGAGAGAGCAGTGGTAGTTTCAACTCAGATCCACAGGCTGAAATATGCAGGCTTAGAGCAGAATTACAGAGGGCAGAAAGTGATCGAGTCACTGAGGCTTATCAGTTTCGCCAGCTCAGGCGTCGTCTGAAACACACAAAGAACCAGAAGGATCATGCTCGTGCTCAACTACATGAAGCCAATGCACGCATTGAAGAGTTAGAGGAGTATGTGGCAGAGTTAGAAGAGTATGCAGATGATGCTGATGATGAGTGTCAGAGGTTGAATAATCTGTTGGATCCGGACTATCGGCGAATGGTAGCTGGTGATGATCTTGGCTTTGTTATGGGTCCGGATGAGGAAGAAGATCCGGAAATGATGGAGGAAGAAGATCCAGAAGAGTTAGCACCTGTTGATGAGGATATCATTGATGAGGAGGAGATGAATGCTGAAAATGAGAATGAAGAGGATCCCGAGGAAGAAGAAGATCCAGAGGAAGATCCTGAGATGATAATAGAAGAGCCAGAAGAGGAGGAAGAGGAAGAGGTTGTCCCAGTGGAAGATGATGAAGAGGATGAGTAGAGAGTTTAGGCAGCAAGTGATGTAATATATTCCTTCTCCTTTGTTCTTGAACCCTAGTGACTATGGGAAGTCTTGCAGAGGTGCAGACTAATGTAACAAAAATAATGTATTATAAGTAGGGTGTGTACTTGTAATATGTAACTGTTTTCTAAGTTCAATAAATCATGTGAATAAGGCTGGTTTGTTTGTACAGCAGATGCCTGACACACCTGAACATGGAGAACATGAGGACGGTGCTCCTTTCCCACCGCCAGTTCCACCCACCTTGGCAGAGGCTTTAGCTGCACTTGTCAATGCAACCACAATATTGGCCCAGAATGCAAGGCGGGGTAATCATGGCCGTAACAACGGGGATGAAACTACTTATGTGGATTTCACGATACTCGTCCCCGTCTTCTCTAAGGTTGATGATCCCATGGAGGCGATGATTGGCTCCGCACTATGGAGCGAAGTTTAGTCGATTGATTTGTACTATCTATCGAAGCCCGTGTTTGCCGCTCATGGCTCGAGGTCGTCTTTGGTGCTGGTGGGCAAACTTTCTTGCCGAACACACGATGGACACCGTGTGACATGGGATGAGTTCGTTGAAGCTTTTCGAGCTCATCATATTCCGAGGGTTTGATGAAGATCAAGTTAGAGGAATTCTTAGCACCGCAGCAAGGTGATAATTCTGTTATACAGTATGTGGGGAATTTTAATCAGTTATCTCAGTATGCCCCTGAACATGTGAATGCGATCGCAAGAAGAGGGAATGTTTTATCGAGGTTTAAACACTAAGATTCGGGTAATGCTCACTTGGATCTCCCAATGCTACTTATCAAGAGACTGTGAACATTGCCATTGCATTTGAGGAAAAGCATCGCAAGCATAAAGAGTTGAAAAAGAAGAAGGGTGGTTTCTCCAGTTCCTTTGGTGGCAATGCAAAGCGCCAGAAAGTTATTTATCATCCTCAGAATCATGGTCGTTTTCCTTATCATCCACCACAGTTCCAGCCTAGGCGGCGAGCCATTTTTCCGTCCCGCGGCTCTTCCGGCTCCACGGCCGAATGCCCCGGTGTTCGTATCCAAACTCCACCAAACTACAATTACCCATGCTATAATTGTGGCAAGCCCGGCCATTTCTCAAGGGACCGCCCATATCCAAAGCGGTATGGTTATAGTATTCCAAGAGCTCCTGCTCCACAGCAACAACGACGAAATCGATCGAATCGAGGTGGTAACCGAGAATGCTCGAAGGACAAGAATGACAAGAATGACAAGAAGACCGGCCGAGTCTTCCTCACTCAAGCCGGGGAAATTCGACGGTGAACCTATCATGCTTGGGTATGTTTTACGTTACCAATCATCCTAGCGATTACGCTTTTTGATTCGGGTGCATCACATACATTCATCAATGGTACTTTTGTTAAGAAGCATGACATACCTATAACAATTACAAATGAAGAGTTCTTTATACAGTCGCCTGGTGGGCGAATGTGTACTAGAGAGATGGTACGTGAAGTGCCTATAGATTTGGGAGGGCATATCTTTCCCACCAATATGATAGTCCTGGAAAAGCAGACAATAGATGTCATAATAGGAATGAATTGGCTGAGTCAGCATGGAGCAGTGATAGATATTTTCAATAGATCTGTGAGAGTCAACTTACCTAATAGTAAGTCTAAGCTTCTTATCCATTTCCCAACTCTCAAGAGAAAGGTTGAAGTAGTTAATGCCATTTCAGCAACAAAGATTGAGCATATTCCAGTTGTTCGGGAGTTTCAAGATGTGTTTCCCGATGAGTTACTGGGTTACCTCGACGAGAGATGTTGAGTTTGTGATTGATTTGAAGCCTGGTACTTGCTCCTATATCTAGAAGAGCATACAGGATGGCACCTCTCCCGAATTAGCAGAGTGAAGAAACAACTGCAAGAGTTCTTTGGATAAGGGTTTTATCAGGCATAGTAACTCGCCTTGGGGTAGCCTTGACTATCTTTGTGAAGAAGAAGGATAAAACTCGAGATTGGTTGTGGATTATCGTCCGTTGAATGAAGTGACTATCAAGAACAAATATCCTTTGCCTCGTATTGATCTACTTTTTGATCAGTTGGCAGGAGCAAAGGTGTTTTCTAAAATAGATCTCAGATCTGGGTATCATCAAATCAAGATTCGCCCCGAAGATATTCCAAAGACTGCATTCACTGCCAGATATGGCTTATATGAATACTTAGTTATGTCTTTTGGGCTTACCAATGCACCAGCTCATTTCTCATATCTTATGAACTCGGTGTTTATGCCAGAACTTGACCAGTTTGTAGTGGTATTCATTGATGACATCCTGGTTTACTCCAAGAATGAAGCGGAACATGCGAAACATTTACGCATTGTTCTTGAGCGTTTAAGGAAACATCAGTTGTATGCTAAGTTCAGCAAATGTGAGTTTTGGCTAAAAGAAATCCAGTTTCTTGGGCATGTTTTGTCAGCTGAAGGTGTTTCTGTAGACCCTAGCAAAGTAAAAGATATCCTTGATTGGGAACCTCCAAGAATAGTTCATCAAGTTCGCGGTTTTACGGGAATGGCGGGATATTATCGTCGTTTCATCCCGGATTTTTCAAAAGTATCCAAGCCTATTACTAAATTGTTGAAGAATCAAGTGAAGTTTGTCCGGTCACCGAATGTGAGCAAGCTTTTCGACTACGAAAAAGTTGTTGACATCGCACCAATCTTAGCACGCCCAGATATCCAGAAGCCGTTTGATGTTTATTGCGATGCTTCAGGCACTGGCCTTGGGTGTGTATTGATGCAAGAAGGCCGAGTTATTGCATATGCTTCAAGACAGCTTAAGCAACATGAAGAACATTATCCAACTCATGATCTTGAGTTAGCAGCAGTTGTTCATGCATTGAAGATATGGCGTCATTATCTGCTAGGCAGTACTTGTCATATTTATACAGATCACAAGAGTCTAAAATATATTTTCACTCAAGATGAGTTGAATATGAGGCAAAGAAGATGGTTAGAGTTAATAAAGGACTATGATCTAGAGGTGCATTACCATCCTGGTAAGGCGAATGTAGTCGCCGATGCCCTCAGTCGAAAGAATCAATGTAACTGTTTGACAGTGAAACCTCTGGATATTTCATTATGCAATGAACTTGATAAACTTGGCATAGAGATTGTTCAACAAGGCAGTTTGTCTAATCTGAATATTGAGACAACTATCAGAGATCAAATTATTGCTGCTCAGAAAAGCAATAAGGGAATCAAATGTATCAAAGAGAAGATTAAGGAGAAGGCTAGTAAACATGAAGATTCTTGTTTTAGAATTGATGCAGAGGGTGTGGTATGGTTCAAGAATCGGTTGGTCGTACCGAAAGTCCCTGAGTTACGTCAAAAAATCCTTGATGAAGCACACAACACTAAGTTCTCTATTCATCCAGGAAGCAACAAGATGTATCATGATTTGAAGCAGAGATTTTGGTGGCCCAAAATGAAAATAGAAATTGCTAGTTATGTAGCAAGGTGTGATACATGTCAGAAGGTGAAAGCTGTACATCTGAAGTCGGCAGGAGAGTTACAACCATTGCCTATTCCTGCAGCAAAATGGGAAGATATCAGTATGGATTTTATTGTCGGTTTGCCCAAGGTATCAAAGGGTTATGATTCCATCTGGGTCATTGTCGATCGTCTTACCAAGTTAGCTCACTTCTTACCGGTTAAGACAATATATCCTACATCCACCTATGCGGAGTTATATTTGAGTAATATTGTGAAGCTTCATGGTGTACCAAAGACCATTGTGTCTGATAGAGGTACTCAATTTATGTCAAATTTCTGGAAATCTTTCAGTGAATCCTTGGGTAGTGATCTGCTTTATAGTTCAGCTTATCATTCGCAAACCGATGGTCAGACAGAAAGGGTTAATCAAATCTTAGAAGATATGTTGAGATCTTGTGTGTTGAATTTTCCGGAAAAATGGGATGAATGTTTACCATTGGCAGAATTCTCATACAACAATAGTTATCAAGAAACTATCAAAATGGCACCTTTTGAAGCATTGTATGGTCGAAGATGCAGAACTCCACTAAACTGGTCAGAGCCCGAGGAACGAAGGTTGTTTGGAGTCGATCTTGTGAGAGCAACTGAAGAAAAAGTTGAGCAGATACAGAAGAATATGAAGATAGCACAGTCCCGCCAAAAGAGTTATGCAGATAAGAGGCATCGGCCATTGATATTTGCTACAGGAGATTATGTGTATTTGAAGGTATCACTTATGAAGGGAGTTACTCGATTCGGGGTTAAGGGCAAGTTAGCACCTCGATACATTGGCCCGTTCCAGGTTATTGGATACTGTGGAAAAGTAGCATATCGTTTGAAGTTGCCAGAACGATTGTCAGCTGTGCACATTGTGTTCCATGTGTCACAACTCAAGAAATGTCTTCAACCACCTGACAAAATTGTTGATGTTGAAGGAATTGAACTTGAACCTGATCTAACCTATTCAGAGTATCCTGTCAGAGTTCTAGATCAGAAAGATCGAGTTACTCGTAGCAAAACAACCAAGTGGTACAAGATACAGTGGGATCGTCACTTAGAAGAAGAGGCTACTTGGGAATCAGAAGAGTATCTGTCGGAACATTTCCCAGAGTTCTATGCTTCTATCTAAGTTATAATTCCCTCTATGAGTTATAACTATTCTAGTGTGAGTTGTAAAAACCCCTTTCCTTATGTCCTTGTTTGAAATGTGTATTCTTGACACATTTCCTTTTCCATTACTTAACCCAAGGCTTTAAATCTCGGGACGAGATTTCTTTAAGGGGGAAGGGCTGTAACATCTCTGATGTTATTTTACCTAAAACCTGACATGTCATCATCTTTAGCTGCAAAGCATTCATGTTTAGGTTAACCCTGAGATGCATCCACTAAAATAAGTTTATATTCTAGGTTGATTGTGCTCTGAGATGATGCTTGTTATTGCTTTCAATAGCCTAGAGGTGTGTCGATTAGATTAGACTTGATTTCGTTTGAAAACCCCTGTTTCCGACAAACCCCTGTTTTACCCCCTTTTCCCTAATTCAAAATCTACAAAGAATTTGGGGTTGGTCCAAAAAGCAAGATTGTAGGGCTTGATGAGACCTACAATGTTGGTGAACAAAGTTTTTCAAGTTTTCAAAAAGAATTTCAAACAAATTTGAAAATACGGTTTTTAAGCAATTGTTCCCCTTTGAATTTCAAATCATAATTCAAAAAATATGCATATTTTGGAAAAACTCTTTTTGGAGAAAATGTGTAGTTTGAAAAGTTGAGCATTCCATAGTTTTGGAGTTTTTCAAGTTCTTTAGAAAAATCCAAAGTAATTTCAAATATTTCATTCTAGGGTTTTTGTCCCATTTTCAAAATTTGATTCAAATTCAATTTTCCTTTCAAAATTTGAAAATGGTCCAGTTGAGAAAGTTGTAGAGCATGAAATTTTAGCTAGGGTTGCTTTTTGGAAATGTTTGAGCACAGTTCAAATTTTTGGAGTAAATTGCAAAACTTTACTGCTGTCACTGTTGATGACGTCATCTTCCCTTTTCCCCTCTCTGTTCCTCGTCGCCGTGGCCATGCCGCCCGGTCGCCGCCGGCCGCCAGCGCGCGGCCGAGCTCAAGCTTATCCGCCCCGTGTCGCCTCTCCGTCCGCCGTCCCTGCGCCATTAAAGCCGGCCGGCCAACCACTTCCCCCCCTCCTTATCCCTTCTCCTTCTCGGTCGCCGCCCTCGCTCTGCATTCCATTGCCGCCGCTCGCTGCTGCTCTTCCCGCCCGCGCTGCGTCGCCATTAGCTTGACCCTAAGCTCCGCCTTGAGCTTACGCACGCGTAGCGCTAGCTCGTGAAGGCCGAAGTCGGCCGGAGCCCGAGAATCGCCGCCGTCTTCTCCAACTCCGGCCAAAGAGCCGCCGCGACATCGCCACCGCCGTTCTTCCTCGTCGGTGGTCATTTTCTCAATTGCTTTGGCAAGCGTGCTCGCCTTTACCTCGCGCGTCTGATGCGCTCCTTGGCTCCTTGTTTGGTGCACAGCCGCCGCCGTGACGCCGCCCGTGCCACCGGAGTCCGCCGCCGACGCCACTGCCGCCGCCAAGCCTCCCCCTCCGACCACCTCAAGCCCTCATCTTCGCGCGCATCATCACCGGTGTGAGCTCCTCGTCCCGTCCATGCCTTTGGTTGAGCCTCTGGGTCCTTGTAGCCACCGGCCGTCGTGTGCCGCCGTGGGCATGGCCTTGTCCGGCCGCCGCCGTCGAAGTAGATGTTGCTAGGGCTGTGCGTTGGGCGATTCTGTGTGCGCATCGCGTCCGCGTAGTTACTCTAGGGCTGTTGCTCGCGCTCGCCGCACCGGAGATGCTCCGGTGAGTCCGGCCGTCGCGTCGCCGTCCCGCCGAGCCGCCATGGCCGCCGGCGAGGGTGTGGCCGATGCTCCGCCGCCCCATCTTCTAGCTTAGGAGGTGCGCCACATCGCGTAGGTCACGTAGGTGCTAACCGCGTCGCTTAGGACCTCGCCGCCGGCGAGGAATCGCCGGCGAGCTCGCCGCCGCCGTCGGCCCAGCTCGGTCGGTCATGTTGGGCCGGCCTGCTACTGTTGGGCTGGGCTGTCAACAGTGTTGGGCCAAACCAGGCCGGTTTTGGCCCAGTCGGTCTTTTTCTTTTTCTAATTCCTTTTCATTTCTTTTATTACATAAAATGTGTTTTTCTTTAGAAATTCATAGTAATTCATAGGTAGCCCCAAAAATTCTGAAAATTTTTGTGTGTGTTCCTTATGATGTCCTCTATCTAGGAAAAATTCAAAATGTCAAATTTGAGTACTTTTGTTATGTTCAAAAATTAGTTCTTTTAATTGAAAAATGAGTCTTCCCTGATTTTTAGTAATTTATTTACTTATCCAAAAATCATGAAAATTTATTGGTGCACTGTTTTTGATATAAGCTACTTAAAATTAATTTTTGAAATCAATTTGACAACTTTTGTTTTAGGATTTAAATTCCCTAGTTATTAATTATTTGTTTGACTTGGGATTTGAGTGAAGACCCTTGGTCATCAACCCTAATGACCTTCGGCACTTTAATTAATTGTATGCGCTTGTTTTTAATCTTCTTTATGCATCCGTCAAGCATCATGTTATATATTCCATCATGTTGAAACATATCAATATCGTGTAGATTACGTGAACACGGAGAATCCCGTTGACCCCAGTCCGAAGGAGGAACCAGTTCCGGAGTCGGGTTTCGGTGTTTCCAGTGTTGACGAGTCAGGTTTCGTCTACGCTCTCGATCAAGGCAAGCCCCGGTTTCATTCAAACCCTACCTTGTATTATAAAGCTTTTATCATTTGTGCTTTTGCTTTGATGCATTAAGTAATAGGAGTCGCGTGAAACCCTAATTGATGCATTACCTACCTTGTTACTTGTATATCATCCTTGATACCGGTTTATTTCGAAAATGCTTAGTATGCTTAGTCTTGCTTTAGTAAATAGGTTTTCAACTGAGTTACTTCAGAAATGATGGAGATTGGTATCACATGTGGCATCTTAATGTTGGTAGCTAATGATTAGCAAGATCGGTCGGGTAACTTGCATCATATGGTTGATGTAGTGTTTCCGACTTGTCAGTTAAGGACCGGCCGTTGTTTGGCCAGCTGGACAAGACTTTGCAACTACTCACATATCTACGGAAAAGCTTTACCCTAGGATAATCTAAGAACTAGTACGGTGAGCCCGTGCATTGGGAGTGGCGAGATGGCGGGGATACTAGTTACCCTCGTGGGACGTAACCCGGATTGGAGGTGTACAAGTATTCGCGGATGGCACGGAAGCTGAGCCTAGTTCTAGAATGTCCGAAGGTATTGTTGATATAATTGTGGGTTAGAGTCCCACTTATATCGTGTGTTTAGGGATCCTCAGCTGAGTAAATCGATTCGAATCGTCGTGCTCCTCGGTTATGGAGACTTGATCCTCCGACCATACATCGTAGATAAAATTGGTGGCTACTTTCTGATAGGAATAAAAGAAGGTTGTATGAATTATCTTGATCTGCTGGTTTACCTAGGAGTTAGTTTAGCCTAAATAACCCCACAGGTTTAACATGATAATAAAACTTGAGTTTAAGGACTCACTCCTAGTGGCTTTTCTGCAAAAGAATTGATTCTTGCTTTGGACCTTACCTTGATTCCTATCTGGCCTGCATCCCTGTGTCTTCTCCACCTTTTTCGTCGGGTCAGTCTTGTTGAGTACTTTTGTACTCAGGGTTTGTTAACCCTTGTTGCAGGTGAGTCTCATGCTCAGGTGTGCTTCGCACCTTGTTGCATGACGGTCGTTCGGAGAGTGACGACGAGTAGTGTGTTTGGCCTTGGGCAAGCACCACGTCTGAAGTGTTGTATAAAGTTATCCTAATGCTATCTACTACTCTATGGTTTGTAATAACTTAACTTATGGTTTGTAAGGTTAAAACTTATAGGTTTGTAAACTTATGTTTGTAAGACTTCCGCTCTTGTACTCTGATGTATATTATTTTATTGTAAAACTGTTGTACACTGCAATGTCTCTTGTAATGATTGGTCCTTGCTCGGAGAATCGTGGAGGTTTCGGGTTTAACCCGACAGAGCTAATTAAGTCTGTGGAACACATGTATTATCATCCGAGGTCCGTTAAGACAAGGATTAGTGCATGTGGGCCACATTACTTAGGAGGTTCTGCCACAGCGGCCGGGAGCGCCGGGGCCCTAGCGTGGATCCCCCGACCCGGCCGCTAGGGAAGGCGCGGCGATGCAGGGCCCACCGCCGCCGGCTCCTCCAAGGATGTCGATGAAGCTTCACCGCGTTGACCCTGGCCAACCTCGGACTGGGGGTGCAGCGGGTTCGTGGGAGCCGTGCCGGCGTCACCGGGTTGCCGGCCGCCGCCGGAACCCTAGCCGTGGGGTCACCGCCCGGCCCAGCCGGGCGCGCGCCGGGAGGAGCAACAGGGAGAGGAGGCCCCGTCTGGTGGGTGAGGCCGGCCACCAGCGCCCCGGCCAGGGTGCCCCGCACCCGGCCGGACGCCATGGCGCCGCCGCCAACAATCGCCGCCGCCGGGAGTAGGGCGGGGTTAGGAACGGCGGGATCCGGCCGGGAGGGGCCGGATTCGGCCACCGGCACCCGGCCCAGGTGCCCCACACCCGGACAGGTGCCATGGCGTCACCGCCCCGCGCCCCGCCGCCGCCGAGGTGCCGCGCCGCCCCGCGGTGGAATCCGCCGGGAGGGGGGCAGATCCGGCCGCCACCGGCCCGGATCCGGCCGGAGCCAAGGAGGCCGGCCGCCGCCGGCCTCCAGCCGCCGGCGCAGGAGAGGGGGATGGGGAGGGAGGAGGAGGACGAGGGAACACCGGGGAGGCGCTTTTGAGCGCCTCCCCAGCCCGCCGCCGCCGCCGACGAGCAGGGGCGGCGGCCGGGTGGCGGTCGGAGGGCGGTGGAGAAGGCGGCGGCGGGGGGGGGGGGGGCCGGGTCGCCCCGAAGGCGACGACGCGGGGGAGAGGAGGAGACTAATCTCCACACCGTTTGTGACTTTGTGTATTGTCTCAATGTACGTGTTTTTAAAATTTTAATCATTACTAGCAAAATATACTGGTTTTTGCAATAGAACCTCGTACAACTGTTGTGGATTGAATATTATCAATGTTATTAGTGTCCTCTCTGTTTGTTTCAACAAAGTCGTCTTAGAAGAAGATTCAGGTTCGTACCATCGTCGTTATCTCGTTTGCTATTCTAATAGGTAATAACAACTTTCGTGGAGCTAGCGCAACCCTTTAGGAGCTTCAACAAAATGGTATCTGCACAACCCAGATCTACCATTTTACTGAATCCAAATTTCATAAATCTGGACCTTTGGGTAACTTTTAGTAGAGTTGATATGTTTTTGTTGGATCTAGAGCTTGTGGGGCTCTATCAAATAAGCCCTATACATGGGAGCATAAAACCAACATAGTGGAATTACTTTTCGTTTCCTCACTACTAAAGTACTCCCTCCATTCCAAATTGTAAGTCATTCCAAGAATCTTAAATAGTCAAAACATTTTAAGTTTGACCAAAATTATGGAAAAATTTATAAATGTTTGTGACATATACTATGAAAATATAACTAAGAAAGAATCTATGGTGTCAAATTGTTATTATTTTATCCCATGGCACCTTTAATTTTGTGTCACGCGTCATGCAATGCAATGAGTACGAAGTGCATGCTCACTGCCGAGTTAACATTTTTCTACTGTTCTATATACTTGTATAATAATATATGCTACCCGATTAATAATGGTAAAAATTCTTCTCGCGTCGTCCTTGGCGGTGGCAAGCTTCTTCATCCATCTGTTTCTGGGCCACTAAGATGCCTGCGTTTATAATTATTTGGGCTAGACTTCGCACGTAGTCCTTGTTAGGCTTTTCCTTCTTTAGGCCTAGCTAGCAGCCCAGTTACCAATCGATAGTTTGGGCCAGACAAGACGCTCTGTTTTCCTTATCTATTGAGCCATCATTGCTCAAAAAAAAAAGAGCCATCAGTATTTAATTAATGACTCCAAGCATCATGTACCTTGCTTGTCCATTAAAAATAGATTTTCCACCCTAAAAAATAAAATAAAAATAAAAATGGATTTCCAATGCAAATACATTTATGGATATATGTACCTACTATTAAAAATAAAAATTTGTATATAAGATTGCTCCTTCATAAAAGAACATGTATATGGATTCCATGAGATCACTTGTATCTGAATTTATGAGTTGTACTCAACAACGGATAGTTTTCCCAAGCACACATGCAACATGCATGATAGATGAACTGCTATAAATCTCTAGCAATGTCACCCGCCTACAAAGATCGATTTGTGGAGACAATTGATGTTCTTCTAAAAAAAAATACTTTTAGAAATAAACGGTCAAAAAACCGTCCCTATAAAAATTCTTGATTTGTAGAGGTCCTTGCGGGATGGTTCACACACAACCACCTTTACAAATCAATTTAGACGGTCTAACCAGTTCTACTACTCCGTACTTCATATGTACCTAAAATTAATCCTGCTGAAAACATATCCTCAAAATTAAAATTAAAAGGAGCAAAATGCTGATGAAAATGACTGGTTCGAGGATTGTTTTGAAACAACGCCACCTGCTCCGGCATGCTTCACTGTCTACGGTATAAATAATATATAGATACAACTGCATGCGCCGGCGTCCTTAACTCAAGACTTTGGCAGCAGCTCATATATTACGATGGATGATTAAAGTAATCGGGATAGGCTGATGACCATCTCATCACTAGACTGTTAGGGTAAACAATAAATAGTATAACTGGATCATCACATGCTGCAGTGTAAACTATTACATTATTAATGATAATATCTTTATCGATTGTGATGTCAAGCCGTCAAGGGCAAAGCATGTACGTGGAGTACGTATATATGAGCTCGTTCCAAATGGGCATGATTAAAGACCCAAACAGGCATATTGTCATGTCATATCAGTCGTTGTTTTTCCATGGACGCGACGAGCACCTCTCCAGCGATACAAATACAGGAGTAGGTGATAATCTATTGGAACTCTGCATATTTCGCAGAAGGCGCCGGAGACAAATTCTTGAATATTTTGATTCTAACAAACGTCATGCATTAATATCTTAAGTTAGCTTTTTCTCTCTCCAATATTAATAATGTCAAAAGTGCCTAATTTAATTGGAAAACATATATAGCACTACATTGACACTCGCCAAAAACGATTTTTAGAGACGTTCTCATTTTAAGCAGAGACGGTTATTTCAAAAATTGCCACTAGAAGAAGCCCCTGCATTTCCAACCGTTCTCATTTTTAGGAAGCCAAATCGTCTCTAAAACCCCCTATTTCTAAAGGTTGTGGCTAGATTTTTTTTTACAAGAAAAGGTTGTGGCTAGAGTTTCTAACCACTTATAGAAATTGAAGCATTTTTTAAAGATGATTGGAAAATCCATCCATCTCTAGAAATCGATTTCTCTAGAGGCGAGCAGGCGGCTACCAATGTGCTCCACTTTAGAAAAAAAAGCATAACTTTTCTAAATCGAATGAGATGAAGGCAAACTTTATATAAACTTGTTGAGTTTGATGAGACCTATAACTTTGTAGTTGATGACATTTTCATTTGAAGTCATTTATGGTTTAAAAATAGGTTTTAAATTCTTAAATTTTGAAAATGTATATGTATATGCGGGTGAGTCAGATACAAATTTGGAGACTATAACAATTTCAAAGGTGGATAATTATTTTTTAAAAAAAAATGAGATAGATCATCCAATTTGGAGACTATAATAATTTCAAGGGAGAATTTGCTAGAAGCGCCTCGGCCGCTAATTCGTTAGGTTTTGGCGCTTTTTTCTCGAATTTGGTAGAAGCGCCATGTAAAATTTTGTTAGGTTTTGGGCCTTTCGTCGGTTTGAGTCGAGTAACGGTGTCAAGTGAGGGGGTAAAAAGTCAATTTTACCCCTAGATCAAAAATAAAAAAATATGATTTGGAGTGTTTATAATATTTCGAGTGTATGTATATACTTAAATTATTCAATATATAATCGCATATATTATTTTTAGCATATCCGCACAAATATAGCTCACATAACTAACATAGATGCATATTCACAGTCTCACATATATATGGTCACACAAATACATAGTTTAGTTCGCAATTCACCACAATTGTCACATACAACGTCACAAAAAAGTGGCACATACATAGAGGCAGTGCGAATACATATTGGTCTCACATGAAAGAGGTCATATTGGTCTCACATACATAGAGAGAATACATCACAAATCAAAGGCTAAGCCTTCTTTTGCTCCTCGTGCTCGTGGCCGGGCTGCTGGGAAGTGCCAGCTTGCTTCTTGTTCGCATTGAGGGGCTATCATGTGGCACATCCTTGTTCCCATTCTGTACAGTTTTTTTCTTTGGAAGGCCTAGCTTCTTGCTGATGGTTGTCCGCTTCTTTTTAACCTGAGCAAGTTGATTTTCAACAAGAGCAATAGAACCTGCTTCGGATAACCAGGTCTGCACTTGTTTACCACTGAACTATGCAAGTCCATAAATTTGTTTTGTCTGAATCAATATCCATGTCAAAGGCATAACATGAGAACTCCTGCCTACACTGCTTACGGTTGCCCAACAATTTAATTTCGAGCTTGAAAGTTGTATTCGGATCCATGCTGTTATTCAAAATCAAACTAGGTGTGTGAAAGACCATATATTTGCACCCTACTTTTATGAATGCAAATAAAGCAAAAAAACTCACTCTTCATCTTGGGTCGTGGCTGCGCATCCCTGGGAGGCCAAATCGGGTGGCCTGGACGCGCCGGCTTGGGGCAGCGCTGCCCTGTCCTCGTCCCGGCTGGGGGTGGTGGCCGCGCTGCCCTGGGGGGCCAGCCACGCCATAGCAGCGGCCTAGCGGGGGGCCCTGGCCGCGACGCCTCGGCCGCCCAGCCCCGGGCGCGTGCGCGCAACAATCCCGGCCGCAGAGACGCCGGGCCGACTTCGACGCGGGGGCAGGGGACGGGGTGGCGGCGAATCCAGCAGGGGGCGCGGCGGATCCGGGGCTGGAAGGACCGGATCCGGTCCAGGCTTCGCCGGCCGGCTTGCCTGCTCGCCACCTTGAGCAGCGGCGGCGCTGCTGTCCGCCATCGACGGCGTTTTTTTTTCTTCGATACTACTACGGGGCGCTAGTACGGGAGTCGGGAGGAGTACGGGAGTCGGGAGTTGTCCAGTCGGTTCGATACTACTACGAGGCCGAGCCGGTTCGAGTGAATGGGGAGGGGGCATATTCGTCTTTTCACGCTAGCTACAGGGCCAAAACTAACAGACTGGGCTAACAGATCGACGGAAGGCCCAAAACCTAACAAAATTTTCTTGCGCCTTCTAGCCAAATTCGAGGAAAAAAGGGCCCAAAACCCAAACGAATTAGCGGCCGAGGCCTTCTAGCAAATTCTCCCTAATTTCAAAGGATCATCAATTTGGATAATTTTTTTTTTAAAAAAATGAGATAGATCATCCTACGACTATTATTGTTAATGATTATTGGAAAATATATACCGAATAGAAGACAAGATGTTGGTATACTTTTCAAGATTTTATCTTTTTTTCAACATCTTATTTGGATTAGCTTGAAAGCTAAAAGCCTGTAATTAGTAGTAAGAAGAATGATTACTAATCACAAAGGCCATCAATTGTATCTCTAATTGCATTTATACTGACTTTGCTCGCCTTTTAGCTTTACTATTTTTCTTGAATATGCAAAAGGTTTACGTAATATATCTTTGCATTAAGAAGAGAGCTTTTTACATGATATACCAACACATCCATTGGGAAGAGAAAATATCTCTACTATAATGGAATACTTGCCAAGGCATTCCCCCTCTTCAAAATCAAGGGTCTACAACATTCCTACAATAGATCTAAGGGCCACAAATAAATGTATGGTCAGGCTTCCCACTCTCTAAGAATAGGCACCCAGGTCCTCGCGACCCGCTTCCTCCAATCACGCAGAACATCTAGCGATACAAAATTCAAACTTGCACGGCTGCCGCCAGGATCGTTCTGAGAACATCTAGCGATACAAAATTCAAATTTGCTCGGCTGCCTCCAGTATACACTCGATTCTCCCGGATTGCGAACTTTCTAACGCTAGCACGGCTGCCTCCAGGATCGCTCGCAGGCAAGATCGCCACTTCCTCTTCTTCACCAAGGATCGCAACAACGCCACGGTCATCGGGACCAGCAGCGCGGGGCAGATCGCCGCCATCCAGGGCATTCCTTCTGGCTACCGTCGATCGGCCTCTGCCATCGTCGCGCCTGCATCTCCGAAATCTTAATCTCCGTCAAATCTTCAAGGATCGGCGAGAGGTATTAATTCAACCACCAAGCCGGCGTCCACGCGCTGCAAATGCTCCATCGGCGAGGCAGCGGAGGAGCAGGCTACCAACAACCTCTCCACCATAGCAGGCTGCAAGCGAGAGCACTCCGGCCCGCAAGAACTCATCTGTCACCATCGGCAAGAGGATGGGTAATATAACTTCCCATCTTGTGTATGTGTAATTGTCTCAGCACCAAATAGATCTATATACCTCACTTCTTAAAATTATGCACAGATGTAGTTGTGGATTATGGATGATTAATTTTATGGAGCACTGGGATGGAACTACCTTATCAGACCATGTCACACAGGTAATTCCTTTGGAAGTAGTTTCTAACTGTAATAAGAAGATGAAGTGATTAGTATAGATTGGTAATAATATACAATCACTTTAATGTGTTTTCAGGATGACATTAATAAATTTAGGCTTAAGTTGCCTGCAATATTGTACAACTCCCCGATAAATGAGGGCAGAGGGTTATCAGAAACTCCACAACTAAATAAAACCCCAGATCAAGAAGATGAGGGGGTCGAAGAGCTCGATGTAGAGGATTTGTTATTCTCGGGGAGTGCCAAGTTGCTAAGTAAACTGAGGTGGACAAGCAATGAACATGTTTTGTTAAATATGCAGTCAATCATCTTATTGGGAGATGCTGATAAGACCTTACGGTAAGTTTTTCTATATGGTTCACGTACGCAATTGCAACAATCGGTAATTTCATTACACTTTCTTTGTTGATAGGAACGAGTGGGTACGAAGTACACAACCACATCCAATTTCTTTGAGTGTTAGCAAAATTATGAATATTTTGCGTGCGGCAAAGAGTTGGATCATGACACCTTTAATATGGCTATTCGGATCCTCGCGAAAAACAAATACATGATGCTTGAATAAACAAAGATACCACCTCATGGATCTTAAGTTTGCAGGAAGTTGTTGTATACCATTTGTTCTAAAATTATCTAATTCATCATTGAATGCTAAGTTTATCAAAATCAACAGGAGATAACGTGGTTTGGACGAGATCCACGATGCTGTGGGAAGATTGACAAAGTATACCATGAAAAAATGAGAAAAGTACTTGAGTGTTGGCCAGGCATGCAATATCACATTGACGACTGTACCAGTGTAAGTTATGTTATGTTTACTACTTTGTACAATTACTTTATTTAATTTGCCATTTATATATTAATCTCTATGTGTTCTAGATTCTACTACCGTACCATCAGGATGGATTCTACGTTTTATTCGTGATAGATATTGAAAACAAAATAGTGCGCATTATGGATCCACTACAAGATCTACCATGTGCGAAGGGTTATAGTCAAAGTATGGTATATGAACCAATGCTCCATAATATTGGTAGAATGTTCAATCTCGCCATGGGGCTATCAAAATCAAAGAGGAACCATTTTATATATTCATGGGAGCGAGAATACCCTGCATGTGTAACAAAGGTTACAGATAACACTAAAGACTGGTAATCACTTGTCACTTGGTTTAATTTTGTTATTACATAAACACTTATTATTTGAGTTTTGTACACCAAGTAAACAACTCATCTTGTATAGGAACTTGGGAGGCTTCCTTGTATACAATTTTATGAAGGCGTGGGACGGTGTGACACGCCACCGATCAACAACGTAAGCATATGCAGTCTCCAACCATATTTTGTACAATACACAAATAATAAAATAAATAAATATTTGTTTATCTACCATGCACAGCTATCAACATCGAGGACGGAGTTCTTGGCTGACATTTTGACAAGTCAAGCAAACGAATCTTATGACAACATCCCGAAGACATTCAATATTTGATTAAGAAGTTAGAGAATATGTAAATATTTCTACTTATATGCAGTGGTGACTCCGATATTGTATACAGACTCAAATACAACTGTGCAAAGGTTAAACTCTGAAAAAAACAATATGGTTGATTTCTACAACTTTCCCTAGAAAAAAAACCGTAGCGTTAGCACGGGCACTATACTAGTTACATTAAGTGCAGCCTCTCCTCATTGTTTTTGTTATAGCTTTACTATGAGCCCTAGTACATAACCCTCTATTTTTTTATTTTTTTATTTTTTTTTGCGACGAAAGGTTGTTATGTAATGTAGCATGATCAATAAACAACCAACTCATAAGTTCTAGTTTAGTGGCCTATTTATTTATTATCTATCCCCCTAGCTTATGATAATCCTATAAACCATATCCAGACAAGTTTATTACAACTTTTTGCCTTCCACACCACACCATCAAGCCAAGCCAACTAGGAGAATAATGTAGCACCTATAGGGGAAAATAAACAGGTTTACGGTTTAGCTTGCTCTTTCTGCTATTTTAATGAAAAAAATAAAAGCTTGCTACGATATTGTTACTATTATATATGCTGGTGCACAATGTCGCTGGATCATGGAATTGAGTTGCGACCATACGGTTCATACATCAAATAAGGCATGCATTGATTGGCCCGCGGTCGTGCACCACATTTGGTGCAAGCACCGCACCTCAAAAGGCACCTCCTCCTAGCCTCCTAGGCATTGGCATTAGCAACAGGTTTATCGATCATTAGCAACAGTGACGGCCTATTAATCCATCGTCATCCCCTTCTTGTCTTGTCTCCCTCGCCTCGCATGCAACTTGCAATACCAACAGCAACACCATCACCTCCGACTCCGACTGCTCTGATACTCACCCACACCAGCCACACCACGTACCCTGGCCCCGTGTGTTCATGCTGTCCACTCCAGCACTGCTCCTCTCATAACAAGCGCGCTGCCGCCCATGTCCGAGCTCCAGGACGACGGCGCCGCCGGTGGAAATGGCCACGACCAAGTCACCGCCTTGGCCTCGCCGGCCAAACGCCTCCGCAGGTCGCCGGCGCCGGAGCCCACCTCGGTGCTCTACAACCGCAGCCCCAGCCCGCCCACATCGTCCTCCCTGGCGTCGTCCTCCGCGCCCGAGCCACCCCCCATCAGCGCCGAGGACTGGGAGGCCGTCCTGTCCGGCGGCGACATGGCCGCGCCACCAGCAGCCGCGCGGTCTCACGACACCTCTTTCCTCCGCTGGATCATGGACGCCGACGATGCCCAAGTCGACGCCTTTGATCCCTTCCTGCCTCCGCCGCCTTGCCAAGAGACCGCTGCCGTCGAGCACTTCTTGCAGCCGCAGCTCCCGCTCCCCGTGGCCGGGGAGGACCTCGAGCCAGGGGCGGCCGTGGACGAGCTCCTCGAGGCGGCACGCCGCGCCGACGCCGGGGACACCACTGGCGCGCGCGAGATATTGGCGCGGCTCAATCACCGGCTCCCCTCGCCGCCGGGGCACGGGCACCCGCACCACCCTCCTCTCCTCCGGGCCGCCGCTCACCTCCGGGACGCGCTCCTGCGCCTCCTCGTCATGCCCGCGCCCGCCGCGCCCGGCTCCTCTGTCTCGACCCCGCTCGACGTCGCGCTCAAGGTCGCCGCGCACAGGGCACTGGCGGACGCGTCGCCGACCGTCCAGTTCGCCAGCTTCACGGCCACGCAGGCGCTCCTCGACGCGCTCGGCGCCGCGCGACGCGTGCACGTCGTCGACCTGGACGTCGACTTTGGCTGTCGGTGGGTGCCGCTCATGCAGGAGCTCGCGCTCCAGTGGCGCCGAGCACCCGTCTCGCCGCTGCCGTCACCATGCTTGAAGGTGACGGCATTGCTGTTGCCGGGGTCATCAGCGCACCCCTTGGAGCTCCACCTCACGCAGGAAGGCCTGACGCGCTTCGCCGCCGAGCTCGACATCTCGTTCGAGTTCAACGCCGTGGCGTTCGACCCCTCGGACCCGTTGCCCCCCACGGGATTGTCCGTCGCGCCCGGCGAGGTCGTCGCCGTTCACCTCCCCATCGGCTCCGGGACTCCGTCGCCGACGTTTCTCCGCGTCGTGAAGCAGCTCCGGCCCGCCGTCGTGGTGTGCGTCGACCACGGATGCCACCGCGGCGACCTACCGCTGCCGCACCACGCGCTCAACGTCGTCCGCTCTAGCGCGGCGCTCCTCGAGTCGCTGGACGCGGCCGGCGCGCCGGCGGACGCGGTGGCGAGGCTGGAGCAGTACGTGCTGCGTCCCAGGGTGGAGCGCCTTTTGCTAGGCGACAGGATGCCTCCCTGGCAGACCATGCTTGCCTCCGCCGGATTCGCGACGGTGCAGCCCAGCAACGCCGCCGAGGCGCAGGCTGAATGCCTCGTCAGGCGCACGCCAACGCCGGGGTTCCATGTGGAGAAGCGGCAGGCGGCGCTTGCGCTCCGGTGGCAGGATTCGGAGCTGGTGACGGTGTCGGCGTGGCGGTGCTCAAGATGAACTACTGATTCCGGTACTGGGACTACAGCTCCTGTTGTAAAGATTGCATCTTTCCGTTTCTCATCATGCTGTAAAATTAGCTAACTTGCTGCTGTCGAGCTGTTGATTTTAGAATTTTTATTTGTGATGATATAGCGATTGGGTACTGGGATGTAACCGTTGTTGCCTGGTAGCTCCAAGGGAAGTTTGTACAAAAGTAATTGATCATCATACTGTAAATTAGGTGTTTATATATTTAACTCTCCCTCTACGCCTTTAGTTGTTGTATAGACATAGTCACAGGGATAATCTCCATAATCGTTTGGCAGATAAAGGGAAAATATGGACCAGTGAAAAAATACAAAAGGAAAAACAAAAGAAGGAGAAATGACAGAGGGCATTTAGAAAAGTATAGTCATGAATCAACTTCAAAGGCTAGTTTTTTTCTTTTAATTGGAGCAAAGCTTCAGATATTAATGAGTATACTAATTGACTACCAATAGCGCGCATCCAACCCAAAGGTATTCAGTAGCATGTGGAGAGCATGTGAAGGGCAAAAACTAATGGGTCATCTAATGGCCTGGTGAAGAGTAGGTTATCTGAATGTAATAACCAATTTGCTTGTTAGATCGATAAGCTGGCAACCAGAGCCTAGCTAAGCTATGGGATGTGGATCTTTTCCCTTCAAAATTTGCTAGCTAGTAGTTAAAGCATAGCAAACTTTAACAAAATTTCAAAAAGTAACGAGTGGGATGCATTGTGACGCATAACGTTGGTCTTTCCTGTTTCGTGGAATGTAGTACATACAACAAACCGGAGCAATAGATATAATTGTGACGTGCCTTCGTCACCAATCCATTTAAATTGCACGACGAAGCTATATAAAGGGCAGGTCGAATCGTAGCCGAATTTATCGGGGCGAATTTGGGCCTATTTTCTAAAAAAAACAGTTTTTTTTGTAAAAAAACATTTTTTCTTCCCGAGCTAGGGTCGTTGAGATGGCATGGAAATGATGGAGTTGCGCTACATACATACATGATACATGCATGCATCCGTACCTACTGTGTACCAGCCAACACGGCCGGGCATGTTGTTTCAATTCTGTTCGTGCGTCCTCATCATCTGTGATATGACAGTTTGACACCGACCTTGGATTATTTATGTCACCAATTTTCGTCCCCTGTCGTCGGTACCTATTTGAGGATGAATTGGAAGCCACAAATTTGTTGCTTGTTATTGGACGACTGTCAAAATAATGAGGTGGTCACTCGTACATCATGCATGTAGCTAGCTGCTAGTCATTTGCCAATGCAATTAGTTGCTAGGTCCATTAATTGTTAGGACTACTCTCGCATTAGTTGGGCATGCGTGATGCGTGTGGTCCATAATCTGCATTTCAGATCCATTCAGAGTTGGTACAAACGTACTAGTGGTTATATATGCCATTATTACCGACAATAATCCGACCTAGACCGGTGGAAGTATTCAAATTTACAAGTTTCAAGACGGAGGGGTAGCATTTTTATGGTTTATCTATACCTCACTCGAGTGAGACGATGGCGTTGCTCACTAGATTTTCATAGCTGCTGAATCTAGAGCTCGGACGGTGGATCTCCTCCTCGTGTTGCTTTCTTCTTTCTCCCCCCTCCTCCTCCAACTTCGACGATGGCGGTGGTAGCGGTTAGGATTCCGGCGGGGCCTCTTTGTTCTTCCATCCTTCCTCGGCTGTAGAATCCGTCCGGCCGGCCTAGCGGCGGTCGTCGACACGGCGATGAGCGAGGTGGCCGGCGCCGCCGCCAAGCCGGGTGGAGCTAGACATCCGGCTAGGTATGGATAGGCGGCGGGGGCAAACGCCGGCGAGCAGGGCGGGGAGGGGAATAAGACGGTCGCCGGGTGAGCTGGCTAGCGCGCTAGCGGCGGCGCGCGGGGGGGGGTGTCAAGGAGGAGAAGCCACCCGCGGCGTGGGGAAGAAAACGAGTGAGAAGAAAGGAATAATCACTCGAGTGAGTGATAGACATACCCCATTTTTACCATGGACTGGCGGTAGTGATTAATGAATATGGCTACTTGCACTTCAACTTCGCTAAAAAAATCATTGCATCGGTTGGAGTGAGACTTATATGCTCACTATTTTTTTGCAAGCTCCATAAACTACTCTTGCAGTAGTGCTCAGTCAAATAATAATGATAATAATAATAAACAAAAACCCTGTTGTAGTGCTGTCGTTGTTTGGTTTGTCCTAGAAGTAGGAGTACTGTAATCTTAAACAAATCTACTTGCATCAACGGGTTGTAGTATTTTAGTCAAGCATCGATCACACACTCTACAGTTACTTTGGCCCTCTCTTTGTTCTATCTATATATGCACCCAACACTTTTGAAAGCTTCAAGATTTGTGTACCAATTAAGTATCACACATTACTGTATATATATTCTATATGCATTGAGCATTGTGTCTAGAGAGTTGAATCATTTGTGGTGTCACATCACATGGGCGTTGCACCACGCACATGCAGGCATGATCTTTCTATGTGGTGACATGCCTCGTCATCTTAATTAAAGGCATGAGCTATCAGCATGACGATGCATGCATACTCTCCAATAATATAATCTGGCCAGCTAATCCATGCATGATTTCCTCTAGATTAGCATAACTGATATATATATTTTTCAGAGGACCCAGAAATTAAAATTCTCAGGTGAAAAGTGGAAAAGTATATATCCAAATCTTTGACTCGCCTTTAATCTAATTTTATTTACTGCAGGAAGAGATATATAGACGCACACATGCATGATGCATCATGTCTGCACACAGTATATCTCTTTATGTTGAGGACCACTGCACTGCGTGCCGTTTCTTGAGTGGAGGATTAATTAAGTGTACATCTAGTATTGGTATTAGTCATATAGGACCACACAGACCATGCATTACTTCGATGCCAACATCTCGTTGAAAACTCAAACTACCAATAATAATGTTTTCCAACCCAACAACGTACAGCCGGAGATGAACAGTAAATAGTACAGGTAATTAAGTCCTCGATTACATGCTGCAAATAAAACAAGCTGATCAGACCGGAGCCTTGCAGATGAATGAACTCACCTACGTACCTTTACTAGGAGTACCTCACAAGACAAAAGATGGCTATCATAGTATATATATATGTGCTTTACGGCCGGCTTGGTTGATCTCTTGCCGCCCAGGAAAGGTATTTTGCACTTTGTCGACGCAGGCATCATCTCGCGACCGTAAGTTGTTATTGTTCAACGTGTTACATAGAGGCAATGATATATACCTGACCACGAATAAGCAAAAGATTTGAGTATCATTTTATTAGGTAGAAGAGTTTATATAACGCGCTTTATAAAATGTCAAGGAGGTTAACACAGCCATGGCTGGACTTGATGATATGAAAATGCTGCCATTCTTCCAATCTGTATGCAATACGTACAGTACAGTAGAGCTGATGCTTGGTCCTAAAATACGACCACTAATTTGTATCTGTCTGGCGAAATGATGTGCCGGTGGTGCCAATTAATGCAATGATTTGTTCTATCATTGAGTTCCATTGTAGTATATATATCATCCAAATCTCAGGCCAGTACGTATAAGACGAAGGCTGCATCTGATCGTGATCGGATTATTTAGGCATTCTATATATATGTGTTCGATTTGGGGAAGTTTCTGGCAGGCTACCTTGCACTCCGCTCACTCTCTATTCTTATCTCATAGTTTTTACATATAGGTCCTTTTACATTGTAGTATTTACACCAACACTCCCCTTAAGATGGGCTAAAGATATCTAACATGCCCATCTTGCTACAACTCAACTCAACCTCACTAGGTCCTAAACCTTTTGTAAAACAGTCCGCTAGTTGGCCACGCGATTTTACATATTTTAACTTTAGAACTCCACTATCTAGCTTCTCCTTGATGAAGAATCGATCAATCTCCACATGCTTGGTACGGTCAAACTGGACCGGATTGTTTGCAATATTGATTGCAGCAATGTTATCACAATGAAGCATCATTGTCTCATTTCTCAACACCTGCAGCTCCTTCAACAAGCCTTTTAACCACAACATCTCGCATACACTCAATGCCATTGCCCTATATTCAGCCTCTGCAGTAGACCGAGCAACAACTGCATGCTTCTTGCTTCGCCACGATATAAGATTACCTCCCACAAACACACAATAACCAGAGGTAGACCTCCTATCATCCCTGCAACTTGCCCAATCTGCATCACAGTATCCCTCCAAATCCAGGTGCATGTTTTTTCTAAACCATAACCCTCTCCCTGGGTTCCCTTCGATATCTCAAAATTCTATAAACAACTTCCATATGCCCCGTTCCGGGATCATGCATATATCTACTTACCACACTTACGCATACAAAATGTCGGGTCTTGCGTGACACAAATAAATCGATCTACCAACCAATCTCTCGATAGGTTTCTTTATTCTTTGGATCCCAGTTGAGCAGTGATTTGATGATTTTTGTCAATAGGAGTACTACATGGCCGACATCCAAGCATTCCAGTTTCGCCAAGAGATCTAGAATATACTTCCTTTGACGAGAGAACAATGCCCTTTGTTGACGGCAATTTCAATTCCAAGGAAGTATCGAAGTGGTCCTAGATCCTTTACCTCAAAGGCCCTTCCAAGATTTTCTTTCGGACACTTAATTTCCTCCACATCATCTCCAGTAATTACTATGTCATCCACATATACCGCCATAATGGTGATAAATGTCCCTCTATGCTTATAGAAGACTGTGTGATCACCATTGCATTGAGTTATCCAAAACCACAAACCGCCTTCCTAAACCTGTCAAACCATGCCCGGGGTGACTGTTTTAGTCCATACAACGACTTTTTAAGTCTACATACCTTTCCAATAGTTTGACTATTTGCAAATCCTGGAGGAATCTCCATATAGACCTCCTCTTGTAAATCACCATGAAGGAATGCATTCTTCACATCCATTTGATGGAGTGGCCAACCAAAATTAACTGCACAAGAGATCAGGGTCCTAACAGTACCCATCTTTGCGACAGGAGCGAAGGTCTCATCATAGTCAATGCCATATGTTTGACTATATCCTTTAGCAACCAATCTTGCTTTATATCTATCCACCTCTCCTTTTGGGTTTTGCTTTACGGTATAGACCCACTTGCAACCAACTGCTCTCTTCCCTTTTGGAAGTGGGACTAGCTCCCATGTCTTGTTCTTTTGTAGAGCACGCATCTCTTCTTCCATTCGCCTTCCACTTAGGATCCTGTTTTGCACACTTCCAGTCTCTTGGAATAGGCTTGTTTGTAAAGATGCAACAAATGCTCTATATGTAGGTGAAATGCGAGAATATGAGAGGAAATTAGCAATGTCATGATCTGTACTAGGATGCTCAAACCCATAGCGAGCAGGAGATTTTCCAAAATTAGATCTAGTATCTCTACGTTGTGCAAGGGGTAATTCTACATGCTCAAGGTTAGAAGTGACATTACCACTTGATGGAGAGAGGTCCGAAGAGAGATTTGGGACTGGTATATCAGGCTGCTGTGGTTGTGGTACAATGATCTGCTCCCCCTGACTCCTGATTTGCTCCCCCTGACTCCTGAACCGTCTCCTCCGGTACACTATGGGTTCCTTCTCTTGCAAGACATTTACCTCTGTATTTCCTCCAATAGTTGTCTCCTTATTCTCATCACCAACTATCCCTTCACCTTCACAGTCCTCGTTCCTCACATCAACACCTCCATTATCCTCATGAATCACCTCTTGAGTCTCAGTATCCATAGGATATGGGATGGTACCAACAATTACTGTCCTTTTAGTATCATCAACTCCTCCATTCTCCCCCTCTCTACTGTCACCCTCAGTGATTGAAGAGAATTTCTCCAAGAGTGGATCAAGATCCCATGGTTTTGTATAGTATGGTTCAAACTCACGAAATGTCACATCCATACTCACAAACAACTTCTTTCCAATAGGGTCCCAGCACTTGTAATCCTTTTGTGTGGAGGAATATCCAACAAAAACACACTTTACCGCTCGAGGATCTAACTTGCCAACTGAAGGTCTATGGTCCCCGACAAAGCAAACACGGCCAAATACTTTGAGGGGTACCTTGAATTCTCGATGTCCCAACAAAAGTTCAATTGGAGACTTCATTCCAAGAATCCTAGATGGCATACGATTAATTAAGTATGCTTCTTGTCAACACCGCCTCGCTCCGAGATACTTAGGCACATTCATTTGAAACATCAATGACCTTGCTACCTCCAAAGCAAATGTCTATTCTTCCTTTGACCACGCCATTTTGTGATGGAGTATTAGGACATGTGGTTTGATGAATAATGCCATGACTCGAAAGGTATGCCATAAAATCATTATTCACATACTCCTTTCCATTATACGTGCGAATAATTCTAATCTTGGCATTAAATTGATTGACAACCAGATTATGGAAGTCTTGAAAACATCGGAGAACTTCATGCTTTCCCTAAGCAAGTAAACCCATGTCATACGAGTATGGCGGTCAATAAAGGTGACAAACCACTTGAACCCACTCAAAGATGTAAGCGAGCGGGGACCCCAAACATCGAATGTATCATCATAAAAGGTTCACAACTACGAAGAGCAATACTAGGATAGGTTGCCCTTGTATGCTTTCCAAGTTCACATGTATCACACACAAGTTTGTTTCGTCCACACCCTCAAACATAGCAGGATATAATTTATTCAAACTTGCAAAAGGCACATGTCCTAACCGACAATGAAGCAAGTAGACCTCCCTCTCCCGTGCTCCAACCCGCGCCAATGCCGACTCCTCCCGGTTGATTGTCCACAACCCATTATGCCTCGACTCCAGCCCCAATCACTCTCCCCGTCCTCTTCTCCTGAAAGACACAAGAATTTTCATCAAATATAACAACACACTTGAACTGATCGACAAGAGAACTGACAGAGAGAAGATTGACTGGAAAGGAAGGAACATGCAAAACCGAAGATAGATGGAGTGATGGAGTGCATTCTATAATCCTACACCATGAATGGGTTGGGAGGTACCATCAGCAGTTTGTATGGTTTCAGTATAAGAATGTGGAGTGTAAGTTTTAAAAGAGCTAGATATGCCTGTGACATGCTTGGATGCTCCTGAATCAATAACACATTCTATGTTATGCCTATATGTGGATGCAAGTGCCTGTGCCTGAGTACCTTTGCCCAAATGGGCATAGTTGGCAAAGTTACCAAAGTGACTGGTGGTGGCAATCACAGGGCCATCTGAAGTGGTTCTGGAACTTACAGATCCTTTCATCTTCTGCCATTGTTCCCACTGCTTGACTTGCTCCCTGGTCAATGTGACAGATGGAAGATCCCCTGTGGTAGCAGTAGTGACCTGAGAGCCACTCTCCCAGGTAGCAGCATTGGCCTGAGGACCACCGCGGCCTCTGCCACGTCCTCCTGCACGTCCTCCACCACGACCACCATGACCTCCTTGGTCACCACGAGCACCACCACGACCTCCACGACTTCCACCTCTGCCACCATAGCTCTTGGGAAGGGGACAATTATAGCTTAAGTGCCCCTCCTCTCCACAATTGTAGCACTTTCTCTCTGCCATTGAGGTGTAGGCTGACTTTACAGGATTATTACCACCCATCATCCTTAGTCTGCTCTCCTCAATAACCATGGCCGACACAGCCTCCTCTATGGTAGGGAGACTCTCCTGATGACAAAAGGCAGCCCTCCTGCTCTCAAACTCAGGATCTAAGTTCTTCAGGAACTGAGTCACCCTCCTGTCCTCTATCCACTTTTGAACATCATGGGCATCCTGTGGATCTCTCATATTGAGTGGAGCATAGTGATCCAGCTCTCCCCACAAAAACTGCAACTCACTAGCATATTGCTCCACCGGGTCGTCCGCTTGTTTCACTGCATCAGCCCTGTTCTGAATTTCCATCATCACCATCACATTTCCTTGCTTAGAATACACATTACTTAGAGTTTTCCATATTTGTGCTGCAGTGGTCATAGTCTCCACCACTTTACTCACCAATGGTGACATAGATGACAATAACCATGCCATTATGGTAGAGTTCGTTGTGTGCCAAACTCTCCATTCGGGGCTAAGCTTGTTAGCCGGCTCAACACAATCTTCCCTCAAATAGTTCTCTACCCCCTTTCCTGCTAGTATCACTTGCACTCTTCTAGACCAACTCAGATAGTTCTTACTTCCCTCCAACTTTACATCATTTGGGATGAGCTCCAATTTGAGTTCACGCGCCTCTCTAGGGCCAATCAAATTCATCTCCATGAGTCCCTGAATCCAGGATCTCATCTCATCTCTCAACTCATTCTTGGTAATTAGCGGATCACCACTCCCCTGCTCACCTGCTGCCTTCTTTGCAGCCTCTGCCGCCTTCCTCTTTTCCTCCTCTGGATCCATCTCCTCCTTGAACCAACCATTCTCTCAGCAAGCACTAGAATACCACACACCGCAGCAGGACTCCCACCAAATCAACACACCGTAGCAAACCAGCACCAATCACAACTTTCGCCTCTCACCAGCAGCCAAAGGCCAAATCAGCAGGACCAAATCAAAGAAAAACAGCCGCAAAAGCAATCTGCCACCACTTTCCTTCTTTCTTTCCTTAGCCTCCACACCGCAAGTCACCTTGCCTCCTCTGCCTCAAGCAAAACAGCCCACGAGCCCAGGTCAGCCCGCCGGGATTCCTCCTTCACGCACACAGACCCGCGCAGCTCCAACCTCCGCCCGTACGCACGATTGCTCCTACCTGCGCGTACGGCCGCCGCTGCCTCTGATTCGCGCAGCACCGCCGCTCCTGCTCGCTCGCGCTGGCCGCCGTTTCCTGTTCGCGCTGGTCCGCCTCCACGCCGGCGAGCCGCACCGCCGGACCTGCCTCTGCACCGGCGAGTCGGCTCCGCTCCACCTCGGTCCCGCGACAGCGCCGGGCCGGCTCGCGAGCGCAACACCGCGCGCTTCCTCTGGCCGCGCCGCTCGCAACTCCACCGCGCGAGCCTCCTCTCCCGTGCGCCGACGCCTCACGCCCGCGGCCAGACGCCGCCGCAGGTACGGCCCTCGCCTCTAGAAACCCTAGCTCTGTATACCATGTTCGATTTGGGGAAGTTCCTGGCAGGCTACCTTGCACTGCCCTCACTCTCTATTCTTATCTCATAGTTTTTATATATAGGTCCTTTTACATTGTAGTATTTACACCAACAATATGGCTAATATATATAGGCACTTGCAAATGAAGAACACGCCGAGGCCAAGTTCACAATGCAAAGGGCATGATGGAAACAGCTAGCTAGCCATTCTCTCTCCTCTCATGATGGCGATGCATGGCTGCCGTCATGGTTATATGTTCTCAAGGAAGCTTTCGTTGGCTGCCTCTGCTTTCTGGAAACAGCATACTGCAACTTAAGCAGTGGGTCATCTCCAGCCGTATGTTGATCATCCGACGGTCCAAGCAAACCAAACAATACTTCTTCCTCTTTCTGCTTGCCTAACTTCTTCAACAAACCAAGTGCGGTGGAATCCACGGCCAAGCATGCTCCTTCGTGAGCCACACAACCTGTTCGTGTATATGTGTATATACGTCGCCCACTGTTCGTGTTCGTTGTCGATCCTGGCGGCCTGGCCGAGCTGCAATCTCCGGCAGCTGGTCTCAACGCTCCATGATGACCGTCTCGTTGCAGCAGTCGTCCGCGTGCATGGCATCGGCAACATCGAGCTGCTAGGAGAGGATCAAGGAAGAGACCGGTGAGGGCAACGGGCCGGCGGCGTTGACGTAGCGCATAGAAAGCGATTGTACGGATGAACGGCGCGCTGTGGCGGATCGGAAAGCGAGATACACGCTACCAACAAAGGAGGCGGTGGTGCATCAATAGGCGCTACGAAGCATGCAGCAATATGCGATCTGGCCACGGCCACTCTGAACTTTGAAGACCACCATGCTCGTGCGGCTGCGCTTCGGCAAGGTGCTGCAGATGTTGACCGTTCATGCCAGGGAGCACGGCGATGTGGTGGTTGACAGGCTCTCCGGCGACGTGGCCAACAGGGCTGTAGGGGCAGGCTGCTCTAGTGGTGATTGTCATCACGCCGGCACTCGTTGAGTTGCTGGCTTGCGTCGATGGGCGCTACCTGAGCAAGACGGAGAGGCAGAGGAAAGGATGTTTGGTTTGCCTGGACCGTCGGATGGTCAACAGACGGCTGGAAATGACCCACTGCTTAAGTTGCACTATGAATTGCTACTGCACGGGATCTCTGTCCCTGATATGCATGGCTCCTCGATCGCCTTTTATCATCAGTCACGTTCCCATTGCCATTGGGGGACAGTACGTAAACAAGTCAACAAGAGAAATAATATATAATAATGTCCAGAGGGGCCATGACAAGGAACAGTTGCACCCTCTTGCAAACATGTATTAGCATTCAACATTTCATAGCATTTTCTAAAAATCACACATCGCTATAACTATGCTCTATGCATATAGTATAGTATATATATGATCCTGTCTAAAGATCGGCAATATATGATGTTTGAAAATCAACAAAACACTCCCAGAAAGGCAGAAAACTGGAAGGAAAGGAAGTCTACCGACAAGCTTAGCAAAACGTTCAATCTGAAAACCTATTCCGAATCCAAAGATCATTAATAATCCATTATTATATTGATCTAAAGACTACAGTGATTTGGTATCATCATCGACCAATGGATAATCAAAACTTTTGCATATATTCGGAGGAGGAAACACAAGCCCAACCTGACTACCTGAGCAATGATTTGGGCTTGTGGTTAGTTACCTTTTATGGCCCATTTAGCTAGGGATGCTGTGAGTGTGAGCAATATATTAGGGTGCAAGTGCAACGTCATCGTCACCACCAAGCGTGGCAACCTTGACGACCTGGTGGCGGCCGACAGCATCATCAATCATCACCATGCGCTCCCCCAAACACCTAGCTGCCGACGGCGGCATCACTAAGAAGCGCCACCACAAGCCCAAGAAACCATCCAGGAAGGAGAAGATGACCGAGGAGGTTGCCTCCAATTTCGAGGAGCAGGTGGCCGGTGGCGGCATAAGGAAGGAGAAGAGGACGAACAAGCCCACCACGGGCGACGAGGTGATGAAAGAGATGAAGACGTTGGCACGGCTGCTGAGCGAGATACTCTGGAAGTACCGGCCCACCGAGGAGACAGCATCTGAGAAACTCATGGAAGAAACCACCCCCGAATTTCAGGAGAAGACAGAGTTTGACCGCACCAAGGGATACACAGAGATCAAGGAAGAAATCACCTCTGAATTCCAAGAGAACAGAGAATTCCACCACACCAAGGGATACGCCAAGATCAAAGAGGGATAACGTTTTTGGAATGATGGCACGCATTGGAATTACTGTAGTTGTGATCGGAACGAGTACAAATCCTGAGTCTGAATGATCTTTGCATAAGACAAATAAAATACTTCATGGCTACTTCAGTTTTCAGTTTGTGGTAATGAATTCAGTTTTTTACTATTTCTGTCATATATCTTCGTGATGTTCTGATGTCTCAGTTTGTGTGTGATCCAACTACACAAAGAGGAAGGAGAGGTAAAAATTTCATCTAAAAAGACGTCCCTGTGCCAAAAAATTCATCTAAAATTTACTCGATGGTACCAAAAGTGGTAACCGTAGATAACTTCTCAATGAAATACACGAGGTCATGTTCTCGAAAAAAAAGAGGATCATCAAGGACTTAAATACTTGGGAATAATAGGAGAATTACTCCAATCACATTGGAGCAGTTAATTAATTGATCATCATCAGCAGCAGTGTAAGCAGGCAACAAAAGTGTTTAAATTAAATTTCGTGCAAACTCAAACAATGATATAAGCAACATTATGAGACAAGTGGAAATTGATAGAAAAATGTTCCAAAAGAGATACTGTATGACACTATCACTGTAATAACTAAGAACACTTCAACAAGGTCCATGATCATGCATTTTTTTGCTCGGAAAGACATGCGCACTGTCCACTGAACTGATCAGAGGCAATCTCAGGGCCTCATAAAAAAAGATGGTGCAACGCCTGACTGAATGTATGAGTGTATACTGACTATGTACTGGTGGTATGAGTGAAAAGCTCAGGTCCAATTCACCATATTAAAGCATCTCCTGCAATACTACCAAATCCACTGTCTATCCCCAATTTGGGTAGTGGAAGCTAAAAAACCAGCTCCAGCAGACTACCTACTAGGCTCAACAAATCTATCGTCTACCCAAATCTATTGCCCCTAGATAGGATGACATGTTGACAAACTAAGACAAAGAAAGTGCTCCTCGGTTCTTGGAGGGGGTTAAGCCCCTACTGTAATTCATTAAAACTTAAGAACAGACAAAAGTACAGGAACATGGAAAAAAAACTAGCAACAGAGAGAGCAGCTACCCTAGGCTAATTCAGGAGACAAAGAAATGAAGAAAGAAAAGGAGAAGGGAGGGAGTGAACTTGCCAATCGGATTAGAAGCTGCACCGATTCTTGAAGTGAGAGTAAAACTTTTTTCTTAGCCCTCCACGGGAGAGAAGACATTTCCATCTTGAAGATAGCTCTGCAGAACTCAACAGAAGGGTGGAACATTCTTAAAGATCCTGTTATTTCTGGGGCTCTTGCTTAGTTGGTCAAGAGATGAAAACGAAATCTCACACAACACTGAAGACTGAACCACAACGGGGAAAAAACAAAACAGATGTGTAATTTGATCTTAGAGAAATTTTAAGAGCAGTTCAACAAGGTCCATGATGATGCATTCGGTTCAGAAAAGGCAGGACTACTAAGCTGATCAGAGGAGGCAATCTTAGCTTCTCCGTGCCTGATAAAAAAAGATGGTGCAGCGCCTGACTGAATGGGGGCTACCGGGCTAGTCAGCTGACAATATGACACACCAGGATGCATGATTACATGATATATATAAATTATGAGTTGATATTAGGATAGCTGCATCACAGACAAGATACTACAGCTTAGTCATCTTTTTTCTTACGATTTTTACCTCTGCTTTTATAGAAAGCAAATAACCTAAGCATCTGACAAAGGTCAGTCATGAATGAAGATAGCATCAACTCCGATCGAACACAGATTCTACACCTCCTCCACATCCCTCTCGTCGTCGGTGACTTCGAACTGGAAGGCCGCGTGCCCATTGGTGCGGTATTGCCGGAGCAGGTTCGCCTTGTTTTCTATGTGCCTCTGACGAAAATCAAGCATTCTGGCTTCTGTGGAGGGGTCGCGGCAGGAATACCCGATTTCCATGATGACTGCGCGCTCAAACGTGTGCACGTCGATAGGCATCACGTAATGCCAGACCTCATCAGACAAATAGTGCCCCATTTCAGCCTGGTTGATCTCACGTGTCACCAGCTTCTTCTTCTTCTTCTTGCTTTTCTCCTCTGTCCCAGTCCCTTTGATGATCTCGGCGTATGCGTACCCAAAGGTGCGGTACTGGTACAGGACGTGGGCGTCGTCCTCTTCTCCTTCTTGATGTCGATGAAGCCGTCACCGGCCGCCTGCATCTCGAGCTTGGAGGCAGTCTCCTCTGCCCTCTTCTTCTTCTTGGATCTTTTCTTATTCTTCTCCTCTGACCTCTTGTCCCTCTTGGATGGTTTGTCGGCCTTGCGGGGGCGCTTCTTAGTGACGCCGACGTGCATGGTGCCGGAACGCGAAACGAGTGTCCCCTTGCGGACGTATCCCCGCTCTACGAACGGTTGAGATTGGAAGTCACAAATGGTCGAGATGGTGGTTAGCAAACAGCTTATGTGGCGAAGTCGCCGTAACGCGAATAGTAGGTACCGTAACAGATGAGAAATAATGGTGGCTTCGACTGCAAGAAACCACCAGTCCACCACCAGACTGGCTTGGACTACAAGGAGGCACACCAGATCACAGTATATATACTGACCTGAACAGATCGGGCGGGATAATAGGTCTCGGTTAAAATCAAAATAGATCCACAAATTTTTCAAATGGAAGAAGAGATCAGCACAACGGTGAAGACTGGAGGGCCATCAACAGATCAAAGAATGGAATCCAGATTGATCCCAGAGAGCACACAGGTAACAGATCTTTACTACTCTGCGAATAGAAATGAAATAGGGATAGGATCCAAGTTAGAAGGCAACATCGAGCAGATCCAGGATCCCGGTGCTCTAGGAAAGCTAGCATCAGCGATGAAGTAGACAGGAAAGACCTTTCATTATATGGTGGGATGTCATAGAAGGCCTTTCATTTCTTTCTGTTTTTTGATTTGGATCGCATCTGGATGAATAATGTTTCCTACTGTTCATCGTGATTAGAGTAGAGCATCACTCAATGCTGGGGCCATGTCATCTTTGCTTCTTGTTCTCGATCCCAGATTCGTACTTGCACATACTGTTGTTGTTGCTTATGATTTCTGTATCAACATTTTTATTCCTTGTACTGATGATGGACATATTTTCCTGATCTGACAATATATAGAGCAAATGTTTATTCATTTTATTCTACAAAAGAGTATTTTACTCTGCATCCATCCTAGCTTTCAGGAGCAAACTCAGACCCAGGTGCTGTGTCCCTGATCCTAAAATACATGTATATAAACAGAGAGGTACACAGGAAGGCACTTTAGAAACACTAGAGCATCAAAAAAATAAATTGAGATGACTATGCAAAGAATTTCAGATGTCAACCTCATCAACGCAACAGATAGCTAACAAAAAGCACCTATTTGGACACAAATTCTAATACCGTAGGTCATCAATATCACCAAAGCAGAAATATACCTTCATGAGATAGATCGAGACTTGTCATATACAGGACCATCGTCACCAACACTCATCCTTTGCAGACTGTGCTTTGGTGTTCGACTACCATCATCTAAATTACTTCTGAAATTAGTATGGACTGTAGTGCTCGTCAGCCAAGTAGAACTTTGGCTTATGCCTGTAACATCTCGCCATCGCTTACCATATTCAAACGCATAAAAGCAAAACCATAGCTTAAGAATCCAATACATGTTTGGGATTCCTGCTAATGGAAAAAGTGTAAATGCGGCTCGACATCTGAATAAGGAGGATAGGGAGAAGATACAGCTTCAGTGCTCGCTACTTTCAGGTAAAGAACAACAGAGTATAAAGGCATTGGTATAAGTTATACGCTGTTGAAAATACCCAAATGTACTCAATAGTTAGCTGAATCACTCAGCAGCTTGAACTTTTATTACCTTGCAACGAATTGCCCACTTGCTTGTTTCAGCTTTACATTTTCGATACTGTGTTTTTACCTATATTAGTGGTTCAATGCCATCTTATCTTCCTATACCGTGTTTTTAAAAACATATATAGACTGAGTTTGAGACAGATTTCAACTGATTGAATTGCTAATCCCTCACTGAAGTTACAATTTTTTATACTGCCTTTACTGAAAAAACTACTATTTACAATCCAATTATGCAGAAAGAGAGGTAGAGAAGGCCCAGACTCATGCTTGGAAGCACCGGGGTTTCAGCAGTTGAAAGAGCAATACAATCATCTGGTGAACGGCCTGGTGAACCAATATTTTACCCATATGTTGGTACAACGTTCGCATCATTTGAAGCAGCAAAGGAATTCTACAATTTATATTCATGGGAGATTGGATTTGGCATCAGAGAATCAAGAACTAGGACTAACTCAAATAATTACACAACAAGGAAAGACATGGTGTGCTCGTGCGAGGTAATTCATGCTATATATGATTTTTAGTTTATTAGAAAAAAGGAACTGAGTTTAGCAGAAACTAGATGCATTGACATAGATGATTACTACAAAAATTAACATTGCTTTGACCATGATTGTGTTTTTCCCAGGGATTCTGCAAGAACAAGAGGGCAGCTTCAGTAAGGACAGGTTGCAAAGCAATTTTGCGCCTACATCGAACTGAGAATCATTCATGGATAGTAAGTAAAATAATCTCGGAACACAACCATCCTCTGTCCTTGAGCTTTGGTGAGAAAAAACAGTGGGGATCACACAGCTTCGTAGATCCAGTGACAAAACAGTTCATAGAGAGGCTAAGGAGAAACAACATACCTATAGGACGCCTATGCAGCGTTGTTGGGGTTTTCTCTCCAACAAATGAATTGTCAATAAGAAAACAAACTGTCAAAGCACTGTGTGCAAGGATAGCACAGGAAGACATAAAGGATGACATAAGAAAGACTGTGAATATACTTCACAAAATGAAGGAAGAAGACAATGAACTAGAAGTCAGATTCAAAACAAACAACAATGGCCAAATTGAGGCCATGTTGTGGTGCACAGGGAAAAACAAAAGGGATTTCTCCAAATTTGGAGATGTAGTCACTTTTGACACGACCTATAGGACAAATCTGTACAACCTACCGTTCGGCATATTTGTAGGAGTTAACAGCCATTACCAATCAATTATATTTGGTGGTGTGCTGCTCACACATGAAAGGACTGAAGACTTTGAGTGGACATTCAGCAATTTCATTGAAATAATGGGAGGAAAACAACCACAGACAATACTTACAGGTATGAATCATCAAACATATGTAAACTAAGGTTTCAATTACTGGTTTTACATAGATACAATTTCAACTAAAATGAGTAATGCACCATTTACATGTCCATTTTATTACCAAATTATAACATAACTGATATCTTCCATCAAACTAGATCAATGCCAAGGAATGGCGGCAGCAATAAAATCAACTATGAAGGGCACACGACACCGATGGTGCAGATGGCATGTGTTGAGAAACGGGAAGCAAAAATAGGCTCACCATACTCAAAGAAGAGTGGATTCAAGAAAAGCTTCAACAAACTAATAACTGAAGAGATATCGCCAAGTGCATTTGAGAGGAAATGGCAGGAGCTAGTGATCGAATACAAGCTTGAAGACAACAAGTTCATGACACGTGCATACAGAATAAGAGGCATGTGGGCAAAGCCTTATTTCATGGATATTTTCTGCGCAGGGATGACAAGCACGCAAAGGAGCGAAAGTGCAAATCACATGCTAAAGAGATTCATTCAACGGTCTGCACCAATGCACATATTTGTAACAAAGTTCAGTGAATTCCAATTCGATAGAAATCAAGAAGAAGAGAGAGAGAACCATTTAACACGCCAGGTAATTCTAAACACATTAAATTTTGATAAGGTTGTAAGTCTAACTGAACAATTGTGCTAGGTAAATACCCTCATCTTTGACATGTAAACTGCAAATGATATATGTAGGCACAATGAATAATATTTAAGTAGATGATGTAAAGGAAAGAATATCGTTTTACTTGATAGTATTGTCAACAAGAATCATAATAAAATTCCAGGTTGTGATCATAAAAAAATTGCAATGAAATTTTTATCAAGACATGTAAGGATAGTTTAATCATCAGCATATTTAGTGTTTATGTATGATAATGTTTGACTTTACTGTGACACAACAGCAAACAAGACGCCGGCGCATAGGTGTGCCAATAGAAAGACATGCTGAAACTATATACACTCGAGAGATGCATGAAAGGTTCTACAAGGAGCTATATAAGGCTGGTTCTTACAAAATTGTTGATAAGTCAGCTAATGAGAAGAGATTTACAATGACACACATCAAGGACGTTGGAGAGGAAGATCCTAGATTATTCATAGTGCATGTGATAGAAGAAGATAAGCTAATATGCAGTTGTGGACTCTTTGAACACATGGGAATGCCATGTAGGCACATACTGAAGGTACAAGGATAGATACAGAGAATTATTTATTCACTGATTGTGTTTTTTAAAGTCCACAGGTCTCATTCAATGGTCTCATTCAATTCTTATAATCCACAGGTTCTTATGCACCTGGACATTCCGGAGATTCCCAAAGGAAACATACATGCTAGGTGGACTAAGATCATGGAGGAGAAACAAACAGAAATCCAAGCTGAGACAATAATTTCACAAGTATCCAAGCAGTCAAACGAGTTGAAGAGACGAGTGCTTATAATGAAGGCGCTAGAGCTATCACAATCAAAGGAACCAATCGATGACAACGCATTCTCAGAAGCAGTTAGAGCAATGGACGGCCTACTGCCTTGTTGCGAGGATTGGGGAATTGCTCGGTCTGGTAGCTTCCAGAGCCAGAGCCTCTCTATTTCTTCTTCTCACTTTTACATGTTGGTCCCTTTACAATATATAATTTACATCAACACTCCCCCTCAAGATGGGCTAAAGATATCTAACATGCCCATCTTGCTACAACTCAACTCAACATCACTAGGTCCTAATCCCTTTGTAAAGCGGTCTGCTAGTTGGCCACGTGATTTTACATAGTTTAATTTTAGGACTCCACTATCTAACTTCTCCTTGATGAAGAATCTATCAATCTCCACATGTTTGGTGCGGTCAAACTGACAGATTGTTTGCAATATTGATTGCAGCAATGTTGTCACAATGAAGCATCATTGTCTCATTCCTTAACACCCGCAGCTCCTTTAGCAAGCCTTTTAACCACAACATCTCACACAAGCTCAATGCCATTGCTCTATACTCAGCCTCCGCGATGAGACCGAGCCACGACACCTTGCTTCTTGCTTCTCCATGAGACAAGATTGCCTCCCACAAACACACAATACCCGAGGTAGACCTCCTATCATCTTTGCTGCTCGCCCAATCTCGCATCACGTAGCCCTCCAAATCAAGGTGCCCATTCTTCCCGAACCATAACCCTCTTCCCGGGTTCCCTTCAGTACCTCAAAATCCCGTAAACAACCTCCAAATGTCCTGTTCTTGGATCATGCATATACCGCTCACCACACCGATCGCATAGGAAATGTCAGTCTTGTATGACACAGTATATCAATCTTCCCACCAATCTTTGGTATGTTTCTTTATTCACGTAATCTCCACTTTGGGCACCGATTTGATGATTTTTATCAATAGGAGTACTACATGGCCGACATCCAAGCATACCAGTTTTCAGCCAACGAGATCAAGGACATATTTTCTTTGTGAGAGAACTATCCCCTTAGGTGACCTAGCAATCTCAAGCCCAAGGAAGTACCTCAATAGTCCAAGATCCTTTACCTCAAAGACCTTTCCCGCATTCTCCTTCAAACATTTGATTTCCTCCACATCATCTCCCGTAATCACAATATCATCCACATACACCGCCATAATGGTAATACATGTTCCTCTATGCTTGTAGAATACCGTATGATCACCATTACATTGGGTGTATCCCATACCACAACCGCTCTCCTAAATCTGTCAAACCATGCCCGAGGTGATTGCTTTAGTCCATAGAGTGACTTTTTGAGTCTGCACACCTTCCCAACAGTTTGACTATTCGCAAACCCCGGTGGGATTTCCATATAAACCTCTTCTTGTAAATCACCATGAAGAAATGCATTCTTTACATCCATCTGATGTAGAGGCCAACCAAAGTTTACCGCACAGGAGATTAGGGTCCTAACAGTACCCATCTTTGCCACAGGAGCAAAGGTCTCATCATAATCAATGCCATATGTTTGACTATAGCCTTTTGCAACTAGTCTTGCCTTATACCTGTCCACCTCTCCCTTTTGGTTTTGCTTCACAGTGAAGACCCACTTGCAGCCCACAACTCTCTTCCCTCTTGGAAGTGGGACCAATTCCCATGTCTTGTTCTTCTGAAGAGCATGCATCTCTTCTCTCATTGCAGCATTCCAATTAGGATCCTGTTTTGCACACCTCCAGTCCTTTGGAATAGGCACTGCTTGTAAGGATGCAACAAATGCTCTATATGCAGGTGAAAGGCGAGAGTATGAGAGAAAATTGGCAATATCATGACTAGTAATAGGATGCTCAAAGCCAAAACGGGCGGAGGTTTTCCAAAATTGGATCTAGTCTCCCTACGTTGTGCAAGAGGTAACTCTACATGTTCGAGGCTAGAAGGGACATTACCGCTTGATGGAGAGAGGTCCGAGGGGTGACTTGGGACCGGTGTAGCAGTCGCCGTGGCCGTGGTGCACCGATTTGCTCCCTCCGACTCCCGATTTGCTCCCCGACTCCCGAACCGTCTCCTCCGTACACTATAGGTTCTTTCTCTTGCTCAACATTTACCTCTCTATTTCCTTTATCAGTTATCTCCCCATTCTCATCACCAACTACATCACCACCAATAATCTCTTCACCTTCTAGCCACCATTCCTCACATCAACACCTCCATTATCCCGATGATTTTCCTCTCGAATTTCAAACCTATCCATTGGACATGGGATAGTACCAACAATCACTTCCCGTTGAGCCGCAACTCCACCATTCTCCTCTCTACAAGTCACCCTCGGTGACTCGGAGAGAATTCCTCCAAGAACGGATCAAGATCACATGGTTTTGTATAGTATGGTTCGAGACTCCCCGAATGTCACATCCATACTCACAAACAACTTCTTTCCAATAGGGTCCCAACACTTGTACCCCTTTGTGTAGAAGAGTATCCAACAAAAACACACTTCACAAAACTCGAGGATCCAGTTTTCCAATTGACGGTCTATGGTCCCCGACAAAGCGTATACAACCAAATACCTTTGGGGGTACTTTAAACTCCCGTTGCCCAAATAACGGCTAGCAGTGACGCCATCCCAAGAATTCTAGATGGCATACGATTAATTAAATATCTGTTAGCACCGCTTCACTCCATAGGTATTTGGGCACATTCATCTCGAAACATCATTGACCTTGCTACTTCTAACAAGTGTCGATTCTTTCTCTCGGCCTACACCATTTTGTGATGGAGTGTCGGGACAAGTAGTCTCGATGTATAATCCCATGCTCGAAAGATACGCCCCAAAATTATTGTTCACATATTCCTTTCCATTATCGTTCGGATAATCCGAATTTTAGCATTAAATTGATTTGCAACTAACTTATGAAAATCCTGGAAACACCGAAGTACCTCATGTTTCCCCCTTAGCATATAAACCCATGTCATACGAGTATAGCAATCAATAAAGGTAATGAACCATTTAAATCCACTCACAGATGTAACTGAGCAGGGACCCCAAACATCAGAGTGTACTAACATAAAAGGTTCACAACTTCGGAGGCCAATACTAGGATATGTTGTCCTTGTATGCTTCCCAAGTTCACAGGCATCACACACTAGTTTCTTTGTGTCCACATTTTTAAAAACATCGGGATATAATTTATTCAAGTTTCCAAAAGGAACATGTCCTAACCGGCGATGAAGGGTGAATCTCCTCTCTTGTGCTTCGCAGCCGCCGCCAATGCCGATCGCTCCCGGTTGATGAACCACGACCCATTACGCCGTCTCCGGTCCCAATCACTCTCCCCGTCCTCTTCTCCTGAAAGACACAAGAATTTTCATCAAATATAACAATGCATTTAAACTGATCTACAAGTGCACTAACCGAGAGGAGATTGACGGGAAGGAAGGAACATGCAAAACAGAAGATAGGTGAAGAGATGGAGTGCATTCTATAGTTCCTACACCATGAATGGGTTGAGAGGTACCATCGGCGCTTGTATGGTTTGAAAAGATAAGAATGTGGAGTGTATGTTCTAAAAGAACTAGATATGCCTGTGACATGCTTGGAAGCCCCGGAATCAACAACCCACTCTATGTTATGCCTACATGTGGATGCAAGTGCCTGTGCCTGAGTACCTTTGCCCATATGGGCATAGTTGGCAAAGTTACCAAAGTGACCGGGTGGCGGCAATCACGGGGCCATCTCGAAGTGGTTTTGGAACTTTCGATTCCTTCATCTTCTCGCCATTGTTCCCACCGCTTGACTTGCTCCCGGTCAATGTGACAGATGGAAGATCCCCGTGATAGCAAAAGTAGTGACCGAGAACCACTCTCCCTGTAGCAAGCATTGGCTCCGAAGACCACCGCGGCCTCTCGCCACGTCCTCCCGCACGTCCTCCACCACGACCACCACGACCTCCTTGGTCACCACGAGCACCACCACGACCTCCACGACTTCCACCCTCGCCACTATAGCTCTTGGGAAGGGGACAATTATAGCTTAAGTGCCCCTCCTCTCCACAATTATAGCACTTTTTCTCTGCCATTGAGGTGTAGGCTGACTTTACAGGATTATTACCACCCATCATCCTTAGTCTGCTCTCCTCAATAACCATGGCCGACACTGACCTCCTCTATGGTAGGAAGACTCTCCCGATGACGAAGGCCCCTCCTACTCTCAAACTCGGGATCTAAGTTCTTCGGAACCGAGTCACCCTCCCCGTCCTCTATCCACTTCGAACATCATGGGCATCCCGTGGATCTCTCATACCGAGTGGAGCATAGTGATCCGCCTCTCCCCACAAATACCGCAACTCACTAGCATATTGCTCCACCGGTCGTCCCGCTTGTTTCATCGCATCGCCTGCTCGAATTTCCATCATCACCATCACATTTCCTTGCTTAGAATACCCGTTACTTAGAGTTTTCCATATTTGTGCCGCATTGGTCATAGTCTCCACCACTTTACTCACCAATGGTGACATAGATGTTAATAACCATGCCACTATGGTAGAATTCGTTGTGTGCCAAACTCTCCATTCGGGACTAAGCTTGTTAGCCGGCTCAACACAATCCTCCCTCAAATAGTTCTCTACCCCCTTTCCCCGCTAGTATCACTTGCACTCTTCTAGACCAACTCAAATAATTCTTGCTTCCTTCTAGCTTCACATCATTCGGCATGAGTTCTAATTTTAGTTCACGCACCTCCCTAGGGCCAATCAAATTCATCTCCATGAGTCCCCGAATCATGGATTTCATCTCATCTCTCAACTCACTCTTGGTAATCGGATCACCATTACCACCACTCCCTTGCTCACTTGCCGCCTTCTTTGCAGCCTCGGCCGCTTTCCTCTTTTCCTCCTCTGGATCCATCTTCCTCTCCAAATCAATCTCTCCACAAGGTTCAATTCACCTCAGTACACACAAGTAGCAAAGGACTCTACCTTCACCCACGTAGTAGCAAAGCACCAATCCTCTTCTTCGACAAAGCGGCAACCTTCTCGTAACTCACCACACACACGGAAGCACAAATGCGGACTCTTGGACTTGACAAACACTTCCACCGAATCACCAAATCTGCACCAAAGACACGGCGACACCCAACTCCTCTCGCTCTCCAACCGCACGACACCTACAGATCACCACAACGGCTCGAAGGCCCAATCCTTCTTCTCCACTCTTCTCCACTCACCAAGAGCGCAAGACACCACCAAAAATAGCACACGAGCAAAGACACAAGAATAGCAACGCACCTTCTTCCCTTCTTCTCCTACTTCCTCGCCCACCCGTTCTCCACCCGAGTCTCACCTCCGGATCGTGCACACACCGTCGCCTACTATTTTTAGGCCTCGCCGTGCGATGCCCGCACGGCCCGCGTCGCTCCCGCCCGCATGCGCGCCTCCGAGCGCCTCCACCCACTTGACCGCACTGCCCGGCGGTGCGCAGCCAATCACAGCGGCCCGCCGCGCGGTCCTCCGCGAGTCGCGTCGGCCGTCCTCCAGGCCACCGCGCTCCAGGCCACCGCGCCGCTCCGGCGCGCGAGCGTGCCGCCCGCACTCCGACCCGCACTGGATGCGCCGCCCCTAGGCGACCGCGTGCGCCGCCTCCGGCCCGACGCCGCCGCCGCCACACGAAACACCGGCTCTCGATACCATGTTGCGAGGATTGGGGAATTGCTCGGTCGGTAGCTTCCGAGCGAGCCTCTCTATTTCTTCTTCTCACTTTTACATGTTGGTCCCTTTACAATATATAATTTATATCAACATGCCTAAATCTCAAGGCCAAGGGAAAGAGGTGTTAAAGGAGTTAACTCAAGAAAGAATGGAGATTTGTTCAACGGAATCAAGTCTCAAGCAGCTTTCACTACCACCGAGACCAAAGAGAACAGGAAGGCCTAGAGACACTTCTTTAAAATCGTGGAAGAAGCACAACAAACTAGAGAAGGATAAGAGAAGAAGCGATGAAGAAAAAGAAAATGAAGTGCAGTACATAGAAGATCAGGCAAAACAAGGAAAGACAAGAAAGCTCACTGATCTGCTTCAAGTGACATAGTTACTGTGAAAATAGATAAAAAATGACGAGTTTTTACTGTATCTGAAATTGCAATAATTCTAGAACTCACTCCAGAGTTATTGAGATGGTTTGTACTGATGTACTCTGAAACATTTCGAATGGACTTACCAAGAATTTATTTGCACTAGAACATATTGATATTTGTTTCTCTACAAGTAATTTATGAGCTGCTCTTTGAATGACATTCCAGTTCTACATAACTGAAATAGTTCATATTTAGTTGATTTAGTGACTCATTAGCTTGTGCACAATATAATTGGAAGTGTAATAATATCTGAAATTGTTATAGGAGCCAACTAACTGAACCGTCGCTTTTATTTTTAGGCCACCTATTCAAGTGAAGCATCGAGATCACATTAGCTAATTTAGAGGGAAGATGTTTAATTTTTCCCTCTTATTTTTAGGCCAGCTATATATGGTAACAAGGATTTATTGTTTCGACATGCACATTGCTTCAACAGAGCTTTGTTGCGACATGGATGATCATTCTATGGCAGCACCCTGTACGCACGCATTACCTCCCTTTGGTCCTCTATCAGGCAATGGACATATACTAATTTAATCGAAGTCAGTTAAGGGAATTGGCTGAGGAAAATTTGTAGATGAATGTAGCATACGAGAGGAAGTGCAGAGCATAACTCCATGTAAGATAGGCCAGCCTAGGGCAACGCGAATTCTGTGTAAACCGGTACATGTGTACCTCTGGTTAGAGCTGATGGTAAGATCCTTCTTAGAATAAAGTTTGCTGTCAATCAATATAGTAAAAGCACTGCTGCGTCCTGACACCTAATGGCAGCTAGCAATAAGTGCTCTGAGCTAGCAATAAGTAGCAGCGTACATATATATACTATACAGCACACGCTAGTGTAGTGTAGTACTAGTTTGCATCGTTTTGCAACTCTAAATATTTAAATCACCATAATTGTTAAACCATATATCTAATTTATAATCCGTTTGGTGGACACTATTTCTTAGAATTAACTCTACAAATCAAGACCAATATTGGATATGTTTTGATTTAAAATAAAATTATAACATACGGACCCCACATAAATACTTAAAGCAACAGATGACTTCAATAATATGCATCCCTTTAGCCATTACAAAAACTCAAATCACAGTAATCGCTAAATTATACATTCAATTTATAAATTGATTGAACCCTTAAATAATAAACCATAAACCCTACACCCTAAACTTTAAAACCTAAACCCTAATCTCAGTATATGCTTGAAACCCTAGTCCCTGTCAATGCCCCTACCACTAATCTCCATCAACGTACCAAACCCTAATCTCAGTCAATGTTGTTCACATTACTCTCAGTCAACGCTATTAATACTAATCCCAGGCAACGCCCTGAACCTCAATTAACACTCTAAACACTAATCATAATCAACTCTTTGAACCCTAATCACAATATATGTCCTGACCCTAATCTCAGTTAACGTCCTGAACCCTAATTATAGTCAACGCCTCAAATCTCGCCAACGTATCAAACCCTAATTTCGAAGATAGTACAACTCGGTCATCGCTTTTATTACTAATATATCAGCCAACGCTTCTGATACTCAGGGGATGCCTTGAACCCTAATCTCACTCAGCATAGTACAACTCAATCATCGCTTTTATTACTAATATCAGCCAACGCTTCTGATACTCAGGGGGCACCTTGAACCCTAATCTCGCCAACATAATACAACTCGTTACTCATCACTTTTATTACTAAAATCGTCAACGCTTCGATACTCGGGGGGACGCCTTCAACCCTAATCTCGCCGCATAATACAACTCGGTCATCGCTTTTATTATTAATATCGGCCAACGCTTCGATACTCGGGACGCCTTCAACCCTAATCTCGCAAGCATAATACAACTCTATCATCGCTTTTATTATTAATATCGGCCAACACTTCGATACTCACGGACGCCTTGAACCCTAATCTCGATCAACATAATACAACTCGAGTCATCGCTTTTATTACTAAAATCAGTCAACACTTCGATACTCGGGGACGCCTTGAACCCTAATCTCAGTCAACATAATACAACTTAGTCATCGCTTTTATTGCTAAAATCAGCCAACGCTTCTGATACTCAGGGGGCGCCTTGAACCCTAATTTCAGTAAACATAATACAACTCAGTCATCGCTTTTATTACTAAAATCAGCCAACGCTTCTGATACTTAGGGGGCGCCTTGAACCCTAATCTCAGTCAACATAATACAACTCAGTCATCGTTTTTATTACTAAAATCAGCCAACGCTTCTGATACTCAAGGGACGCCTTCAATCCTAATCTCAGTCAACGTACTTTATCTCAGTCAGCATCATCCCCCCTAATATCACTGAACCAACTTGACACTAGTCTCAATCAACACGATTACCTGTACACCCTAAACCCCAAAATCGTAAACATTATACCCAAAACCTAAAAATCTAAACCCTCCACCATAAACTGTAATCTCACCATCGTATTCAACCCTAATCTCAGTCGACGTACGATCACCCCCCTAAAATCACTAAACCTAAATTTTAACTTAAAATAATATTCATCCAAGATTCGAAGAATCAAGTAATTTGGGGTTGGGATGGAAAAGATATGAATTTGTAAAGATTCAATAGCAATTAATATGTACTATATAAACTTAGGAACTATTTTCGGAAACTGGGTAAATAAAAATGAGTTTGAAATGCATGGGTAGGATCCGAGCTGTACCTAGTTTATTTAGATTTTTTGGGAATTTTTCTACTAATGAAAAATGTATTGTTTATTTCTCGAGTGCGCGTAACAATTTCCATCCGGCTGACACGCTAGGTCCAGTATGTGATCAGAGCTGATCGGCACTGTGCGCGTGCTCTTTTACACCGAGGGATGGATTGCCGCGGCTCACCTTATGGTCCATGTGAGCCATGGGGAAGGGGTGGGGACGAGTCACTGCCGCTTGGGCCCTATTGCACGACGTGGCGCCCACCCATTGGGCCTGTGACGTTGCCGAGTTTCCCATGCTGGATCAGGGAGAGAGCCGGTCAGAGAAACGAGTGGACGGCAGACATGGCAGCATGCAACACTACTCTTCCTAGCTTTTTCCTGCCACCGTTTTCTGTTCAACAGCTCAACGTTTCAACTTTGTTTAATGAAGCTGCCACTGTTATCCCTGGAGTAAGAGCATCTCCAAGAGCTCCCAAAAACTCACTTGATAAATCTAGTGTTATATAAAGAATCCCTCAGTATTTTATTTCCCAAGTGAAAAAAAGAGAGATCTCCAACAACTTGGTATTCCAACTGGCAAAATCGAGAGGATGACGATGGGATGGGACCCACATGTCATAGCCTATTTCGGATGACCAGAAGAACGTAACACGACAAGTTGTTTGGGCCAGACGGAATAACGGGGCCGCGCCAAATCGAGTGAGGTTTGATCCTACGCGATCGTAACGAAAAACGAAACTTTTGAGTATTTCCCATCAAAATATTAAGCAGTCTAGAGTGCTCGACCACGGCGAGTTGTTGGGCGGCCGTACGTAACTCGAAGGATCTTCGTCTCCAGATCGGCGGGTGAACGGCCGGCGAGCGGACCGCGAGCGGAGCCGGGGCGAGCGGCCGGCGACTCGATATGGATCTCGATATGGATCTTCGTCTCCGTATCGGCGGGTGAACGGCCGGCGACGGAGCGCGAGCGGAGCGAGCGGCCGACGGAGCGCGAGCGGAGCCCGAGCGGCGCGCGAGCGGGGGCCAGCGCGCGAGCGGCGGGCGGGGCGGCGGTGCGAGCGGCGGGCACGCGGACGCGGAACGACGACGACCCACGCACGCAGCAGCCCGCGCGGGGCGATGCGCGCGCCCTCCGCGCGCGGATCTTTACGCGCGCGGAGGGTGTTTTTTCCGCAGTTGGTATTTTACCAAGTTGGTATTAGGAGCTGTTGGAGAATAAAATTTGTGTTTTGCCAAAAATTATAGAATACCAAGTTGTTTTTGGGAGCTCTTGGAGATGCTCTAAGACAATATTTGGTCAGAAAACGGCACGAATCTCTGAACTAAACGACCGGTACGGATAACGGGGTACACAGGTACGGGGGACACTCACATATTCGGCAGCCTAGGGTCACTACCATTGTCGGCACATGAGGATCGATTAACATGACATTAAACTGGTGAATTGAGAAAATATTTGGTGGAACTAAGCAATCAGTAAACGTGTTGTCTGCAGGAACTCATCACACATCCGAATCATCTGAACATAGATAGATAAACAAAGGCCTGCAAATCTTAACTTTTGCAACGACCGTGTACATCAAGGTATTTTTTTTAGAAGAAAACATAACATTATTTAGCAGCAAACCGCTGCAAAGCGGGTACAATGTTTGTTGGTACATCAAGGTATGATCAGCACCACTGCTGTCATCGTCTTGTTGCTGCACCGTCTTCGTTGCTTTGCAGCCTTGTTCGTGTCTGTAGGTGCATATGTAGTAGCTCCTGCATAAGTTCCTCAATTAGCTAGTGACAAATACAGCTTATTGCAAATTGGCATTATTATCTAACTTTGTGCACATACTAATACAGTAAAGGCAGGGCGGAGGGAGATTTGCTCCAGCCTCTCCGCCTCCCGACCGTACGCGCTCCTGCCGGACCGGATGCTGATTTCAATCTCTTGGACCCGCCCCTCATAGTCGAGATGTGGATGGTAAGAAAATCGTGAAGCTTCAGATATGAACTGCTGAAGACTGAAGCCAATCTTTGTGGAAGAGAGAGAATGTGAACGGGGACAAGAAATCAAAGACATGAGAAGTCTGGAACCCAGGAACAGTGAACGAAACAGTAGCCATCATAAATAAAGTCGGCAGCCCCACCAAACCGTAACGGCAACGGGGGAGGGGGATTGAACAGCGCACACTGTAATATAAAAATCAGTACATCTTAATGAAGTATTCAAAGAGCCAAAGCAGGAGATGAAACTTAATGCGGCACCAATCTCACAACAAAATGAATGGCAGATGAAAGGGGGGGGACGTCCACAGGGGGAGACCCAAACATTCGGCCATGGTGCCGTCGGCAGCCAGGAGCTTGGGGGAGCGCTTGGTAACACTGACGGCGGTGCACATGGACATGGAGCCGTCGCCTGCCACGGTCTTCTCGGAACGGCTCACCGACCGCTTGATCTCGCCGTAGCCCGCCGCCCGCACACAAAACCCTGATCAGCGGCGGCGGCGACTGCGAAGGAGGAGACGGGTGTGGCTGCCGGCAGGGGGGCAGACAGGAATAAAATCACAGGAGGGCCGGTGCTTGCTAACTGGGCCGTATCTAACTACAAGCCCAGCTCATTGCTCAGGTTGGGCTTCTCGATCTGCTTCTTTACCTCCTCTCCAAGAGATTATTTATCCAATTATATGCAAAAGTTATTAACAACAACTTCACTAGTACGTACTGTAGAAACTAGAAAGGGACCTGTGGAATAGGTTTCTTCATCTCCAGCAACCAACACTTTTGTATTCTTCCACGTATGTAATTCAAGAACAACGCTTCATAATAAGGTTGCAAATGAACTGAGCTGTAAGTTGATAACGCACCAGTGTACCAAAATACTATGAATGCAGATTGCACCAAGCATCACCAAATTGTTAGGCTATTTATCGAATTGCCACAGGAAACATCTGTGCCAGGGAATGTTACACGAGCAGTCGTGTATAATCCTTAGTCCAAAGTGCAGTACACATTCAGACAGATTGATTTTTTCGGTCAGATACTGAAGGTCATGGTTTGCAGCAAGTACCCGCCCTAACAGACATGGTGGCATAGTACACCTGTTTTGAAGGACCAAGTAACAGAGGTTACCTTGCGCTGCTCTCGGATGAGAATGGCGAATTTGTCCAGGTTGGGGACAGCAAGCATGTTTGGGCATAAGGTGGTTGCGGAAGTGGGCAGGCGCCACCTTGACCACCTCCCCTGTTTTCCCCAGCTTATCAATCGTCTGCAGGATAATAAAACAGGAAGGAATGACAGACTTCTGATTGTAAAGCGTTGATGATCAACCTGGCAAACCAAGAACCATCCCAGTACAGCACAACTGAAACTAGACCAGAAATCTCGCTGATAAATTATAAACCAAAAATGATGACTCAAAGGATGCCCGCGTTAACAGCACGGGGTCAAAGAGCAGGGCGGGCCTCTTTTCTTATTATAGATGGGCCGACAACCTAATTTCACTTGGTGCCTCCGACAAAAATTGCAAAAGCCGCCGCCGCCGCCGCCGCCGCCGCCGCCACCGCCACCGCCACGGCGCCACCGCCACCGGCATCTCCATGAAGCGCGCTCGCAAGCCCGAGAAAGCATCCAAGAAGGAGAAGAGGGCAGAGGATAAGAGCAAGAGATCCAAGAAGAGGAGGACGGAGGAGAACAAGCAGCCCAACAAGGTGGAGGTGGTCCATGACTTAAGCATGGAGGAGAAGATCATGGCCAAACTGGCCGAGTTCGACAAGAAGAGGGCAGAGGAGAAGAGCAACCGGGAGAAGAGGATAGAGGAGATGTTGACGAGGATAGAGAAGATTGTCTCCAAGATCGAGGAGCAGGTGGCCGGTGACGGCATGAAGAAAGTGAAGAGGACGAAGAAGCCCGAGGGCATCGAGGTGACAGAGATGGCGGACAACAAGGTGGTGAGAGAGATGGCGGACAACGAGGCTGGCGGAATGACGAAGAAGAAGGTTGTGACGTGGAGGTTGAGCCAGGAGCTCCTGGATTACCTGCGCACCAAGGAGGTGATTGGCCTCCTAGCGACTGAGACTGAGGCTCCTCTCCCACCCTGGGCAAACATCGCAGGAAAGCTGTTCCCCGAGGACCCTGACCTCAAGGACAAGGGAGAAATCCAACTCAAGGAAAAAATATCTGCTGCATTCCTGGAGAACAGAGAATTCGATGCCCACGTCCTGTACCAGTACCGCACCAAGGGATATGTTGAGATCGAAGAGGAGGTTTCCGACGAAGAGGTTGATGTGGAAGGGGATGGTGAGTAGCTGTAGAGAAACAACATGCTTGTTCGCAGGTAGCAGGTATCCTTGTTGGTAATTAAGGAGTCGAGGCTAGCTTAATAATAATCGTTTGTTATCTGACTTTCAGGGATCCTTGTTTGTAAGGAGCGCGCTCGCAAGCCCGAGAAACCATCCAAGGAGGAGAAGGGGGCAGCGGAGAAGAGCAAGCGATCCAACCAGGAGAAGAGGACTACTGAGGAGAAGAACAAGCAGCCCAACATGGTGGAGGTGGTCCATGTCTTAAGCATGGAGGAGAAGATCAATGCCGAATTGGCAGAGGTCGAGAAAAACAAGAAGAAGAGGCTGGTGAAGGTGGAGTTGAACAAGGCTCTCATGGAGGACTATTTGTTTGAGGAGGTCTTGCACTACATGGTGGTTAAACCCATGGACACATTCCGAGAATGCGACCACCGGCAAATCGAGGGGATCTGCAATCCTTACACAGATGCCAGACATTTGGCTTCTCTTAGGAGGTCCATAGAAACCCAGGCAAACGTGCTCCAGCAGTACCGTACCAACGGTTCCGCAGTCATCCAGTTTGAAGCCACCGACGACAACGAGGCAGAATAATCTGTGCTCGTTTGCTAGAAGCTGGCCGGAGGGTTGGTGCTAGGGATTTGATGCTATCTTCATTCATGAGTGACCTTTGTCAGCTTCCTAAATTGTAGTATCTGCTTATAATTATATTTGATGTAATCATGCATCCTGGTGTGTTATATTGTCGTCTCTTGGTACTGGTTACTTAGATTTATCAAGTACAAGCCACTAATATCTGCTACAGATATCTATATTATCATCGTGACACATTTTGTATCTTTTTTTTTTCTGTGCTTTCTATGTTTCATGGGTACCTAAGAAAGGCTGAGTTGGTTTTGGTTCAGATGATAGGGGTTGATGGTTAATTGGTTATTTTTGGTACTTTGCAATTAATTTGATTTCATTCTAATTGCTGTTTTTTCTTAATATATAAGAACAGGTAATGTAAAAACATTTCAGGATACCTGTGTCAGTATGTCCTTCCTGCATCTATATCTTGATGTTTACTGTAGCAAATTATGTCATGAGGCTATATCTGGTAAAAGGATCTGAGATCTGCTGTGCGTTGTTAGTGAAGTAAAAGGATCACCTTTTGCCTGGAGTATGTTAGTGTCTGATTCATGCAGCTATTTAAGTTGTTGCAATGGCCCACAGGTTCTTCTGTGGTTTGAGTCTACATGAGGAATCCACTTGCCATCCACTCACAACTTTGCTATGACTGAAGGTACAACTTCATCTTTATATCTAATGTTTTCTCTATTTCTGATTTCTTTTGCATACTTTTAGCCCTGCCCTACAATATGTTTTTGTTACTGACTTAAAGATCACTAAATGGAGCATACTATATACAATTGTCAGGTCCTAATAAAGATTTTATCCTACATCGGGCTATTTCTCCCTTCTATCTCTTCTTCACCCACATCACCTTTCTTTACCCGAACGTCTCGATTCTGTATGTCAAAATACATTTTGGACTTTGCATTCAAGTCCAGGAAACTTTTTTCTTTTTTGCGAAATAAATCCAGGAAACTTATTTATGTGTGAAATGGTCAGATTGCAAGTCGACTAGCTCTGCTGTTGGATGTTGCTATTTGTGCACTAGTACAAGAATAGCAAAACGCCACCAAGAATGTGACCATGGTTGTTTTGTATGTAATCCTTATATATATTATTTATATACGGTGAAGAAACCCTACTAAAAGAATGGGGTTCCCGTTCCTATCTAGAGTAGCATGGAGGTTGGATTCTCGATGTAGCCCTTGAATGCCTTGAGCCATTCTGCACCCATAGCTCCTGAATTTAAATTGACAATACAATCAGTCAGCAGGTTTCAAAGGTGCCAACCACTTAAATTTATGTGTGCAATGAGTGGCAGCGAGAGAGGATACCATCGATGACACGGTGGTCACAGCTCAGCGTGACCGACATGAACGAACCAACCTCGAACTCAGACTCAGATCCTTGGACCACCCTCTTCTCCGCTGCACCAAACAAATTTCCAGTACAATCAATGGCATAAGAGTATAGATTGTTCCTTACAAGTCATGGGCATATATATATGCTTCAAAACAAAAATGTCCAGTTATTATTATCAGTGTTAGATTAGTAAATAGTAGGCACAAACTAACAGAAATAAAATTCAAAACAAACTAACAGAACTTACCCTAAGGCACGAACTAACAGAAATCACCCTAAGACACAAACTGTCATACTTATACAACCATATAATGCTGGGTAGAACTCCTGCCGGTCCTTTTTTTAAAAAGAAACTATAATGCAGTAACGGAGTAGGATAGGACCAGTACAAAAATTCAGGAAACACGTTACCTGAGCCAATAGCCAGAATGGCTGACTGTGGAGGATTCACAATGGCACAGAATTGCTTGGTTCCAAAAGGACCTCCCAAATTTGACACAGTGAAAGTGCCACCCTGCAAAGCATACTGTCAATTTTTGAGGGAAGAAACTAGGCAATACATTATACAACCCCAGACTGATTCCAGCCCATACCTCATATTCTTCTGGTTTTAGACTGTTATCCCTTGCTCTTTGAGCCAACTGCTTCACCTCATCAGCAACAGTAGCTAGGCCCTTCTTGTCTGCATCCTGTAAAACAAATACAAGTCAAAGAACAGCAAGAATATAGGATGATCAATAATGACTCGATTTGGGAGTAGCAACACAACTTACCCTAATTACCGGAACAAACAAACCATCATCTGTTTGTACAGCAACATTAATGTTCACGCTGTGGTACCTGCACGAGATATATAGATTAAATGCATCACATCCTAATCCTAAGCAGAAAATGAGCCCCTGATTTTACTAATCCATTTATCCACTTCTTACTGGCGGATAAAATCATCCATCCAAGAGCTGTTACACTCAGGAACCTTACGAAGAGCCAGTGCTGCAGCCTGCAAATTGCATAAGAATCTATTCAAAACTGCAATCGCATTCCGAAAACTCAAGGAAACCGAGAACAAAGTGCCTACCCAAATCACAATTTTTTTTGGAAGAAAAAAATCACAAATGCACACGATAAATGGGTACCAGAAACCGAAATAAAAAATACCTTGATAACAAGATCATTTATAGATATCTTCTTCCCACCAGTTGTATCCTGAAGAGGATTCAGCTGACTCCGCAACCTTGAACGGCAATGAAGAAACAGTGTTACATGAAAAAATCTGTCCGGAAAATAATGAGGTTAAGTTTGCCAAAAAGAACTGAAACGATGTTTTAACCATCCGTTAGATAAAACATGAATATTTGCACTAAGTTTAGCCTCAAACCATACTTAATAAGTTTGTCAACACGAGCATCAACTGTCAGATAGTAGTGTGGAATGGTTTGCTTTGACTGGAGCAAGCGGTTAGCGGTCACCTAGGGAAATTATAAACTGTTAACATAAGATGAATGCAGAATCAGAACCAGAACCAGAACAAGCTAATACCATGGAACAATTCTGTGGCATAGGTTATACCTTCCTTATTTGTGTATTTGGAAGATCAACATAGCCAAGACCAGGAGCTGCTGCAGCTTCCTTCTTGGCACCTTTGGCTACAGAAGCTTCATAAGCATAAACATAACATCATTAATGAGAATCACTCCTTTCGCTTGCATAAATAAACATATTAGCATTCATGACTAATCATAGAACTAGGTGTTTCTTTTGGTACATACGAAATTACATAAAAAAACATACCCAAATAATCCTCAATATCTGCCTTCAAAATGCAACCATCTGGACCAGTACCTTTTATGCTAGACAGAGGCACCTGTATGAGGGCACACAAAGATCAATAAGTGCATTCTATGAACTCTCAGTAGAGCTGAAAAGTTAGACGAATACATTGTTGTCTTCTGCTAATTTTTTGGCAACTGGACTGGAAAACATGCGATCTCCTGAATGAGAACCTTCTTCAGCTTTTGCCGCATTTGGCTCTGGAGCCTTGGATGCCACTTTCTCCTCTTTAGGCTCTGCAGGCTCAGATTGGGACTTTGATTCAGCTGGAACTGCAGATGAGGAAGAAGATGGAGGCTTGCAATCCTTTAGTTTCTCAATGTCCCCCTCTTCTTCCACAGTTACAGCAATAATCTAATTAAAGAAAACAAGAGTCAAACATAAATCAAGATCATGTCATCACAACATATGCCTCCTTCACATAAGGAAATGCATACCTCACCAACTTTAATCCCCTTTGCACCATCTACTTGGATAATCTTAGCAAGATAGCCCTCCTCCATGGATTCCATCTCAACAGTAGCCTTATCCTAGTTACCATAAATGCATTCCATAATTATCCACCTGCTGCAGCTTAACTAGATAAAAATAGTAAACAAACAGTTCCTTGGTTCGCATAGATTCAGATATAGTCTCACAGTTTCCACTTCACAAAGGACTTCACCAGGTGAAACTTTTTCTCCTTCTTTCTTCAGCCACCTTGCAATGTTTCCCTGCAATAAGTTAAACAGGTGTTTTTAAGCAAATAACAACAAAAACCAGGACCATGTCTCATACTCTTGTTTTATCCTGTCATTACTTTTTAGTTTCTATACTTTGATTCCAACTTGTGAATACCTCAGTCATGGTAGGGGAGAGTGAAGGCATCCCAATTTCCTGATGTGGAGGCAAATCTGAAACAGTGAATAATAAGCTGTTAAGGAAACATAAAGATCTCAGCTTGCCTGTCATATTCAAACTCAATTTGGAAGTAATGTTGCAACAGAGTCATCTATCTAAGAGAAATTAAAAAGTTTAAACATAAGGTACCTGCACCACTAGAGAAATGTCTTGCCGGAACGCCATTCACACTGATAATAACAATCAGAGCATAGTTAGAGCTATGATAAGCTAGGCCACATAGACTCGAGAAAAAGATATGTGCATACCATGAAAACAAACTATTAACTCCAGTAACAGAAACAGCCATCTGGTAGTTGGATACTCTCCTGCACATGCAGTTTCTGCTTCTATCTCTAAGTGGGACCTGTGAGGATAAAAGTCAATGCAAACAAAATTAGAACGAATGACTAGGCACTGAAATAACAGACAGGTGATATCAGATAAGAAATGCATAACCATGAAGGGCTGAAGGTCCTTTCCAAACTGCTTGTCTAGGAAATATCCTGAGTTTCTGGCTCCTTTCCCATGCTCTACATGGATATTAGAAATTGGAACACCTGTAAAAATGTATAATTACTTCATTTTAGCAATATGAATGATAAGCATTCCATAGCCCTTGCCTAGATAGGTTGAGACTTCTGCTAAGAGGGAAAGTTTTAGAGGCGCCCTGAGATCAGAAGATGTAGTTTTTGTAATGGTACCAACTGTTATTACTAACTTAACAAAAAATATATTTCCATAGCACTGTGAAAAATATCACACCTGAAGTTTGAAGTTTGAACTAAGTAAAAGGTTATTACCATCAACATATGTGTGTACAATGAAGATGATGATCTATTGTATCATGGTATAAGGAGTAAGAAACAACAATGCTGTAAGATTCTTGGTGTAGTCTATTGTCAGCTAAAAACAATCAAGATTTTAAGGGGGTAATATGAATAAACGTTCTATGCATGCACTAATCCATCCCACGTTGTAAGATCTATTTTCTTCTTAATGTACAAAGATAAGCAATTCTCTTGCATAATCTTGGGGAAATTCTGAAAAAATATGTTCTCTGTATACCTGCAGATTATTAACATGCTGTCAGGCCAACAAGGCAATTTAATTTTGTTACCAAATTTCCACTTGTTCTAATAACATTGGACAAATAAACACTATGTTTGTGCCATACATTCATCAGGAAAAAAAAAGAACTTAAGAAATACACTTGTCATACAACAATACTAATAGGAACATATCCAAATTTGTCAGGGCTGTAAAAAATCTTGAACCCTATACCAGCAGCATCAATGGCATTAAGGTGGTACAACCATCTACATGCACAACAAGGGTGTAAACATATACAGCAGCAGCACATCGGACAAGCATATCCACAAACTTGTATAATGAAAGTGTTGCAGTTATGCAAAACCATGCATTCAGCATTAAAGTGAGAATACATACTGCCTTCCTGTAGAGCAGAGGATGCACTGGCAGAGAAGTGGCGTGCAATGCTCCCTTGCTGATTACCCAGAACACCCTGCACCCTCCGTAACTGCAGGTAAAACACAATGAACTATGAGCATTTGCAAAGAAGAACTGCAGGTCCAATCTAGCTACCCCCTTATAAGAACCTACATTGTTTCACACTAGAAACAAGTGAGCAACCTCTTAGGAACAGCCAGACATACACATGATGTAATCTCACAACGAACAAAATCAATCTGTGCAGGATATCAGATTCAATTTGTTCAATAGTCAGCTCTTACGGAGGCCTTGTGCAACTACAGGGTTTCCACTAGAAAACCATTGTCATGTGATCACATGGTTCATTGCTAGCTACTACTTATCCATACACATATTCATCGTACTGTCATTAATGATTTCCCCCAGCTTGCAAATAACAATAACAATAGGGTATCTCCAAACCAAACGCATGCCAATTGCTGCATTTGAGAATGCACGATACAAATTAGACCCTAAACCTACTACGGCGAATGAGTTTTTCCAAATAATTATAAGCTAAGCGGATCGGGGGCGGGCACCGGTGCCTGCCCAAGTAATTCCGGGATTGTGCAAACAATTCGATTACCAGGGGTAGGCAGAGGGAGAGGAGCATGGCGTACCTTACGGGAATGGAGTAGGAGCAGCTGGGAGGCGCGCGCCATGGCCACCGGCGATCCGATCGGAATTGGTTGGAGGAGCCGAAGCCAAATTGATTGATTCCTCGATTCGATTCCAGAAAATGAACTCGTGCAACGGAATGGAATTGGTGGGCCTAGCGCAGGCTGCTGAGGCCGTTAATGGGCTAAGCCTATCGGAGCCGGGCTTCGTCAGGCTCTAACTGGACCGTCCGGGCCCATATGTTCGGAGCATCGTCCACGTCCGTTCGAAAACGAACGGCTGCGATCTACCACGTGTCACTGAGGAGAGGCATCCGCCGCCGCCTCGCCGTCCGCCGATGCCGAGCTGCCTCCTCTCCGGCATCGCGCCACGCCCGCCGCCGGCCGCTCTCTGCCTCCTCCTCCGCCGCCGCAGAATGACCTCCTCCGGCCCTACCCGTGCCTTCCAGCTCCGCCTCAACCCGCTCACCGGCGACTCCGAGTGGCTCGTCGTCGACGAGGCGGAAGCGGAAGCGGAAGCGGAGGCGCCTACGCCGGCGCCGACCCACCACAAGCAGCTCCTCGCCGCCACCTCCTACCTCGACATGCTCAACGACGCCTCCCGCAACCGCGCGTACCGCCTCGCCATCGACGCCACGGTCACGGACCCCACCGCCCGCGTCCTCGACATCGGGTGAGCCCTAGAGCCTCCTCCGTTCTCTTTCAGTTTCAGCCGCCACCACCAAATGTTGGATTGGCTAATGCTCATGTATGTATGGTATGGAATCCAGAGCTGGGACGGGGCTGCTGTCCATGATGGCTGCGCGAGCTTTGACAGCTGCTGGAGGTGAAGGTAGGGGAAGCGTGTCAGCATGTGAGTCCTACCTTCCAATGGGCAAATTAACACGGAGGGTACTCCGAGCCAATGGGATGGAAAACAAGGTTAAATTGTTTCACAAGCGTTCAGATGAGCTCACAGTTGGAGTTGAGCTTGATTCTCGAGCTGATATAATGGTAACCTCCTAATCCTGGCTCCACCCCACCCCTCTTTTTTTGATCCTGTAGTTAAACGCAGTTTGCTTCGAATTGAGCCATATATTGTTCTTGTTCTGCCAAGTATGTACCCTATGATGCTCTTCAGCTGTCCACGTATACGTGCTAAAGATTTGAATTATCGGCCCCTCTGTTACCCCAAGCAACAAGTCTTAATTGTCATTAAACAGTAGCATAGTACGCAACATCTCTTAATCATTCATGCAGTTACCGAGACCAAGTCATTTGGCAACTCTCTGGTTTGTGCAGGTAAGTGAGATTCTTGATTCTGAGCTGTTGGGTGAGGGTCTCATACCTACTCTACAGCATGCGCATGACATGTTATTGGTGAAAAATCCAAAGACAGTTCCATATCGAGCTACTACGTATGGAGTGGTTAGTACTGTTTTCTGCAATTTTTTTTAGAATACTATATAAGTTCTTCCTGGTAATACCTTGTGGTAAATCACCTGTTGGTGTCCTAGTTAGTTGAGAGCACGTCCTTGTGGAAGATGCATGATCTGCACAGCAATGAAGCAAATGCTGAAGATGGTGTGTGGCTTACTCCTAGTGGAGCACAAAATGTTCTTTCTGTGAAGTTACAACAACACGCGATGCAATGTGATGCGCTGGCAGATGAAATAAGATTGGTACGGAGTTTTTCATCGCATGCTGTTTTATATAATGTTGTTCCAAGTCCTAATTTCTTTGCTTTAGCTGTCAGAGCCCTTCAAAGTTTTTGAATTTGACTTTTCGAAACGGCCAGATAGTCATCGTGAAACGAAGATTGAGATAAAAGCAACTGCTGATGGCCATGCTCATGCTATTGTTTCATGGTAAACACTAGGCCTTGTTGTCTCTCCACTCCTAAAACTTCTCTGAATTTGCTTGTGTTTGATTGCAGGTGGGTGCTTCAACTGGATTCTGCTGGGTCAATCTTTTACTCAACTGCTCCTAGATGGGTGAGACAATCCAGCGGTGTGGATTTACCACAATATGCCAATGGTTCGAAAAACTATTGTGATTCTCACCTTGTGCACTATTACTTCTTCTCCATTCATTTTAAGGAATTCCCCTGGATTAGTTCTTATACAATGCATGCAGAACTAGAGTCTGTTGTTACCTATAAGTAAAAACTTTTATTGGCACAACAAAACAGTGCTAAAATGCAGTACATCATATGCTGTCTTTTAAGGAAAAAACACAATGTTACTGTGCCTGCATGACAGTGATGCTCACATTGCAAACTGTACTGATGCAACCTAGCATCTTGCGGGAGGAATATTTGATTTTGGCATATTATCTTTTGGTCCAGGATGTATTGCTTTAAGAGGTTGAATGCTATTTCTATATTTTTAATGTGTAGAAATCTATTTCGATGTAGACTGTGGAAGTGGCAGTCCATGTGAAGCTTTCTAGACTTCACCTAGTTCATTTCTCTACCTAGAAACTGGAACAGAATAGCCTTCTAGAAGGGCAGGGTGCTTGGAATATATTAAGCTTATTTACACCATTCGTTCCCTTATTTCTTTGCCAGGCACAAAGGATTGGTGTGATCATTGGAAGCAGTGTGTTTGGTTTATACAAGGGACAGGGGCTCCTGCAAAGAAAGATCAAGCTCTTTCTTTGAGTGCTAGCCATAACCAAACTAGCATCTCGTATCAGTTGAATATGAATGGTGAAGGAAGTGGAAGCCCCAAAAGTAACCATCTAACATTGTTGCCAGAAAAGGTTGCACTTTATGGTGATAAAGGTTGGAGATCAGCATTGATAAGTGTAATCAGGAATTCTGTAAGTCATCCCACAATTTACTTGGTATAATATGTTCTTACCCAACTAGTATTCCATGAGCTTGTGCATCATACTATGATTCCTCACTGTAACTTCCTAAGATTTATAATAAGTATCCCAATATTCAAAAGCCTGTGCAACCTTTCAATCTGTGATGCAGTTTCCTCATTTTTAAGAATACAGAACCATATTGGTCAACTCTGCGATCTGACACTATTTGTAGCTATTCTATCCTGTGCATCTCCCCACCTTAACTTTTCGTGTCTAACTTTTCTCTGCCCAGATGAGTGCAAAATCCTCTCCGACCTGCATTGTGGCTGATGATAGCGTGTTCCTAGCTCTCGTAGTTTCTTCTCTGTTACCGTCTTCAAAAGTTTTTACAATGTTTCCAAGTCTTAGAGACAGGGGCTTCAACTATCTTCAAGCTGTTGCAGATGCAAATAATTTATCCATGGACCAGATTAAAGTGATTGGTAAAAAGGCATCATCCCTTACTATGAATGACTTAAATCATGAAAAGGTGAAGACTGTTGAAATCCAATATTTGTCATCCTCATTTGATTCCAAAATCCATACTATAGTGTTTTTTGAATCATAAATGATCCTTGATCCTTTATCACTCTAGGCTAATCTGATAGTGGGGGAACCTTTTTATCATGGAAGTGAAGGGATGCTGCCATGGCAAAATCTGCGTTTCTGGTTCGTATAAGATATTTTAACTCATTAATCATTACCCATCGAATCAAGTTTTGTGCAATAACTAATGGCTACCCCTTTTTATTTTCCTAAAAGTTATATGCTATAGGGGTCACCCATTGTAACACCCTAGTCACCAAGTTGAAGTAGTCCATACCAGCCGGGTTGACCGATTTAGGAGAAGCAAGAGCAAAATTTTGAGACTCTGTATGGGCTGGATGAAGTCAGGGTGTTACACCTAGTTTGTAGGGTTCACTCATCCACATTGATGAAATTTCGTAACAATTCATTTTACTAATATGGAATTTCCCCTTCAAGTCAAAGGGCAACCTGAAGCTTATTTATCTTATATGAAACTCTTTTTGTGTTTCCATTGTTTTTTTATTGGTTTTAGTTTAAAAAACATGTTGTTCTGACACTAGGAATGAAAGGACTCTGCTTGATCCATTGCTATCTGAGGATGCGTTCATCATGCCTTGCAAGGGAATATTAAGATTCTGTGCCATGTCACTTCCGGTTAGCCTATCTTATATCTACCTTTCTGTTTTCTATTGGCTCTATTGTCTTCACTTGAGCACAAAATTCTTCTTTCTGTCCTGGGAATTATGATATTGCAGGACTTGTGGAGAAGCCGTCGTGGTCTTAAAGATGTTGAGGGTTTTGACCACTCAGTCGTTAATGATACTTTAGGAGCCTGTGGTGACCTGCCTGGAGAGCAGCAAGGCCCTTGCCTACCTTATTATGTGTGGCAATGCGGTTATACCAAGGTAAAGTCACTGCCACATTTTAAACACATGACAAATATTTGTTCACTAAAAAGCAACTAATAATAGTTTGTCATTCTTCTCTACAGAAATTAAGTGAAGTGTACTCTCTCATGGACTTCAACTTTTCTGAGCCTATTCACTCTTGTTTTGGTGAAACAAAGGTATAATTTAACTTTTTCTGGACAAAGTAATTACCGTTTGTTGGCATTTCTGGCTGTGCTGGTCACTTCAAATATGCAAGATATTGAGTACTAGCCTGGGTGATTCTGACGGAATTGATAAATATTGTGAAATTGAGTGTAGGGGATTTCAGTTGTTCAGACCCTAATGCTGGCAGTCTGCTCGATGTCTTTTTGGTGCAATTCTGCTGTAATGAGAGGTTGCAGTGTTACCAGTGAAACCAGGACTGATATATATTCAGCAAATCATAATGATACCAAACCTCAAAGCAATATGATTAATAGAATAGTGGCCATGCGCAAATTTGATACAGGAATGATATTCTTCACATGTAGCAAGCATGGAAACTATTATTCTGTCTTTTCCCCTTATTACCAGATAACTAGCCTTGGATGCAGCTTTGCTCTCTCAACTGAAATGTGCATGCAGTTTTCTCCCCCCAGTCTCCTAACCCCTTCATACATACCATCTTGCAGATTGAGTTTGCCCACGATGGAACATGCCATGGTTTCGCTATTTGGATCGACTGGGTACTTGACAAGGAAAATTCCATTGTGATAAGCACCGGACCAGGTAAAGATGATGCACATCCATGTGGTACTGTTTAAAAATGAATATACTATATAGCCTGGGATTTGTAACGGAATCTGATGAGCACCTGCTATTCACGTGTGGATGTTGAGCTCAGAGAGCAGATACTGGAAGCAAGGAGTGCAGCTGCTTAGCAAGCCTGTAGAAGTGAATCGAGCGAATTCGGTGATGCATGTGGAGGCGCATTTCGATGCTGACATGGGGGAGCTCGCGTTTAAATGCACCACGCTCAAACTGTAATGTGTGTGCAACCAAGCTCATCCGTAGCATGTTCTTTAAAGTTAGCATTTGTCGTTGTGTTTTGTTCGCCGGACCTTGGTAATGCTGTGACTTTTCATTATCAGCTCCTCTATATTCAGGCGGTTTGCCGGACGTTTTATGTTACTAGGTAATTGCCCGTGCGTTGCAACGGGAAGAAATAATGTCACCGGTCCATGATCAACGGGAGCTTACACTATCAACATTTTTTTATGAGAGACCACACTCTTGTTTCCTTCTGATAGACAATGATTATTCAGTGAAAAAGAAAAACGGAGACGTCAGGTGTATCTTTGCTCATGTATCGCTACGATGAAAACAAATTATAATCATCATTCTTCATCATAGGAAATATTTTGATTCGACATGTAGCAATGGAGACACACTGTTGACACCTCATTTCCCAATGGATCCAAGTAAGAAGCAGTGCAAGTTCATCATATTTTTCTTGCCTTCTTCATTCATCCCTCGCTGCCACCATCGATCTGCTTCAAGGTGCTAGTGTGCTCTTAGGTTTCATAAAGAATCGCACAATTGGCTACAGCCCAATGGTCCGTAAGACACGCCATACAAAATGTCAAATAGCAGTGGTCATCACTAAACGAGATTCGATCAAAGTTAGAAAAAAAAATCAATAAGAGCATTCATGCACCACTGATTCTTCTTCATCAAAGAATGGAATGGCCTTAGCTAGCAGAACTAACTAATTATTTAGTGAATTCAATTGAGGATCAGACAAACACTCACAACCAGGTAACGGTTCTTATAAAAGAAATTGAATTACCCTGACAAAATAAAAGACAATATACTGGGAGAGGTATTTACATGTTCACCCAAAGATCACTGAACCAAACTTCTAATCTAAGTCTTAATTAAAAAGATATATGCTTATTAATGTATAGATTTGGCTCAGTATGTTCAGGCAATCAACATGTAATACTCTAGGTGCCCACATGTTTCATTTGGATCATTTATAAGGCATTCGTGTTGTTTACTGCAATAAAATTATTCAGACTTCAGATAGAACACGTAACCAAAAAAATGCTTAGTGATAGACTGCCATGTGTCAAACAAGAAAATATCTCATGTTACCACTTCCATTATATCACTATTTTTTCTATTATCCAAATTCAGTACATCATCTCCTATAACTAACCTCCTCTAAGATCACCAAGTAATTGCAACTCTATTTTTAGCATCCACTATTTTGAGCAGTTGTCCTAACCCAGCAATCTCACCTTTGGAAAGCTATCTGACTACCTTGAACTGAATGCCAAACCATTTATGAACATAATTGTCCAACCATTTTAAAAAACTTGATCCTTTATATTAAGTTGCCCTCGAGTCGATGCAAGAGCTGCGAACCACGGGGATCCCATGGCACTTGTGATTCAGTGTAGCCTTGCCCGCCTTGCTCCAGGTGCAATATTGAAAATTCCATGTTTCTTTACTATTTGATCGACAATATGAGAATGGCCAAGTTCCTCATGCAACTCATGTTCCACTAAGCATCTGGTCTTGACCAAGAACGTGCCCAACAGGATGCTTGATGCATATACTTGTCGCCGCAACTTAGCTCCATTATACATGATTTCCAAATGAATTCTGGCCATGAGCATCCAATCATGAATAGTAAATTTGCTGGCAACTAAACATGGTTTGAGCACAATGCAGCAAACTGTATGCCAATCGTACAATTGCATAGACTGAAGCATCAAGTAGTATAAGTACACTCCAGCTCACAATTAGCATCTTGACCCTTCTAACAGTGAGGTGATGCAAAAGGAAAACGGAACCACCAGGATCCCAAAGATTGGATGAGCTCGTGTTGCAAAGATCATAACCTGAACAAAGTCCACTTAGAATTGGGATGTGATTAGCGGAAGCACCACACTTGAGTTGTCTTGACTCTAGTTTGAGCTCCCAAACTGTCCAGACAAGTTCCACGGCAACTGTCAGCTTGCAGGCACGGCCAAAGCTATCCAATGCTCGAGCACCCGTCGCAAAGGAACATGGAAAAGGGGCCATGGAGGTGGCCTGGGCTGATTTTCCTTGTGCCATTGTAGTTGAGCACCCATCAATATTGCAACAATCAAAATACAGCAATTGTAACTAAACTTGCATGATCTCTCTTGCCCCACGCACATGTGCTGCCCATCTCTGAGCTCCAAGGCATGATAGCTTGCTGTCAATCCAGCCTTGTGCTGCTGTCAACCTTCAGCAGCTTCCTCAGACAAACACCTCAATCATGCTATCAGCAATGTAGATTTTCATTCGCCAAGAAACAAGGAACTGTGAGGATTTGTTATTCTGCTGGGAACCAACAATGACTGTCCCACACATCCCACCTAGCCAAGTTGAATTAGAGGCTAGCGCCGGACAAGCACCAAGTAGCTGCATCATTTTACGATAACCAAACAAAGGCCTGGGTGATGGCCGGAGTGAAAGAACAGCAAGCAGAGGCCATGGTTGCTACATCCAAACCTCTGATTCATTCTCATCCGGAGGAACACACGTGACACAGCCCAGCATCACAACACCAACCAAATGTGTAGCAAACAAAAGTGATGAGTTACCTGCTCTCCTCACGCACTGCCAAATCCTTGATGTCACTGACCAAGCACAAGTCATCCTGCTTCCGGAATTGGGCCATAGAAGCAAGCCTGGTTGAGCGAAGTGAATCTGCAGTAGGGGAATTGCTGCTCCACATTTTGTCGAACACCCTGGCTGCATGAACGGAGGGAGCACCTGGCTTGCTCCAAGCAGCAGCCAGAATCAACGAGAATGCATCTCGTGGGGAGAGTATGGATTGGTGAAGCCGTTGCCGCGTCCCGTGGGGGTCGGAGAGTCTGCGCTGGTGACCGAGGCGCTGGTGTTCATGTCCATGTCCCCGGGGCTGAACTGAACCCGGGCCAGCGCTCGAACACGGAGCAGTGGATGAGCGAGCGGAGCGCGGACGCGGCGCTGACAGAGGCCGCGGCGAGCATGCCCTCGACGTCGGCGAGGAGGTGCGCGTACCGGTCGGTGTACCGCGCCGGGCGGCAGCGGCTGCGCGCGGGCTCAAAATCGTGGACGTGCCTTACAATTTGAGCTGTCAAGGGGGAGTTGCACTCCAAGCTTTACAATTTGAGCTGTTTTTCTTTAGATGTGTTGGTAGTTTCTTGAGGGTCTAGCCGTTTTCAGTGCTCTTTGCTTTGCTAGTGGTGTTGAGCCTTTTGCCTCTTCTTGAGGGCTAGCTTTGGTTCTCTTGGTCGCGTCGAGCCGTTGCCCATGTCTTTGGGGACCAAGTTGTGACTTTGCTTTGCTCATTGCAAATGACCCGTTTTTCTGCTTGTCTTTGGCTCTTGGTCATTTGGATGGGTTATCTTTGGGGACCAAGTTGTGACTTTGCTTTGCTCAAGGGGGAGATTGAGGACACATGGTTTTTACCATAACCATTGTGTGGATCTTTGTGTGATGAGTGATTGTCAACATGTCAACACAAGGCGTGTGTGTTCTTACTAACCGATGGCACGCGGTTTCGTGTCAAACAATGGTGTCTCTTGGCTCATGTTGTTATGCACGGGTGTCGAGCTCGGAGACGGTGGTCGGCGGTCGATGAAGATCAAGTAGATGCGTGCCGTGCGACGGGCCGGGTGCGGTGAAGGGTGGACGTGAGGCTTGGATCGAGGACTTGAGGGCCGGGCCCGGCCGTGGTGGCAGCCAGCAGGACATCGACGAGCGCAAGTGTACACGGCGGGGACGCGTACGGGCTACGCTACTCGTGGAGGGTTTGGTGGTTTCGCCTCAAAACCATCGGCGGCGGGTTTCCCTGGTTTGCGCCTCAAAACCGGGGGCGGAGGTCCCGATGCGGACGGATGAAAGCTCCGGTTTGGTTTTGGTAATTAATGACACTCTACGTTGCTAATGCTTTGCTCTAAGTGTGGTTAGACACATAGCAACGTGACGGTGGATGATGGAGCATTGTGATCACGGTGATGAACATGAAGGATGTAAAGTGATCGAGCTCCGACGGAGGCCCATGGAGATCGGCGAAGGTATACTTGATAGGGCTTTCCGGTTTAGTGGTCAAGACACTTAGCGAGTGTGACCACATTTAGGATCGATAACCGACTATCAAGAGGGGTTTCCTCGGTTCATTCGCGGTCCTAAGTGCCTCTAGTTGTGACTTTGCATGATGCATGAGAGGCTAATTAGAGAGCTAACACTTGTCGACGTGATCTTGAGAAGATACGCTAACTCCGATGCTTGAGAAGTGATCTACTCTGTGGAGTTAGCACCTTGGACAAGTGGTTTGGAGATTGGATCGATGACGGCGCGACATCGAAGATCAAACGAAGGTGACAAGTCACGGGCGCGCCGAGACGCGGGGGCGCGGACGCCTTTGGGCCCCGGGCGTCCCGCGCGCATGCTGAAATCGGTGCGGGTGGCGGCACGGCGTGCGCCGGGCCGCGGGCGTAGTGCGTCCGGCGGTCCCGAACGCGCAAAGCTTTACGGCGGGCGCGTTCTCGCGTGGCTCGCCGTCGGACGCTCGGCGGCGGCGCGGCGGGCGCGGATAAAGCGTGCGGCGTCCGGCGCTTGGTGACGTGGGGCTTCAAACTCCAACGGTCGGGTGACGGCCGGCGGCGAGAGCGGCGGGACGCGTCCGCCCGGCGCCCGGAAGTGCCGGCCGAGAACAACGGCTCTATTTCGACCTTGGGTCTATAAATAGAGGGTTGGCCGGCAGGGGAATCTCTCTTCGCCACTTCTACACACTTGAGCATACTTTGAGCAAGAGAGACACTCCTCCACTCATCTCTTTGATTCCTTTGCTAATCTTGAGAGATTTGAGTGAGAACAAGTGATTTGCATTGAGAGTTGCATCTAGAGGCACTTGTTCATAGAGTGAGCTGCCAGATTCTTGTTACTCTTCGGTGATTCCCGTCACCGTAGACGGTTTGGAGCGGCGGGTGGTGGTTGAGCTCGACTTGGTGATTGTTCGAGGCCACACCGGGTTCTTGTGAGGGTTCTTGATCCTTCCCCGCGGGAGTTCGCGAAAGGATACTCTAGTGGATTGCTCGTGGCTTGTGGATCCTTGTCTTGTGTGGAGATTGCGGCTCCCCATTGGGGTCTTTGGCACCGAGCCAATTGAGCGGGCAACTCACCAAGCAAGTGTATCGCCACAACGAGGAGTAGCTTGCCGGGAAGCAAGTGAACCTCGGTAAAAAATCATTGTGTTGATTCGTGATTGCCGAGGCTTCGACCTCCTTGTGCTTATGCTTGAGCTCTCTAGGTGATTGGCTTCTACACCGGTGATTGGCTATCTTCTACTCTTCGCGGCGGTATAACATTCGATCATCTCTTTACTTTCCACAAGGTAGAATTGCTTGTTGTGGTCGGTCGGGAACCACTCATTGTGTAGCTTAAATCCGTGGGTAGAATTGCTTGGTTGGTATCGGTGAACCGACATTGTGTAGCTTGATCACCGTTGTTGGGCATGCAATTAAATTGAGTAGCCTTGCATGGTAGGACGGCTTGCATAGAGTAGTCGAAGCACTTGCTTTGCACATTTGCCGCCTTGCTATCTAATTGGGTTGTCTAGTGTTCTTGCTAGAAATTTTATTAGGCTATTCACCCCCCTCTAGCCATTGTGACCTTTCACGTGGTATCGGAGCCGGGCACCGTTTGTTGAGTTGGATTAACATCCTACGGTGAAGCAATGGCATTGGTTATGCATATCAACAACACCAAGAAGGCACCATCATTTCGAGGTGATGACTATGCAAAATGGAAGCTCAAGATGAAGAGTCATCTCAAGTCAATCAACCTTGAGGTGTGGAAAGTGGTGGAGACAAAGTTTGAGCTTGTTGAGGGTGCGGTGCCAACACCGGCCGAAGAGAAGAAGCAACAAGCAAATGACATTGCCGTGAGTGCTTTCCATGAGGCACTTGATGATAAAGCTTTTGAGCTCATCAAGAACCTTGAGGTGGCTCATGACATTTGGAAGAAGCTAGAAGAAGCTTATGAGGGCACCGAAAGTGTCAAGACCGCAAGAGCCTACATGTTGCAAGAGAAGTTTGCAAACTTCTCAATGAAGGAGGATGAGAGTGTGCCGGAGATGTTCCATAGGCTCCAAGTCATTGTCAATGAGCTCAAGGGACTTGGGGAAGAGATCAAGGACTCTCAATTCTCCACCAAGTTCATGAGGTGTCTTCCCAAGAGATTTGATATGTTGAAGACCGTCATGGTGAAGACAACAATGAAGGAGAAGCCAACTCCCAACCAAGTCCTTCAAGAGATAATGGCCGATGATGAGTTTAGAGAAGATCATGAGAAGGAAGAGTTGGTAAAGAAGAAGAAGAAGGAGAATGAGAAAAAGGATGATGACAAGAAGAGCGTGGCATTCAAGGCCACATCATCCAAGAGCAAGGGCAAGAAGAAGAAAGAAGAGTCATCAAGTGAAGATGAACCATGCTCTAGCTCAAGTGGGCAAGAAGAAGAAGTGAGTGAACAAATGGCACTCCTTGTGAAGAGAATGGGGAAGCTCATGAAGAAGGGGTACCGGTCCAAGAGCAAGAGAAGCTCATCCAAGTCAAGTGACCGTCCCATGAAGTGCTTAGGTGCAATAGCAAGGATCATCTCATTGTCAAGTGTCCTTATGCAAGTGATGATGAAGATGCCATGAGGAAGGAGAGGAAGAAGCAAGAGAAGAAGAAGGAGGAGAAAGACTCCTCTCACAAGAAGAAGAAGGGTGAATCTCATGTGGCAACTTGGGAGAGTGATTCATCTTTCTCAAGTGATGAAGATGATGATTCCAAGAAGAAGAAGAAGGGGCACGCAAGCATTGCCATTCAAGAGAAGCTTTCTCTATTTGGTGCTCCATCGTCTTGCTTCATGGCCAAGGCCACTAAGGTAAAACCTCCACCCGATAGTGATGATGAGAGTGATGATGATGATGACACCACAAAAGAAGAACTATGGGTCATGCTTGAGGATTGCAAAGGTGCTTTCAATGACTCTAGGAAAGAATGTAGGGGCTTGCGCAAGGATAAACAAAACCTTGAGCAAGAACTTATGGAGTTGAGGGCTTCTTATGAGAGTCTAAAGGTAGACCATAAGAAGCTAGAGATTGCTCACTCTAAGCTTGAAAAGGCTCATTCTTCTCTAGTTGAGAAGCAAGAGAAAGTGCAACCACAAGTGGTGAACATAGAAAAGAAAAATGTGTCCACATCATGTGATTCACTTGATGACTCATTTGTTGTTGCATCACTTGGCCCTTCATGCTCTTATGCCTCTACATCATCTAGTAGTGTTGGTCATGCATGTGATTCTACACTAGTAGTTGAGAATGAGTGTCTTAAGAAGGAAGTCAAGGAGCTCAATCACACTTTAGCAAAGGCTTATGGTGGTGAGGACCGCTTGCTTATGTGCTTGGGTAGCCAAAGAGCTTCTCTCTACAAAGAGGGATTGGGCTATACCCCCAAGAAAGGCAAGGCCGCTTTTGCTCCTCACAAGACTAGTTTTGTGAAGAACAATGGTAGCTATTGCAAGAGTTGCAAGCAAGTTGGTCATCTAGAGCATGCATGCAAGAACAAGAACACTAGTGCCTCCTCTTACAAGTTGAGTGCTTCTTACATGCTTGTTAAGAGTGAGAGTGGTGTGAGTGCAAGATTCATTGGCACACCATGGATGAGCTCAAAGAAGAAAGCTATTTGGGTGCCAAAGACTCTAGTGACTAACCTTCAAGGACCCAAGCAAAAATGGGTACCTAAAGCTTGATGTCTTCTTGTAGGTTAATTACAAAGCCGGAGGGAGGCATTGGGTGCTTGATAGTGGTGCATCAAATCATATGACCGGTGAAGATAGTATGTTCAAGTCACTTGACAAGAATGACAATGGTGGATTCAACTCCATCACATTTGGTGACAATAGCAAGGGTGATGTCATGGGACTTGGAAAGGTTGCAATTTCCAATGACAAGGATCTCTCCAATGTGTTGCTAGTTGATACTTTGAACTTCAATCTTTTATCGGTGGCACAATTGTGTGATCTTGGCTACAAGTGCATATTTGATGACAAGCATGTTGAGGTAGTGAGCAAGGATCAAGCAAATATCATCTTCAAGGGGTTTAGGCATGGAAGCTTGTACTTGGTTGATTTCAATGCTAGTGAAGCTCAACTTTCATCATGTTTGATTGGCAAGTCAAGCAAGGGATGGCTATGGCATAGGCGCCTTGGACATGTTGGTATGAAGCAATTGAACAAGTTGGTGAAGCATGATCTAGTGAGAGGCTTGAATGATGTCACATTTGAGAAGGATAGACCTTGTAGTGCATGTCAAGCCGGCAAGCAACATGGGAACTCACATCCCAAGAAGAATGAGATGTCAACTTCAAGAGCGTTTGAGTTGTTGCATATGGACTTGTTTGGCCCAACTCACTACACATCAATTGGGGGCAACAAGTATGGTTTTGTGATTGTGGATGATTACACAAGATACACTTGGGTGTTCTTCCTCTATGACAAAAGTGAAGTCTATGATCTATTCAAGTCATTTGTCAAGAGGGTGCAAAATGAGTTTGACACTACCATCAAGAAGATAAGAAGTGACAATGGGAGTGAATTCAAGAACACAAGAGTTGAAGAGTTGTGTGATGAGCTTGGAATTGTGCATCAATTCTCACCAACCTACACTCCCCAATCCAATGGTGTAGTTGAGAGGAAGAATAGGACCTTGATTGAGATGGCAAGAACTATGCTACTTGAGTACAATGTGAGTGAGAAGTTTTGGAGTGATGCTATCAACACGGCTTGCTACTATAGCAACCGCCTCTATTGCCATGGGAAGTTAGAGAAGACTCCATATGAAATCTTGAATGGAAGGAAGCCCAACATTGCTTACTTAGGGTCTTTGGTTGCAAGTGCTACATTCTCAAGAAGGGACAAAGACTTGGCAAGTTTGATAAGAGATGTGATGAGGGATTCCTTCTAGGCTACTCTACTTCTAGCAAGGCCTATAGAGTGTGGAACTTGGCAAGTGGGCTAACGGAAGAGGTTCATGATGTTGAATTTGATGAAACCCAAGGCTCTCAAGTTGGAGATCAAAATCAAGAAGATGTGGGTGGAGATCAATTGAGCAATGCAATGAGACACATGGACATTGGTGACATTAGGCCGAGGCAAGTGGATGATGGTGATGAGGTGCCGAGTGCCAACTCAAGTAGTGATTGATGATTCCAATGAGGCAAGCACAAGTGGTACTCAACATGAAGATCAAGATCAAGGTCAAGCAAGCAATGCAAATGAGCTAGTTCTTCAACCGTCCAACATTGCAAGAGATCATCCTCTAGATCATATCATTGGTGATATCCAAAGAGGTGTGCAAACAAGATCAAGATTGGCTAGCATATGTGAGCACTACTCCTTTGTGTCATTCATTGAGCCAACTAAGATTGATGAGGCATTGAAGGATCCGGATTGGATAAATGCCATGCATGAGAATTGAACAACTTCACTAGGAATGAAGTTTGGGAGCTTGTTGAGAGGCCAAAGAAACACAATGTGATTGGAACTAAGTGGGTCTTCAAGAACAAGCAAGATCAAGATGGCTTAGTGGTGAGGAACAAAGCAAGACTAGTGGCTCAAGGTTACACACAAGTTGAGGGTCTTGACTTTGGAGAAACATATGCACCGGTGGCAAGATTGGAGGCAATTAGAATCTTATTAGCCTATGCTTGTGCTCACAACATCAAGCTCTATCAAATGGATGTGAAGAGTGCATTTCTCAATGGCTTCATCAATGAGGAAGTGTATGTTGCACAACCTCGGTTTTGAAGATGACAAGAAGCCCAACCACGTCTACAAGCTCAAGAAGGCTTTGTATGGATTGAAGCAAGCTCCAAGGGCATGGTATGAAAGATTGAGGGACTTTCTCATATCCAAAGGCTTCAAGATGGGAAAAGTTGACACCACTCTCTTCACCAAGAAGATAGAAGATGACTTGTTTGTGTTGCAAATCTATATGGATGATATCATCTTTGGATCAACAAATCAATTCTTTTGTGAAGAGTTTGCTAAGATGATGGCTAGTGAGTTTGAGATGTCTATGCTTGGAGAATTGAGCTACTTCCTTGGTCTTCAAATCAAGCAAATGAAGAATGGCACCTTTGTGAGTCAAGGCAAGTACATCAAGGACATGATCAAGAAGTTTGGGTTGCAAGATGCTAAGGCCATTAGTACACCTATGGGAACCAATGGTGGCTTGGACATTGATGATAGTGGCAAGATGATTGAGCAAAAGTTATATAGATCAATGATTGGAAGCTTACTATATGTGACCGCTTCAAGGCCGGATGTCATGTTTAGTGTATGCATGTGTGCAAGATTTCAAGCTTCTCCAAGAGAGAGTCACTTGACGGCAACCAAGAGGGTATTGAGATACTTGAAGGGTACTCAAGATATTGGTCTATGGTATCCCAAGGGGTCAAGCTTTGAGTTGATCGGATACTCCGACTCCGACTATGCCGGTTGCAAGATTGATAGGAAGAGCACAAGTGGAACATGCCAAGTGCTAGGAAGATCTCTTGTGTCATGGTCTTCAAAGAAGCAAAATAGTGTGGCACTTTCCACCGCCGAAGCCGAATATATTAGTGCGGGGAATTGTTGTGCACAATTGCTATGGATGAAAGCCACCTTGAAGGACTATGGGATCAAGTTCAAGCATGTGCCTTTGTTTTGTGACAATGAAAGTGCAATCAAGATGACAAACAATCCGGTTCAACATTCAAGAACCAAGCACATTGATGCGAGGCACCACTTCATTAGAGATCATCAACAAAAGGGTGATATTAGCATTGAAAGCATTGGCACCGAAGATCAACTAGCCGACATATTCACCAAGCCTCTTGATGAGAAAAGATATTGCAAGTTGAGGAATGAGTTGAACATACTTAGCTTCTCCAACATGGATTGATGCACCCCATATATGACATGCCTCTCCTCCAACATAGCAAGGTAAAGTTGGTTGTTGCATCTCTTGCATCCTTTGCTAGTTGTGTAGACATGTATACATGTGCATCTTGCTAGGATCATTCATTGCAAACCAAATGAATTTGAAGGATATATAGCATCACTATTGTTTCTATGCTTGATTTGATCTAGTGATGGCATATGACTTGTTTGTGAGCTTGTAAACCTAGTGTTGAATCTTTAGCACTTGCTCATGATGTGTATCTCAACATGGTCAAGATAACCCTTATTCTTCTGAGGTGTGAAGAAGCTTGCCCTTGGTTCAAACCGAGATACATTTTCTAGGCATGTGGTTTAGATTTGGCCATAGTGATTGACTTGTTTCTCTCATCTTATGCACCCTTCTTGGTCATTGATGACAAAGGGGGAGAAGAAAGTATACACCTAGGGGAAGAAGTTTACACCTAGGGGGGAGAAATAAGTCACAAAGAGCAATGGAAGGGGATCAATTTTTATGATATGACCCAACCATGAGCACACAAATAGGGGGAGCAAGCTCATAGACTACTTGTTGCATATTGTGTGTGCATTCATGATGATATGGAGCATTGCAAGCTAAATTCAATATTCTTGCTTATTTGGTGTATTGCTAGTATAGAACTTGATTGGTGAAATGAAGTACTAGCATGCTTAGGGGGTTTCTAGACATAGAGTTTCTCTTGTTCAAAGTACCTTGCTACTAATGTGATCTCATGAGGTATTTTGAGTTTTGATTGATGTCTAGATTCCCATGGTGCTAAGGAAGGTTTATTATCGCACTCCGATTGGTATCACGCTTCAAAGGTCAATTCTATAAATCTTAGTACCATTTTGGTTGTGGTAACTCTCACAAAAGTTTCATCTATGCATGTGTGCTTGTAAATCGACCAAACATTTGATGCACACATGTAGGGGGAGCTACCACTACCAAAACCGGAATTGAAATGCTTGTTCAATCCAAGATTCATGATCAAAATGTCTTGGGCAAGCAATTCGATTTCATATTGAATTCAATTTCCATATCTTTGTGAGTTTGTCGAGGGGTTGTCATCAATTACCAAAAAGGGGGAGATTGAAAGCTCCGGTTTGGTTTTGGTAATTAATGACACTCTACGTTGCTAATGCTTTGCTCTAAGTGTGGTTAGACACATAGCAACGTGACGGTGGATGATGGAGCATGGTGATCACGGTGATGAACATGAAGGATGTAAAGTGATCGAGCTCCGACGGAGGCCCATGGAGATCAAGGCGAAGGTATACTTGATAGGGCTTTCCGGTTTAGTGGTCAAGACACTTAGCGAGTGTGACCACATTTAGGATCGATAACCGACTATCAAGAGGGGTTTCCTCGGTTCATTCGCGGTCCTAAGTGCCTCTAGTTGTGACTTTGCATGATGCATGAGAGGCTAATTAGAGAGCTAACACTTGTCGACGTGATCTTGAGAAGATACGCTAACTCCGATGCTTGAGAAGTGATATACTCGTGGAGTTAGCACCTTGGACAAGTGGTTTGGAGATTGGATCGACGACGGCGCGACATCGAAGATCAAACGAGAAGGTGACAAGTCACGGGGCGCGACGCGCGGGCGCCGGACCTTGGGCAGCGGGCGGACGCGTCCGCAATCACGTCTTCGTGCGAAATCGGTGGCGGGTGGCGGGCACGGCGTGCGCCGGACGCGGGCGTAGTGCGTCCGGCGGTCCCCGAACGCACCGAAACTTTACGGCCGGGCGCGTTCTCGCGTGGCTCGCCCGTCGGATGCTCGGCGGATGCGCGTGGCGGACGCTGGCGGATCACTGTGCAGCGTCCGGCGCTTGGTGACGTGGCCACTTCAAACTCCAACGGTCGGCTGACGACGGCGCGGCAGAGAGCGGCGGACGCGTCCGCCCGGGCGAGCGCCGGACGCGTCCGGCGCGTTGTGAAGTGCGGCCGAGGGCAACGGCTCTATTTCGACCTTGGGTCTATAAATAGAGGTTTGGCCGGCTTAGGGAGTCTCTTCGCCACTTCTACACACTTGAGCATACTTTGAGCAAGAGAGACACTCCTCCACTCATCTCTTTGGTTCCTTTGCTAATCTTGAGAGATTTGAGTGAGAACAAGTGATTTGCATTGAGAGTTGCATCTAGAGGCACTTGTTCATCGAGTGAGCTGCGGATTCTTGTTACTCTTCGGTGATTCCCGTCACCGTAGACGGTTTGGAGCAGCGGGTGGTGGTTGAGCTCGACTTGGTGATTGTTCGAGGCCACACCGGGTTCTTGTGAGGGGTTCTTGATCCTTCCCCGCGGGAGTTCACGAAAGGATACTCTAGTGGATTGCTCGTGGCTTGTGGATCCTTGTCTTGTGTGGAGATTGCGGCTCCCCATTGGGGTCTTTGGCACCGAGCCAATTGAGCGGGCAACTCACCAAGCAAGTGTATCGCCACAACGAGGAGTAGCTTCCCGGGAAGCAAGTGAACCTCGGTAAAAAATCATTGTGTTGATTCGTGATTGCCGAGGCTTTGACCTCCTTGTGCTTATGCTTGAGCTCTCTAGGTGATTGGCTTCTACACCGGTGATTGGCTATCTTCTACTCTTCGCGGCGGTATAACATTCGATCATCTCTTTACTTTCCGCAAGGTAGAATTGCTTGTTGTGGTCGGTCGGGAACCACTCATTGTGTAGCTTAAATCCCGTGGGTAGAATTGCTTGGTTGGTTTCGGTGAACCGACATTGTGTAGCTTGATCACCGTTGTTGTGCATGCAATTAAATTGAATAGCCTTGCATGGTAGGACGGCTTGCATAGAGTAGTCGAAGCACTTGCTTTGCACATTTGCCGCCTTGCTATCTAATTGGGTTGTCTAGTGTTCTTGCTAGAAATTTTATTAGGCTATTCACCCCCCCTAGCCATTGTGACCTTTCAACGGACGACACGTGGCGGCATCGGGGAGTTCGCGTCGAAGCGAAGCTACCGGTGAGAAGGCGCGGTGGCCGTCGGATCAAGAAAACTTCGAGTTGGACCATAGTGCCCTTGGCTAGGTGGTTCGCTCTAATAAATATCTAGGGGCAAAATTGGGATGAAAAATTGTCTGTTAAATAAGGATGGAGCAGCCCCAATTCCTCTTACCTCTCCACCTCCTGTTTCTTTTCTTTCTGTAGGCAGTAGCTTTCTCCTCCTCTTCGTGTTCTTGTGAGAGGTCAAGAACAAAAATTCGTGATGTATTTCCTGTGATTTTGGAGTTGGGAATGGTGGCCCTTACCACCTCGTGCCCTCTGGGCTTTGCCTAATCTGTTGGTGGTTTTCGTTTCTCCCCTATGCTGTGTTCTGCTAGTGTTGGTTCCTTCTCGTTCTTGCTCGAATTTCTTCGATTTTCGAAGCTTCAGTTCATCTTGAGCCGTGATCTCTCAGGAATGGATTTCCATCACTGTCGTGAATGTTTGTGCAAGATTTGAGTACCTGAGATTTTGTTTCCAGCGAGTTCTCTGTTTTTTCGGATCTGCCAGGCCTGTCTTCCCTTTCTGTTCGAGTTCATCTGTTCCAGCGCTTGTGATTCAGGAGTCCGGCAGCAGCGCTACCAGCAGTAGGTTTGGCTTTGCTCGTTCAGTTCATTTGTGCTGGTTGTGACTCAGGGCAGCAGCGCCAAGTGCATCTGGCCGGCGAGGCTCTGTCCACCTCGAGCTGTTTCAGTATCCAGGTATATCAGGCACTTGCAGTCATGGCCATCTAGCAGGCAAGTTTCGATTGGCATGTGCAGCCTTTTGAGTTCATTAATATTTCCTTTCTGTAGCTTTCGTGAGTACTTAGTTCTAGCATCGATGGCTCATCATTAGAGTATAGAATTTAAATCTTTTTGCTTGAATTACTACTTATGGTTTTTGACAAAGTTGCTGCTTCTATTTAAATCTGGTGTGTGAGCAAGTTGGCCTCGAGGGTAGTAGTTTCTCTGTCAAAGTTTTTCTGAATTTTTCCTTCAGTAGCAAGAACAAGTATCGAGTGGTTCAGAGCAAAATTCATTTGCTTTTGCTGAATACACGTGACTGGAATTCAAGCTTTGAGATGTCACTATCAAGCAATAATGTGGAGACTTTTAAATATATTCTAAACTAATCTTTTTGAGTAGCTCACATCTTATTGCTTGATTCTGTGATCATCTTGATTGTTTCTGAAGTAGCAGACGCAGTGCTTGCAGCCCAGCCTGCTATCTCCTACTCTGTCTCTGTTTTGGTGCTCGATCAGTGCGAGCAGTCTCACGCTATTTCGTCCACGGTTTTCGCATTTGAGCTCCGATTTGCATTACGTGCATTGCGTTGGTTTCGTGGTGTCCATTTGTGTTCCTAGGGAACATCCACCCACTCATTTGGGTCGTGGACACCACCCTGTTTGAATTGTTTCTTGGGGTTTGATTTTGGGACAGTGGCCAAATATTTCGAAAGAAATTTGAGGCTCCCATTCACCCCCCCTCTGGTCGCCGTTTCCTGCCTCGACACCATGTCCTCTAGAATGTAACAAAATATATTAGGTTTCGCAGTTTGTTTCCCTGATAAGTTATTGCCTAATAGTCTGTATAGAACCTCCCTCCCTCCCACTCTCTTCTTAAGAGAATGATGAATGATGCTCAGCTCTTGTACACGTTGAGAGAAAAAATGTAATAAAATGTACCACCAAAGTGATGTGCACTTTAAAGAAGCCACCTTGCTTGCCTCTTACCTTGAAGAGGGATTACTTTGTATTACCAAAATAATTGACAAAAAGTATCTCTCATGCGTAGGATGGTTTACCCCTAGCCACTACCAATTGAAAATCATCCTACATACCAATTGCAAGGAAAATCTGTGCGCATTGTTCTTTTAAAGTAGACCAACCAACATATTTGTTGCCATAACCACACAATGAAATCAGGGAAGCAGTAAAAGAGAGTTACCTTGAGCCATCTTCAGATATTTGGATATCCTACTATGCAGGTAGGCAAAACCCAAATGGGAGTATCTAGTTGCGTCAAACTCAGCCACCTCTCTCAATCTGTTATTCTCCATGTCTACACTAAGCACCCAAGCTTTAGTATCACCATACTCGAATTTGGCCATGAAGCAAACAGTATGATCAGTATCCAAGCTGAGCGTGGGTTGCAATATGAGAAGACTGTTCAAGGGTGAGAAAGGCCTGCCATCAAGGTCGTTCGGAAGGAGATGAAAATTGAGGCTGTCTTCAGTGTCCATCTTGAAGGATTCCATGTGGCGAGACCTGTTCCCAATTGTCATCCGAAAGAGAGCAAGCAAACACAGGCACAGTGAACATGGTAGACGACCAACCCACCCAACCATCATCATAGAGTCTACAATTGCGGACATACTTGAAGTGACCCTCGACAACGGCAATGTCTCGAGAAAGGCGGGAATCGCACGGGACGATTGCTTCTAATTGTGGGTGTGGAAGCGGGACATAGCGAAGCCGGGGCTGGTCTTGGACTCGAGCCAAGTCACAAAGAAGGATGCCCTCCGAGAGATCAACAAAGGCTATGGTGGCATCTTCACCTCCAATTGCGATAACCTTGGTGTTATTATGGAGGAAGTAGCCTTGTTCATCCTTGTATTTCGATAGTGTTGATCGGACAATGAGACGTTGATGGCGGTCCGGGTTTGGAACTGGGAGTTGTAGAGGTGGAGGATGAAGCGACCGTGTTGAATCGCAGACTGTCACATATGTCACGAGAGAGAGAGCGGCGACCATGTAGCGGGTCGCAGGCCGCCGTCGTCGCGGCGGGCGGCGGTGCGGCTCACAAGGCCAACCTGGTAGCCATTGAAGCCGTAGTAGTAGTGGTTGAGGTTGGGGCGCCCGAGACGCATGAGCTTCGGCCGGCAGGGTGGTAGATGAAAAATTCAAGGCGGCGGTATGGTGCCGGTCCCTTGCCGTCGGCCCGACGGCGATGCGGAGGAGGACGAGGTCCTCGTCCGTGGCGAGGATGTAAGGCTCGATGGGGATCATCGTGCCCCTCCTCCTCATCGGTATGGTGGTGGTCCTCTCCACCGCCGGCGGCGGGCGGCGAAGACGAGATGTAGGAGACGCGCGGCGGAGTGGCAACGATGGGGGTGACTGGACACGGCCGTCGCACCGGCAATCCGAGAAGGCGATGGTCTTTGTTGCGGCGGTCCGCGACGTAGGCTTGGTTCTCGATGAGTATCCAAGAATCCTTGTCGCCGGCGTCGGGGAGACGACGGTTGGCGGATGAAGGGTCTCTTTGCTCAATCTATACGGGGCCATGGATGAATGTGTCCACGAAAGCTTGGGCTTTTGTAGAACCCTAGCAATGGGGATTTTTGGCCGGATCTCGATGACGAGAGAGGTCGGCGGCGCGCAGTTCAGTTCGGACTTAGCGAGACCCACCCAAACTACCCTAGCGATTGGAATTTTTGATCGTCTACAAATCACAAAAGACTTCTTCTTTTTTTTGAGATTTCAGAACTTCATTAATCATCGAAGAGTTACAATCCCGGTACCAAGCTCGGCTAGCTTGCCCGGGGTTTCATCAAGCCAAAAGAAAGAGCGTTCGGTGGCGAAACCGTACAAGCACATAGATGTGCCACCGAATTCGCTTCTCTACATACCCACGCAACCCGAAAAACTCTAAAACTCTTCCCAAGTTCTGAAATATCGAAACACAATCCCCCAATGGAGGACCGCGACGCCGCGGGGTCTTTGATCAGCTTCACAAGACCTTAGCAATCACTCTCCAACACAACTGTTGCGAGTCTCAATTCCGCCGCCAACTCCGAGTCCTTCTTTTGCCGCCGAGCTTCAGCGAGATAAAGCATCCGGGACTCCATCAAACCATCTTGCCATTTTGCACCAATTATCGGCCCTTGATGATCACGAATGACCACTCCGGCCCACCCAATGCATGTTTGAGGATCAAAACCCGCATCGGTATTAATCTTCACCCAACCCTCCGCTGGCTTCTTCCATTTCGCACCACCTTCGTTTCACTTGCTTGACCGGCGATTTTAAAGAAGCCGGATCCTCCGGCAAGGTTGAAATATATCTTGCTATTGCCCCCGGTTCCCAAGTCTTCCGGCCATGGCGACGGTTATTCCGCCCTGTCCACGGCGCCCATGCGCCACGAGATCATCGTGGCGGCAACCTTGGCCGGGCATACCTTCAGCTGTAGAATGTCAGTCGCCCAAGAGCTTGGATGTAGGTTGAGCACTTCTACTCCCGTCTGTAAGGTCCTAGATGGCTAGAGGGGGGGTGAATAGCCTATAAAAATTTCTACAAACTCACTAAGCAAACTTCGTTAGATACACAAACGGCGGAAAGCAAGTTTTGCTTAGCCTACTAGATGTTGCAAGCCTTCTATCCAAACAATTCTTGTAGGTGATCACTAGCACACACAATAGCTACCGCTAGTGATCAAGAGTTCTACCCACGGGATTTAATCTACACAAAGAGTGGTTCCGACCGACCACACAAGCAATTCTACCCACGGGATTTAGTCTACACAAGATGTGGTTCCCGGCCGACCACGCAAGCAATTCTACTTTGCAAGAATGTAATCAAAAGAAATGCAAGAGAGGGTAGGAGCTTGTTATATCGACGTGTCGAGTCGAGGTTGCCAATCACCAAGGAGATGAACAATCAATCACAATGGCAACACACAATCGAAGACCAATCACCGGGAACAAAGATGAACACAATTGTTTTTGTTCACCCGGTGTTCACTTGGGCACCGCCAAGCTACGTCACCGGTTGTGTCGACCAACACCTAGACGGTTCTTCGGTGTGACCCTCAAGTCACTAGCCCCTCAAGGCTCGCCCCGCAAGGCACCGCAAGACCCACTCTCAAGCGAGGTACTCAACGACACGCGCAATCCACTAGGATGCTCTTCGTGATCCCCACGAGGTGAGCTCAAACCTCTCACAAGCAACCGGAGGTGGCCAAGAACAATCACCTTCTCTTGCCAACGCCTCCAACAATCTCCAAGCCGGCTAGGAGCGGTACTCTCCAAGAGTAACAAGAAATCCACCGCGAAACCACCCACAAGTGCCACTAGATGCCCTCAAGCAATGCAATGCACTAGGTGATTCACTCAATCTCTCTTAGGATGAACAACCAAGCAAGGGAGAAGAGTGGGAGAGAGTCTCTTAGCTCAAAGAATGCACAAGGGATGAGAAATGGCCAAGAGACCTCCCCAAGGGCCGGCCACCTTCTATTTATAACCCCTCAAACAAATGTGACCGTTACCCCCTCGGGAAGCCGAGCGGCACGCGCGCGGACGCGCGTCGCCGCAAACCGCCGGACGCGTCCGGCGCTTCTTCAGCGCGCGAGCCAAGTCGACCGTTGGCTCCGCGTTCAATCTCGTCCCGCCACGTGTGCGTCGGCCATGGCGTCCCGCGCGCGCGCCATCGCGCGTCCGCGCTCGCGTCCGGTTCCCGAGCCGCGCCACGGAACTTTCGTTCGGCGTCCGGCGCGCGCCCGGACGCGACACTGCGCGTCCGCCGCCTTCTGCCCGCCAGCCAGCGCCATGCCGAGGCTCAGCACTCGCCGGACTCAGCACAGTGAATAGCCCGCGTTCGCCGCGTGCGTCTGCCGCGCGTCCGCCGCTCCGACCATGTCAGCCACCAGCACAGGCTGAGCCACAATGCGCCGGACGCGTCCGGCGCCTGCCCAAGGTGCGTCTGGCGCCTCCTGCAGATGCTGTCTTTCACCGTGTCGTCGATCCAAGTTCTCAGACATGCTATCCAACAAGTATACCAACTTGAACAACGGAGATAGCATGATTTCAACCAAATTTTGCATCCGGCGCAATAGAAAATATGCATCCATTTTTCCCGAAAGCGCTGCAAACCACAGCGCACCCAAACGCCACCTTTGAAAATGTGCCAACACAACCAAGTGTACATCTCCATGTGCTTGTGTGTTAGCTTTTCACAATCATTTTCCAAAGGTTAGGTTAGCTCACTAGGCCCTACATGCAATGCACTTCATGAATTCACCTAGTGGCACCCGTGCGTCGAATAGCCGATAAGACTTCCCTCTTAATAGTGCGGCTATCGATCCTAAACCACTCACACCCTCTATGGTGTCTTGAGTGCAAAACAAAATGGCCCTATAGGTTATACCTTTGCCTTGAGCTCATTTTGTTCCTCCAAATGATATGAACGCTTCACACCATCATGTGACCGTCTCGATCCATCGACCTCGACTTCACTTGCCCTTCACCGTGCATCGGTCCATCGGCGCCTAGTCTTGCCCGAGCTTCACCATCGCATGGTCCTTCACTCCGAAGCCTCGACTAGCCCTTCACCTTCAACACCGGTCCATGGAGCCAAGCATCGTCTTGATCTTCATCTTTGATCACATGACACGTGTCATGCTTCATATTCAATATGCTCATCATGTGGACAACCTTTCTCAAAATCAACCACTTAGATAAACAAGGTTAGTCCTAGGTTTCATCAATTAGCCAAAACCAAACTAGGGACTTTCACCGTCATCTTCTTGACTTCAACCCAGAAACTCCTCGCAACTGAGCAACTGAAAAACACATGGTAAAGTGACTCATCCGGGTCACCGCAAACCTCACAGTGGCTCTCCTTGGCCACATGTCTCCTCTTGAGTTCGGACTTTGATGGTAGGGAATTATGTAACACCCGCCACCGAATACCCGCACCTTGGGTGGAACATTCATCTTCCATAGCGCGTTCCATTTACTTGCGCCGCCGGATGATGATGGCTCATTCGTGCTTGCCATCGATGATTCCATCTGTTCTTGCTTCAGGCCGATACTGATCGTCGAGTAGAACCCGTTCTTCTCATGTGCCCAAGCTAGCACATCTCGTTTGTAGCCGCGTACTCGCCTTGACTTTGAGAACCTCCACTTGCTTCAATTGCCATGAAGGACTCATGAACTTGCCGTTCATCCCAAACTCGGTGCCGGTATGATGAGATCGGACACCCGTTCCGCCGTTGCCTTGTCCATCCGTGCCAAGGGTTTTAGCGATCGCAGCCCAGGTATCCAGTTCTCCCCCCAGACATCTACGTCCCCGGGTCCAATACGCTTGATCAGCCCCCGACGTAACACATCGACCATGAAGAATTGCCCGCCACGTCGCCGAACTCCGCTTTTTTTTTTGGTTCTTTGAAAGAAAATCACCGTGAGGATAATGTTTTCCTTTCAACACCCGAGCACATAGCGAGTCCGGTCTAGTCGAGCCTCCATCCTTGTTTCCCCAACATCGCTTGATTGAAAAGTGAGAAATCTCTAAAGCCCAAACCTCCTCGCTTCTTTTGGGCGTGTGAGTTTTTCCCATCTTTGCCAATGAATCTTATGATTGTCCAGAGAACTACCCCACCGGTAGTTAGAGACCGCCGATGTGATCTTCCGACACACCACCGGTGATAGTTTGAAACATGACATGGCATAGGTTGGTACAGATTGCACATTTGCCTTCAAGAAGTACCTCCCTAGCCGCACTGGCTCGGACTCCTCTCGGCCCATCCCCTATCATTCCTCTTATTCTTGTTGGCACAAAATTAAAAACATCGGCCGCACCCCTCTCGGCCGCCGTGGGCAGCCCCAAATACCTTTCGCCCAAGGCCTCCGTATGAATCGGAGGCTATTTTTTCACTTCCTCCTTCCCTTCCCGATCACAATTAGCACTAAAGAAAACCGCAGATTTCCCCTTGTTTACCAATTGCCCCGATCCTCTATGATACTCATCAAGGATCGTAGCCACCCGATCAGCCCCTCTTTTTGATGCCCGAGTAAAGATCAAACAATCATCCGCAAAAGAAGGTGATTAATCCATGGGGCATGTCGACTCACTCGTACCACCCCTGGAGATATAAAGCGGTCCAACACTGCGAAGCATATTGGACAAGCCTTCCGCTTGATAGGAATAAATATGGTGAAATCGGATCCCCCTCGCCGGATGCCCCGAGAAGGTGTAAAGCTGTCGAGAAAGCTCCATTCACTCGGACGAGAGAAAGTCACCGAAGTCACACACTTCATGACTAGAGAAACCCAAGCGACGAGGAAACCCCAAAGCCAGCATGATCGCCTCAAGATATCTCCACTCAACACGGTCATACGCTTTGGCCATATCCAACTTGATAGCACAATCACCTGTTTTTCCTTTCTTCATTCTCGAGATAATGCACGCACTCATATGCAATAAGCACGTTGTCCGTAATCAAACGACCGGCACAAAAGCGCTTGGCTCTTCCGAGATCACCTCATCCATGATTGGGCGCATTCGGTTTGCCATGGTCTTTGAGCAAATCTTGTACAACACATTACAAAGTGAGATGGGTCGATATCTTGTGATAATTCTTGTGGATTACTCACCTTGAATAAGAACCAAAAGGGTTTTGTTAACCTCCTCCCAGGGAGCTCTCCACCGTTTAAAAAAGACAGCACGCGCTCACTACACACTTGCTTCACCAAACTCCAATGTGTTTGAAAAAATCCCGCATTGTAGCCATCTACTCCGGGAGCTTTACTCGGCGCCATTTGAAAAAGTGCCGCTTCCACTTTGTTCGGTGAATGGCTTCACAAGATCGACCCCCATATCGGCGTCACTTTAAGCGGAACGTGGCGACAGATCAGTTCTGGATGCAAGTCCTCTGGGCAGCGAATAGATTTTGATAGAAGTCACAAGCGAGGCGCTCGAGATCTTCTGCTCGGTGAATTCTCGCCCACTATCATCACGGAGGATCTTGATCCGATTCGTACGGCCCCTTGCTCTTGCCTTTGATTGGAAGAAAGCCGTGTTCCTGTCCCGATTTCAACCGGGCTATCCCGGGAACGCTGCTTCTCCATCGTCTCCTCCCGAGCGAGAGTGGTCGATAATTTCGCCATGATCTCCCGCTCCTTCTCCGTCGGGCCGCGATAGAGAGTTCCCTTTCGTTCTTCCTCAAGCTGGCCCCGTAACTCAATGACTTGTTTCTTTACCGATCCAAAAACCTCGCGATCCCATCTTTTCGGCGAGGATTGTAGAGACGCGAGGGCATCGAAACCCTCGACAGTCACAATTTCCCGAGCCGGATCCCGGACCCGATTGACAAAATCATTGTACTCGCCGTGGTCTTGCCACATGTTTTCATAACGGAACGGTCTCGGACGGCGTCGAGTCGGCTGTCCGCCGATGCCCGTTCCTTTACCTCAAGCCCGTAAGGCGCACGGTGATCCGACTCGGTTAGCGGGATATGGAACACGTCAGAATCCCCTAACTTTTGCATAAACTCCACATCACCTAGGGTGCGATCAAGTCGAGCCTTGACATTGCGTCCATCCTCCTGACGGTTATCCCATGTATACGGGAGACCGTGAAACCCAAGGTCTGTCAGATTGCAATCGTTGGCTGCATCTTGAAACGCCGCCATCTGCCATTGCTCCCTTTCATTCCCTCCTATCGCTCCTCAACCGAGAGCACTTCATTGAAGTCTCCCACACACATCCACGGGGCACTCGATTGCGCCGTAGAAACCTCAACAAGTACCAACTCTCCTTGCGTCGTTCTCTTCTCGGCTCGCCATAAAAGCCTGTCAATCGCCAATGTGATATGTTTAGACGATCACATGACAAAGTGACATCTATATGGGACCGAGACTTGCTCATTTCAGCCACCACTACATCCTGGAGCCACAACAGCACCAAACCTTCACTCAACCCCTCCAACTTGACAACGATGGCATTCGGGAAGCCAAGGTCTCGTTTCAAGCCAAGGGCACGTTCCTCTCCCATTCGCATTTCCATCAAAAACACCACCGCGGGCCTCTTCTCCACCACCAGCTGGCGGAGTTCTTGAACTGCCTCGGGCTGCCCGCAGCCCCGGCAGTTCACACTTAGGAGATTCATGGCTCCGGGGGCTGTCCTCTGCGGCCGCCGCCGATCGTACATTCGAGGTGTTGCCACACTTCTGTTTTTTCAGGGTTTCAATCATACTACACCCACCACTCTCCGAGCCTGAGTCCAGTTGATTCACTCTCGCGGACACCAATCCCATTGGCACCAAAGCATTTGACCCCCCGATCGGGACATTCAGATCGGGGGTCTGACTGACCTGAGCGCCCCGCTTTGATTTCCTTTTCCTGGCATGGGCACGGTGATCACCCCCATCCTCCTGCAGATCCAGGCACTTCCGTGCTCCCATGTCATCCATCTCCATACCTTCCACCTTCTCCTTCAGGGGGGACTGGATTTCTGGTTCTTCTGAATCAGCTACAAAGCCTTCGGAACGCTGAGAGCCCGAGACCGACCCCTTGCCGCCCGACTTGCTATGGCTCGGGGGTTTTGGTGCCGTCAAGGAACCACTAGCAAAGGACTCAGCTGCAGCTGCCCCAAACGACATCCGCTTCTTCCGCTCCTCTGGAGCTCTAAGCTGAACATCATACGGGAGTTTTCCCTCTTCATCTCTCACCACTGGAGTAGGACACTTTAACTCGAATGTCCAACCTTGCCACAAGCGAAGCGGCAGACAAAGGGGAGCTTTTCATGCGAGCTTTGAACCATCTAGGTTCTTCATTTTTGCGAGACGTAGCATGACTCCCGGCGAACCGGTTTGTCAATCTCCATCGAAACCCTAGCACGAAGGAAGGCACCACTGGCCTTACCATCAGCATCCACATCCATCTTGATCACTCGACCGATCATCCCCATAACACGGGACCCCCTCGTGCGGTTCATCCACCCAAGCGGTAGGTCAAGGATCCGAACCCATAATTCCATATGATCAAACTCAATTTCAGATGGACGAAGCTTCTCATCATATTCTTTGAGGAGCACTGCAAATTTGTCTATCAGCCAAGGCGAGCCAGACAGCACCCTCTCCAAGTCCCTTCCACTACCAAATTCAGCCACAAACATGTTGGCTTCCTTCTCTCCAATCTGTCGAATCTTGAGGCCAATAGGATTACCCCAGATAGGCTTCATCGCCGCCCGCACAGTGTTGATGTGAACCGTCGACGGTGACAAAACCTTGCCTACCAGCGCAAACTCTACCGGCGCCACAACCTCAGTGTCTTCCTCCTCGCCGAAATCCATCACCGCTTCTTCATCTTCGGTGAGGTGTAGTTTCCGCAGGAGATCTTCCACGTTAGGGCTCGGGCCTCCCCCGCCCGCCCCCCTCCATCGCCCGCTTCCGTCGACGCCATAGCGATCACGACAAAAGGGCAAAACTGCGTGCGCTAACGATGAAAATCACAACCACGAATCAAAACCCGACCGAGAGAAAACCTAAGCGGCAGAACCCTAGCGGTTTACGTGCGTCTAGGGCGCCTTCCGGCTAACCAACGATATGCGGTGGCCGTCTCCACACTGCAGCGATGGAGACGGGGCGTGGACACCGTGGCCGCGGTGGCCGGCGGTGGAGCAAGGATCAAGGTCGCCGGCGCAGCGGCCTAGATCGAGGTCGGAGTTGCGGTCGCCAGCGATCGCCAAAGCGGTCGATCCGTAATTCACGGAACTATCCATCTTCGGAGACATTCAATCGGTTTAGCTCCAGGTTACAAAAGACTTCTTCTAAGAAGGCAAAGACATCAACAGACAGATCTTCCAAAAAATCTTAAGTGCAAGAAGAAGGACATGATGACATTGTGTAGTCACCGTCTACTATTTTCTAGAGTACTCTTTTGGTGTATGCACTGTGTTAATATTTTCCCTTCGGTTGAATTATGTGTGAGCTATTGAGTACTGGGATTTATTTTTACCTTCAGTTGTTAAGTACCGGGATATATGACATTTATCTTTATGAAATTTTCTTTTATTTCCTGGAAAAATTGAGGTTCACGTATGTGTTTTGTTTACTGGCTGATGAGATGTCGTATATATGAGATGGTGTGTATGGTCACGTACGTTTGTTTTCCTACGTGACCAATGTGATTTTTGTTTTTGCGTACGTGATCATCTCACGATATTTGTACAGTTGCAAATATGGATCCAATTATTGACATACAGTATGTGTGGATGTTGATCTCAGAGAGCAGATACTGGAAGCAAGGGGTGCAGCTGCTTAGCAAACCTGTTCAAGTGAATCGAGCGAATTCGGTGATGCATGCGGAGGCCCATTTCGATGCTGACATGGGGGAGCTCGCGTTTAAATCCACCACGCTCTCATGATGTGATCATGTAATGCCAACTGTAATGTGTGAGCAACCAAGCTCATGCGTAGCATGTTCTTTAAAGTTAGCATTTGTTGTTGTGTTTTGTTCGTCGGCGCTCCTGGTGTGAGTCAAGCTCATAATTTTACCGGCCCGGGACCTTGATAATGTTGTGCCTTAATTATCAGCTCCTCCATATTCAGGCTGTTCGCTGGACGTTCTATGTACTCGTGCCAGCACCAACTACTGCCTTCTCAATGCCTCTGACACATGACCATCGTCCATAATCTAGAAATAAACCTGGCCTTGTACAAACAATGATCCGTTAGTTTTTGATGCGGGGATGCCAGTGCAAAGGCTGTTTTGGAACAAATGAATGAAATTGCTGAAGGAATGCAGAGTGGAATGCCGACTGTTTGGAGAAAAGAAATGCAAAATAATAAAAAAAGAATAAGTAGTCTGAAAAATATAGAGGGAAAAAAATTAGAGTCCTTTTACGGTACTTGAAATTGCTTCCCATCGCCTCCTATCACTTCCCCAAATTATTGATTTTATTTAAAAAGGACATTCTAGTCATTGCACAATACCACTTATCCCCCTCCCCCATCTGCGGTCCCCCGATCAAAAAAAAAAAAAAAAAAGGACTCCTCTCTCTCTCGCCCTCGTTCTCGCCATAGCCGCCGCCGCCCGCCATCGTCCTTGCCATAGCCACCGTCAGCCCGCCCTCGCTCGACCTGCGACGCTGCCGCCCTCTCCCTAGCCGGCCCTCGTCTGCCCTGCGACGCTGCCGCCCCTCGCCTTGCACCGCCGCCGGCCCGCCTGTAACACCTCCAGTGTTAAGCACCAATTAAACTTCTCTAATCATGTCATCATTTGCATGAGCACATCATTATTTGATTGTTAGCCTAGTGAATGCTTTGTTTGTTTAGTTACAATTAAATTTATGCTTAGGATGATTATTGGCTTAAAGTGTGCAAGCAAATCAATCCCAAAGTGCTAGATAGGTTGCTCATTTGATTTTGGTCCTTTGGAGTGAAATATGCAGAAAAATATTTTAAGAAACTTTCCTGTTGGGGCCAATTTATGAAAATGTGTTTTAGGACTTCATTTTGGACAAAACAGTGCACGAGGGGTTTGAAAATATTAGTTTTAAAGTATATTTCCAAACTGATTTTTGAATCTCCCAAACTAAGCCAATTTAGCAAAAGTCGTAGTTGGGAAAGTTTTTCATCTTGAAATTTTGAAAAACTTTCATGTTGGAAGTTTCTCGATTCGAAATATTTTTGGAGTTATAGGGGTTTGAATTTTCAGTTTAAAATTAGAAGGGGTGGGACCCACACCGTCGGCGTCCCCTCCCTCCATCGTCTTCCTCGCGACGACGGTGTACGGTCCGGTGGCCGCCACGCGGCGACCGTACATCGGCGGGCGCCGCTGTGCGCTGCGCGGCCGCCTGGATCGGCTGCGGACGGCCGCCCCACGGTCCACAGCTCGCCCCCGCGCCACCTCATCTCTCCGGCCCGCTCGCCGCGACCGGCCGTCGGCGTCGACGCCGCCACGCGTCGCGCGCCGCCTGCTCTCGCTCGCCCGCGCACACGCCTTCCTCGCCGAAATGGGAAAGTGGACGGGGGTCCCGTCCCGTCCGCCTTCACTCCGCGCCCTCCTCCTTCCTCTCTTTCCTCCATCTCCGGCCCGCCATGGCCGCCGTCGAGCTCGCCGCCGCCTAGAGCTCGATTCCACCGGCCGTTTTCGAAGTCGAGGGCAGCATCGTGCTCGCCGCCCTCAGCTCCACCTTCTCCACCCTTCTTTTTCATCGAGTCGCCAAGGTAGCGCCGCCATTCCGCCTTTGCCTCGCGCGCAAGGCCGCCGCCGCCATGGCGCTCTGGCGAGCCATTGCAGCGCCGTCTTCCGCTGTCACCTCGCGCATTGGTGCGCACATGCAGCGCATGCTCGAGCTCAAGCTTCGCGTAGAAAATGGTGGGGTGCGGAGCTCGGACGAGCCGCGCTCGCGGTTCGCCGGCGAGCTTCCCGCCGCCGCTCCGGCGTGCTCAAGCCTCGGCACGAGCCGCCGTTTCTCGGTGTTCTTGGTCGTAGGTCGCTCAGGGGAGCAAGGCCAAGCCCGTAGGCTAGTTAACGGAGTCCGACGCGGCTCCGGTGGGCCGCTCACCGGCGCGCCGCCGCCACCGGCCGGCGGACGCCACCGCCGTAGTTCCGGCCGCTAGGGCCCAAGATTCTTGGCGCACTGGATGCGCAAGGCCGAGGCGCGTCCGACGGTGCCTGGGTTTGCGCCGGAGGACCGCCGCCGGCCGCCGCGACCCGAGCTCGGTGAGGCCGACAGGTGGGGCCAGTGGGACCCCGGGACCCACCTGCAGGCCTGGCCGTGTGTGCACGTGATCGGGTGCGCGTAGCAGATTCAACCCGAGCCTAGGTACACTCCGGGTACCCATAGCAGTTTAGGTCGATTTTCAGAAAAAGAAAATGGGTTTTTCGGATTTTGTTTTAAGTTTCAAAATTCATATCTCAGTCATTTTTAATCCAATTAGGGTGATTCAAATTGGGTTATTTTTCTTATGAGCAGTAGATTCCATAGAAATTATGAGATGTGACTTTTGGGATACTTTTCTGTAGAACTTTATTTAATTTCTTGCTATGGCATTTATCTTTAGAAATTCATAGTAAATCACCTGTTGCTCAGAAAAATGTGAGACTTGCTTTGTTAGGCTAGTCTTGACATGCTTTATCTGTATGAGCTCTTACATGGTACTGTTATGTGGTAAATTTTAGAGTTGCAGTTCAAGTGCCATGATTGTCACCATGCTTAAGAAATTCATAATTAATTCATGCTTTGTCCAATGCTCATGAAATTTGGTATACCCTGTTTTTAGTTCATGCTTTAGGTCTACATGTTACTGGTTTTTGATTTGGAGTACTTTGGTAGTACAAAGTATTTTCAGGTGCCCTGTTTAGTACTGCCTTGTGAATTTTGTGTAGGATAAAGTATTCAATGTCTTAAGGTGAATTTTCTGTGGTAGACTAATTAGGACATGTATTAGCTACTGTGATTTTTATAGAATTTTCTGTGCTGTCCAGCTAGGACTTGCTGTTATAGCCTAGTCCTTTTAAAGCGAGTTATCGTGCTTGCTTGTGTAAGCAAGGGCATGTCTAGCATGAAGTTTGATATATTGCCGTTATATTTTTTATCATGACATCATGACATCATTACTACAGCAACACTTGTATTTACTTTCGGCATTGCACCATACAGGATCGCTAGGCAACAACCCGCAAGCCGTGCACGAGGAGCAGGACGTGGAGGATCCTCAGGAGCTCGAGCTGCAGGAGGTAGCCGAGGAGGAGGTGCCAGAAGCTGACCTTCCTGACTGTCCTAACCACGTGCCCAGCTCGTTTGTCAAAGGCAAGCCCCGGTGCATTCTCCTATGTTTCTGCAAAGTTTTAAATTTGAGTCCTTTATTTATTATGCTGCATTACGTTATAAGCGTTGATATGGAACCATAGAGATGCACTAGGACTATCCTGCTACCATAAATATCCTATTACTAGGTTGAGGTTTCGATCCGCTTAGCTTGCTAACTAGTCGGTAGAAGCCGAGTGATCGACTATCACTCGCGAATGGTAGGTGTTACTACCCCTGGATTGATAATGATGTTGGTAGGTTGTAGAACATAACCATGTGGCCATGATGAAATCACCTCTAATATATCATAGCATACGAGCGTCCTCGGATCATTTTGAACAGTGCCTCACATATAGCTGGAAGGACGGGGGTGCCCAACCGCGAAGCCTTGAATCTACTTGGGCCGGGTTTCAACTTCCAGGTATCCATGCCGGCGATGGGGGTGGTAGTAAATAAGGGCCCGGTCGTGAGTCCTTAAGATGGGGCGGTGTCATTTGATGGGCACGCTTACCTGTTGGCAGCCGGGAGTTTCTTTGGTCATGGTAGTGAGTTGTTGATCCCGCGTTTCCCGAGTAGATCGTGGTGACTGTCACTCACTCTGGCCAGTGAGTGTGGTTTGTGTGATGGAATATCTGCCAGCTGGTTTGCAATCGATTATAATCGCCATCGTTCCTGGATAGTGAATAACTTGACCGAGCAGTTACGGTGCCGCAAATAAGATTTGAAATGCGAGTTGGTTATGTTCTCCACATGATGGTTTAATGAATATTCAATCAATGCGGTGTTGATTAATGGATTGATTGCTTCTACTAAAATGATGACTAGTACAGGATGCTAACTTAGCATGGCTAGGTAATTACCTAATGGGATAAGCTAGAGGATCCTTTACCACTAAATGAAGATTAAAAGCTCATCTTTTTGGCAAAGAAAGAAGTCAGCTAACCCACATACAGCCTGGCATCCACCAAAGTGTCTTTATTTTCTTTGACGGTTAAGTTTTGCTGAGTACAATGTACTCAGGGTGCAATTCCTAATTGTTGTTGCAGATAGGGAGATGTTTTATGGCTATTGCCCGACCTTGTCTCCATCCTGCCATCGGAGATGAGTAGATCGTGCGCACGATCATTCCAGTTGTCGCATCCCTTTCTTTTGTGGAGTATGATGAAGGACATGGCACTATATTTCTAAAAACATTTGGGGTGTGTTTGAGAACTTGTTAATCTATTTGCTTTCGCACTATGTCGAGAACTTGGTTTGTAATAACTGAAGTATGTTATGTACTATCTATTTGAGAACTTTTATGTAATAATTATGGATGGTATTTCGTTGGGCCTTTACCGGTCTGGGATGTTACTTGATGTATGTGCGAAAATCCTTCGTGGTTTTCCGGACTACCGGGCTAGTTTGGTTACTAAGTTCTAATTAAGTTGCCACGACAGCTTGATTAGTGCTTCGTAATTAAATTAGTTGGTCGGTTCTGTTACAGCCCGCCCTTGCCCGCCCTGCGCTACAACTGCCCTCTCCCGGCGTCGAGGTGACCGGCGTCTTCTAGATTCCGGGAAATTCTTGGCACCGCGGGGGCCTCCCCTCGCGCTCGTCCCTCGCTGCTCTCGAGGTAAGCACCGATCTGATGATGTCCAAGTTCTTCGCTGGTACCGTAAATGCTCGTTGAAAGGTGTTGAAAGGCCGTAGTGGATTACGTGCTTGACTAGTAGCGATGAAAAATCAAAAGATGCACAAGTGTGTATGTTGTCCTTGAGTTGGCGTTCCTTCCCATCGATGTGTACACCCATAAATTTCAGGCTTTACCGCATCACCAGCTATTCATGGCACTATGTGGAAGTTAGAATTTAGGATTCTCGCTCAAAAAATAGTCAGGTAGGATTTGCTAGGAAAATTCAGGACAACTTCATATCGTTGGACAGTAAACAAAATAAACATTTCAGTCTAAGCTATGAGCCTATGTGCTAGCTTTGAATAATCTAAAAATATATAGACAATGATTTGACACACCTCTATTTTGTGCTTCCCATATAGAGCCTCAATAGCTGCCAATGCTTGATCTTTTGTTTCAATAGCCTGCTGTTTTTTACTGTCTCCATTCTCTGATTTCAAGTAGATAATGATGGTATTTGTAGGAAATAGCAATCTGTCTGTGTGATGTCCACTCATTGGTTAGTATGATATCTAGTCTAGAGAAGAAATAGAGCAGTACTCCAACTAGTAACAAGCAGTAAAGGAAACTAGTATGACATGGCTTTGAAAGATGATTTGGAACAACCAGTAGACAGTAATTAGTAATATGCATGCCCTGATGCATGTGAAAGTGAAACAATTGTGTGACAATGCCAATGCAGTATATGGCTTAGAACAAAAAGGCAGATTAATTGGTGGTTTCTGAATATTTGAGGCAGCAAGGGTCTATTAGCGTCGTCAGCAGCCCATGAATTGGCCATAAGCAGCAACGCCGCGAACATTTCTAGTATGTTGCATAAGATGGCATAATCCTACTGTAAAGTTCAATATAAGAAAGGATCATTAAGTTTTGATATAACTGAGATTTTTTTACAATATTTAGGTTAGAGTTGGAACCATTACACATCTTGATATGTCAAATATTCTTTTCTTATGATTCAGTTCTTGTAAAAATGGCTTCACAAGTTTCTGTCTTCACAAGTTTCTGTATAACCCCAACATGTACCAGGAAAGTCCCTACAATTATTTTCAGTCATATTTACAGTATTTGTTAGTTGTCTTTAATAGATGGGTACTGCTTGTTTCCTCAGGTTGAGTGCTCTGTCGATGGACACAAATTCTGTGGCTTGGATAAAAGTCTTGGTGAAGTGTGCCCATGGCCTGCTTGAATAAAAATCTTGCTGAAGTATGCCGATTGCTGAAATTCAAAAACAACCAGATAGCAGTGGGCATCGACTGTCTGCATTTTAGCAAAATTTGATTGTTTGTTCAGTAGCTTGCAGTAGTTGATTTCATTAGAACAATATCCTCAAGATGTACGAAGTAGGAAGCTGCCTTTTTTCTGTTAGTTTCCTGTTAGAGTTGAATGGAAGAAGCTAGAAGATTCAGGGAGAGGTGGTCGATGTGTTTCATTTTTATTTATGCCTTATATCATATGGAACCCTTTAGTATTCTTTATTCCCCTGTATGGATGTTCATTAAGAAATCTGTACTTATTTGAAATCCCCACTTGGTCTATATGTATGAATGAGCGAACGGTATGATTTGGTCTTATGCTTGGCTATGTACTTGATTCAAATTGGTCTTATATGCTGAAAAAGTGTCACGTTGAATTCTGATGACTTGCCTGACGGAGAGGTGATCTAACTGACTGAAATGAGGAAGGGGAGCCGTCTGGGCCAAGCGGTGCAATGCTGAGGCATTTTATATATTTTTCTATTCTCATTATTATATTATATACTTATACTAATATATACCAACTTCAACGATTTTTAGTGAAGAAATATTTTTTTTGTAACGGCGTTGCTGCCAGCTGCTGATCCTCTCTCTTTAAGTGACTTCCCTTTATATAAAGTTTGATGTCACCGTGATTGCTTAGGCTTCACGAGGTGGGACAAAAGCAGGCACTATTTCTGTGCTCAGCTGGCCTTATGACGGACCCTCCGCCTGAATGCACCAGGTTTCCATCCGGATTTTAGAATAAAAGTTTTAGAATCTAAAAATTACCTCAAGCAGAGAAAGAATAAAAGTTTTAGAATCTAAAAAAGTTTTGAAACTTTCTAGTTGAAAATATGCATTTTCATGTGTTTGATGCGATTTTAGGAATTTATTTGTGGCACTAAAAATATTTTCCTTCAATTTCTAACTGAAATCTCTCCTTGATTTTCTAAAATTCGTCAAAAATATAAATGTCTTGCCTGCCAGCACGTGACAAAAGTAATGACATACACATATCCCGGTTATTGGCAACTCAATAATCCACTATTATGTAGTCCCTCAGTCTTCAACGTCTTCAATACGTGCCCCCATCTCCATGGCTGCAATGCTAATAAGATATAATCATTTCCAATGGACTCGATCACGACGCTTGCCGCCGGTGATGCACTTGATGATCGAGGGGCCGTACGTCGTCATGCACATCCACGGCATAAACATGCATGTGACGAATGGGCCTGGCATACATTAGCTGCCACGAATGAGTCTGGCCGTAATTATAGGATCTCACTTCCCCTAATTATAGAAGTTTTATTTTTCTTTCCCCAAAACATAAAATATTATATTTATAAAGTTATCTTAATACCCTTGATTAAAAAAAAGAACTATAAAAATGCAATTAGCCATCCTTTATTTGGCATCACCTCCCCCATCAGTTTTGAAGGCGATGAGAAGCGATTTAGCGCATATGGCCCACCGTCATAGACACAACAATCGCCTCCCATCGCCTCCTCCCATCGCCTTTGGCATTTCTGGCCGTCGGATCGGTCGTTGTGAGCCGTCGAAATTCTCCACAAGTATTGTAAAACATCTCTCTTAACAATGACGAATCGTCATGGTTCTAATTTTAAGTGTTTATAGAATGAAACAAAAGAGGCCTTGTCAGCCTTTCTGCAACTTGGTATCTTGAACCTACCTACGTTTCCTCTTATACATTTTTCATCTGGCGAACGAGATATTTGGATATCCTACTATGCCGTAGGCAAAACCCAACATGGAGTATCTAGTTGCGGCTTCAAACTCAAACACCTCTCTCAATCTGTTATTCTCCATGTCCACACTAAGCACCCAAGCATTAAAATCATCAAGCTCTCTATGTCCACACAAAGCTCTCTTTGCTCAATCTATACAAGTCATCGTAATCATCTCCAACAAAAGCAGCACACTACCATCTGAACATCACCGCCTTCCGCCCCAATTGGATAAACCATTTCATCCCATCAGCATAGCACCACCATCACCTTTACCTTCAGCCATGCCCACCATTTCAGCCCGCCATGCTAGTTTCTTGTCACGCGATCCCTGCAGCAGAATCCCTTGCCGTTTGAGGTTTTTCTTTGTGCCTGCACATATCAACATGTTTTCTGTCAAACCAAAATCAACCGAATAACATAACTCACTGAAGCGCTAACGCCCAACCCTGCATCTCCTCTAAACCCATTCTCCTTACTATACTCTGATCTATGATGATCAAACTTGTTGCCACAAATGATTATAGTATTAGAGGAATTAGTGGTCAAAAGTGTGGAACTTGAAGACCACACCAAGTCAAAGCATACCATATATTTTCGTGTGTACACTTCATTGAATAATCATTTTTGTATATCTACTGGATATGCATGCAGCCTCCAAATAAGCTTGTATTCTGTATCTACATGACTACATGCACACAACCCAAACACACCTATGATCAGGTGGCAAAACTAGGCCAACAAGCTCAAAAAAATCGTACCACTGGCGCATTCAGTAAACAGATAGCTACAACTTGGTTTGGATGGATCTATGTTATTACACACCTTGCATTGGAAAAGACAAGACTACAATTTAACCAATGTACTTCGGATTCATATATAGTACTCCCTCCGTTCCAAATTATAAGACATTTGGATTTTCTAGATGCATTTCTTTTACTATGTATCTAGGCATAGTATATGTCTAATTGCATAGCAACTAGCAAAAGCTATGCACATATAAAAGTCAAAACGACTTATGACTTGGAATGGAGGGAGTAGTTTCTGAGAATGATAGTAGAAAAACAAATATACAACTGATTCTGCTAGCTCGAGTTTGCTGGGAGCTATGATGAACCAGAATCAAATGGGCATTCTCCAACATCCTTGTTGCTGACCCAAAAGTGGCAGCCTACATGGCTTATACTTCCATATAACACTGGACGAACATTGCACGGAAGACATTAGAGACGGGGATGATGATGAAAAATTTTAAGGGCTACGGAGACTGCAGAAATGCAAGGCATGCTGATTGCTTCTTCCGTTGCATAATCGGAAAATTTTACTCTTTTAGCATCTTCTGCTTCTGTTGCAATATTTAGCTGCCTAACCTAAATACTTCAGAACTTTGTGGTTTCTGCTTCATCAATGGTTGCTAGTCCCTGATTCAGTTTAGTTAGGTTAGATTTCTGATAGTCATTGAAGAATATGGAATTGAAAGTGAGCAAGAATATCTGAGATATATTTCTACTGCTCTGCTAAAAAAACTCTATAACACAATTATTTTTTTTGCATGTTCTGATCCATTAAATAGAAGACCACACAACTATAGCATGAACAAATTGATGTTTTGTGGGGATGTGCATGAATAAATCTCACTGCTCGTATTCTAAATATTTAAAGCTCAGTCAGATAAGCATGTTCTCTAGAATGTAACAAAATATATTAGGTTTCCCAGTTTATTTCCCTGATAAGTTATTGCCTAATAGTCTGTATACAACCTCCCTACCTCCTACTCTCTTCTTAAGAGAATGATGAATGATGCTCAGCTCTTGTACATGTTTGAGAAAAAATGTAACAGAATATACCACCAAAGTGATGTGCAATTTAAAGAAGACACCTTGCGTGCCTCTTACCTTGAAGAGGGATTACTTTTGTACTATTACCGAAATAATTGACAAAAGGTATCTCTCATATGGTTTACCCCTAGCAACTACCAATTGAAAATCATCCTACATACCAATTGCAAGGAAAATCTGTGTCCATTGTTCTTTTAAAGTAGACCAACCAACATATTTGTTGCCATAACCACACGATGAAATCAGGAAAGCAGTAAAAGAAAGTTACCTTGAGCCATCTTCAGATATTTGGATATCCGACTATGCAGGTAGGCAAAACCCAACGTGAAGTATCTAGTTGCGTCAAACTCAGCCACCTCTCTCAATCTGTTATTCTCCATGTCTACACTAAGCACCCAAGCTTTAGTATCACCATACTCGAATTTGGCCATGAAGCAAACAGTATGATCAGTATCCAAGCTGAGCGTGGGTTGCAATATGAGAAGACTGTTCAAGGGTGAGAAAGGCCTGCCATCAAGGTCGTTCGGAAGGAGATGAAAATTGAGGCTGTCTTCAGTGTCCATCTTGAAGGATTCCATGTGGCAGACCTGTTCCCAATTGTCATCCGAAAGAGAGCAAGCAAACACAGGCCTGGTGAACATGGTAGACGACCAACCCACCCAACCATCATCATAGAGTCTACAATTGCGGACATACTTGAAGTGACCCTCGACAACAGCAATGTCTCGAGAAAGGCGGGAATCGCACATGACGATTGCTTCTAATTGTGGGTGTGGAAGCGGGACATAGCGAAGCCAGGGCTGGTCTTGGACTCGAGCCAAGTCACAAAGAAGGATGCCCCTCCAGAGATCAACAAAGGCTATGGTGGCATCTTCACCTCCAATTGCGATAACCTTGGTGTTATTATGGAGGAAGTAGCCTTGTTCATCCTTGTATTTCTGATAGTGTTGATCAGACAATGAGACGTTGATGGCGGTCCAGGTTTGGAACTGGGAGTTGTAGAGGTGGAGGATGAAGCGACCGTGTTGAATCGCAGACCTGTCACATATGTCCTGAGAGAGAGCAGCGACCATGTAGCCGGGTCGCAGGCCGCCGTCGTCGCGGCGGCTGGCGGTGCAGCTCACAAGGCCAACCTGGTAGCCATTGAAGCCGTAGTAGTAGTGGTTGAGGTTGGGGCGCCCGAGACGCATGAGCTTCGGCCCGGCAGGCTGGTAGATGAAAAATTCCAAGGCGGCGGTATGGTGCCGGTCCTTGCCGTCGCTGACGGCGATGCGGAGGAGGACGAGGTCCTCGTCCGTGGCGAGGATGTAAGGCTCGATGGGGATCATCTGTGCCCCCTCCTCCTCATCAGTATGGTGGTGGTCCTCTCCACCGCCGGCGGCGGGGCGGCAGAAGACGCAGATGTAGGAGACGCGCGGCGGAGTGGCAACGATGAGGGTGACCTGGACCTGGCCGTCGCACCAGCAATCTGAGAAGGCAGTGGTGCTGTTGCGGCGGTCCGCGACGTAGGCTTGGTTCTCGATGAGTATCCAAGAATCCTTGTCGCCGGCGTCGGGGGAGACGACGGCTGGCGGATGAAGGGTCTCTTTGCTCAATCTATACAGGGCCATGGATGAATGTGTCCACGAAAGCTTGGGCTTTTGTAGAACCCTAGCAATGGGGATTTTTGGCCGGATCTCGATGACGAGAGAGGTCGGCGGCGGCGCGCGGTTCAGTTCGGACTTGGCAGACCCACCCAAACTACCCCTAGCGATTGGAATTTTTGATCGTCTACAAATCACAAAAGACTTCTTCTTTTTTTTTGAGATTTCAGAACTTCATTAATCATCAGAAGAGTTACAATCCCCAGCTGCAAGCTCAGCTAGCCAGCCTGGGGTTTCATCAAGCCAAAAGAAAGAGCGTTCGGTGGCCGAAACCGTACAAGCACATAGATGTGCCACCGAATTCGCTTCTCTACATACCCACGCAACCCGAAAAACTCTAAAACTCTTCCCAAGTTCTGAAATATCGAAACACAATCCCCCAATGGAGGACCGCGACGCCGCAGGGTCTTTGATCAGCTTCACAAGACCTTAGCAATCACTCTCCAACACAACCTGTTGCAGTCCCAATTCCGCCGCCAACTCCAGTCCTTCTTTTGCCGCCAGAGCTTCAGCAGATAAAGCATCCAGGACTCCATCAAACCATCTTGCCGCTGCACCAATTATCAGCCCTTGATGATCACGAATGACCACTCCAGCCCTCCCAATGCATGTTTGAGGATCAAAACCCGCATCGGTATTAATCTTCACCCAACCCTCCGCTGGCTTCTTCCATTTCTGCACCACCTTCTGTTTCACTTGCTTGACCGGCGATTTTAAAGAAGCCAGATCCTCCAGCAAGGTTGAAATATATCTTGCTATCGCCCCTGGTTCCCAAGTCTTCCGGCCATGGCGACGGTTATTCCGCCCTGTCCACAGCGCCCATGCGCCACAGATCATCGTGGCAGCAACCTTGGCTGGGCATACCTTCAGCTGTAGAATGTCAGTCGCCCAAGAGCTTGGATGTAGGTTGAGCACTTCTACTCCCGTCATCTTCTTGACTTCAACCCAGAAACTCCTCGCAACTGAGCAACTGAAAAACACATGGTAAAGTGACTCATCCGGGTCACCGCAAACCTCACAGTGTCTCTCCTTGGCCACATGTCTCCTCTTGAGTTCGGACTTTGATGGTAGGGAATTATGTAACACCCGCCACCAGAATACCCGCACCTTGGGTGGAACATTCATCTTCCATAGCGCGTTCCATTTACTTGCGCCGCCAGATGATGATGGCTCATTCGTGCTTGCCATCGATGATTCCATATGTTCTTGCTTCAGCAGCCGATACGCTGATCGTACTGAGTAGAACCCGTTCTTCTCATGTGCCCAAGCTAGCACATCTGTTTGTAGCCGCGTACTCGCCTTGACTTTGAGAACCTCCACTGCTTCAATTGCCATGAAGGACTCATGAACTTGCCGTTCATCCCAAACTCTGGTGCCCGGTATGAAGAGATCGGACACCCGTTCCGCCGTTGCCTTGTCCATCCGTGCCAAGGGTTTTAGCGATCGCAGCCCAGGTATCCAGTTCTCCCCCCAGACATCTACGTCCCCGGGTCCAATACGCTTGATCAGCCCCCGACGTAACACATCCTGACCATGAAGAATTGCCCGCCACGTCGCCGAACTCCGCTTTTTTTTGGTTGCTGAAAGAAAATCACTGTGAGGATAATATTTTCCTTTCAACACCCGAGCACATAGCGAGTCCGGTCTAGTCAGGAGCCTCCATCCTTGTTTCCCCAACATCGCTTGATTGAAAAGTGAGAAATCTCTAAAGCCCAAACCTCCTGCTTCTTTTGGGCGTGTGAGTTTTTCCCATCTTTGCCAATGAATCTTATGATTGTCCAGAGAACTACCCCACCAGTAGTTAGAGACCGCCGATGTGATCTTCCGACACACCACTGGTGATAGTTTGAAACATGACATGGCATAGGTTGGTACAGACTGCACATTTGCCTTCAGCAGTACCTCCCTAGCCGCACAGCTCAGACTCCTCTCAGCCCATCCCCCTATCATTCCTCTTATTCTTGTTGGCACAAAATTAAAAACATCAGCCGCACCCCTCTCAGCCGCCGTGGGCAGCCCCAAATACCTTTCGCCCAAGGCCTCTGTATGAATCTGGAGGCTATTTTTCACTTCCTCCTTCCCTTCCTGATCACAATTAGCACTAAAGAAAACCGCAGATTTCCCCTTGTTTACCAATTGCCCCGATCCTCTATGATACTCATCAAGGATCGTAGCCACCCGATCAGCCCCTCTTTTTGATGCCTGAGTAAAGATCAAACAATCATCCGCAAAAAGAAGGTGATTAATCCATGGGGCATGTCGACTCACTCGTACCCCCCTGGAGATATAAAGCGGTCCAACACTGCGAAGCATATTGGACAAGCCTTCCGCACAGTAGGAATAAATATGGTGAAATCGGATCCCCCTGCCGGATGCCCCGAGAAGGTGTAAAACTGTCAGAGAAAGCTCCATTCACTCGGACAGAGAAAGTCACCGAAGTCACACACTTCATGACTAGAGAAACCCAAGCAGCAGGAAACCCCAAAGCCAGCATGATCGCCTCAAGATATCTCCACTCAACACGGTCATACGCTTTGGCCATATCCAACTTGATAGCACAATCACCTGTTTTTCCTTTCTTCATTCTCAGATAATGCACGCACTCATATGCAATAAGCACGTTGTCCGTAATCAAACGACCCGGCACAAAAGCGCTTTGCTCTTCCGAGATCACCTCATCCATGATTGGGCGCATTCGGTTTGCCATGGTCTTTGAGCAAATCTTGTACAACACATTACAAAGTGAGATGGGTCGATACTGTGATAATTCTTGTGGATTACTCACCTTCGGAATAAGAACCAAAAGGGTTTTGTTAACCTCCTCCGGGAGCTCTCCACCGTTTAAAAAAGACAGCACCGCGCTCACTACACACTGCTTCACCAAACTCCAATGTGTTTGAAAAAATCCCGCATTGTAGCCATCTACTCCAGGAGCTTTACTCGGCGCCATTTGAAAAAGTGCCGCTTCCACTTCCTGTTCAGTGAATGGCTTCACAAGATCAGCCCCCATATCTGGCGTCACTTTAACTGGAACGTGGCGACAGATCAGTTCTGGATGCAAGTCCTCCTGGGCAGCGAATAGATTTTGATAGAAGTCACAAGCGAGGCGCTCGAGATCTTCCTGCTCAGTGAATTCTCGCCCACTATCATCACGGAGGATCTTGATCCGATTCGTACGGCCCCTTGCTCTTGCCTTTGATTGGAAGAAAGCCGTGTTCCTGTCCCCTGATTTCAACCAGGCTATCCTGGAACGCTGCTTCTCCATCGTCTCCTCCCGAGCGAGAGTGGTCGATAATTTCGCCATGATCTCCCGCTCCTTCTCCGTCGGGCCGCGATAGAGAGTTCCCTTTCGTTCTTCCTCAAGCTGGCCCCGTAACTCAATGACTTGTTTCATTACCGATCCAAAAACCTCGCGATCCCATCTTTTCAGCGAGGATTGTAGAGACGCGAGGGCATCAGAAACCCTCGACAGGTCACAATTTCCTGAGCCCGGATCCCAGACCCGATTGACAAAATCATTGTACTCGCCGTGGTCTTGCCACATGTTTTCATAACGGAACGGTCTCGGACGGCGTCGAGTCGGCCTGTCCGCCGATGCCCGTTCCTTTACCTCAACCAGAACTGCACAGTGATCCGACTCGGTTAGCGGGATATGGAACACGTCCAAATCCCCTAACTTTTGCATAAACTCCACATCACCTAGGGTGCGATCAAGTCGAGCCTTGACATTGCGTCCATCCTCCTGACGGTTATCCCATGTATACGGGAGACCGTGAAACCCAAGGTCTGTCAGATTGCAATCGTTGGCTGCATCTTGAAACGCCGCCATCTGCCATTGCTCCCTTTCATTCCCTCCTATCTGCTCCTCAACCGAGAGCACTTCATTGAAGTCTCCCACACACATCCACGGGGCACTCGATTGCGCCCGTAGAAACCTCAACAAGTACCAACTCTCCTTGCGTCGTTCTCTTCTCGGCTCGCCATAAAAGCCTGTCAATCGCCAATGTGATATGTTTAGACGATCACATGACAAAGTGACATCTATATGGGACCGAGACTTGCTCATTTCAGCCACCACTACATCCTGGCGCCACAACAGCACCAAACCTCCACTCAACCCCTCCGACTTGACAACGATGGCATTCGGGAAGCCAAGGTCTCGTTTCAAGCCAAGGGCACGTTCCTCTCCCATTCGCGTTTCCATCAAAAACACCACCGCGGGCCTCTTCTCCACCACCAGCTGGCGGAGTTCTTGAACTGCCTCGGGCTGCCCGCAGCCCCGGCAGTTCACACTTAGGAGATTCATGGCTCCCGGCGGGGGCTGTCCTCTGCAGCCGCCGCCGATCGTACATTCGAGGTGTTGCCACACTTCTGTTTTTTTAGGGTTTCAATCATACTGCACCCACCACTCTCCGAGCCTGAGTCCAGTTGATTCACTCTCGCGGACACCAATCCCATTGGCACCAAAGCATTTGACCCCCCGATCGGGACATTCAGATTGGGGGTCTGACTGACCTGAGCGCCCCGCTTTGATTTCCTTTTCCTGGCATGGGCACGGTGATCACCCCCATCCTCCTGCAGATCCAGGCACTTCCGTGCTCCCATGTCATCCATCTCCATACCTTCCACCTTCTCCTTCAGGGGGGACTGGATTTCTGGTTCTTCTGAATCAGCTACAAAGCCTTCGGAACGCTGAGAGCCCGAGACCGACCCCTTGCCGCCCGACTTGCTATGGCTCGGGGGTTTTGGTGCCGTCGAGGAACCACTAGCAAAGGACTCAGCTGCAGCTGCCCCAAACGACATCCGCTTCTTCCGCTCCTCTGGAGCTCTAAGCTGAACATCATACGGGAGTTTTCCCTCTTCATCTCTCACCACTGGAGTAGGACACTTTAACTCAGAATGTCCAACCTTGCCACAAGCGAAGCAGACAAAGGGGAGCTTTTCATACTGAGCTTTGAACCATCTAGGTTCTTCATTTTTACTGAGACGTAGCATGACTCCCCGGCGAACCGGTTTGTCAATCTCCATCGAAACCCTAGCACGAAGGAAGGCACCACTGGCCTTACCATCAGCATCCACATCCATCTTGATCACTCGACCGATCATCCCCATAACACGGGACCCCCTCGTGCGGTTCATCCACCCAAGCGGTAGGTCAAGGATCCGAACCCATAATTCCATATGATCAAACTCAATTTCAGATGGACGAAGCATCTCATCATATTCTTTGAGGAGCACTGCAAATTTGTCTATCAGCCAAGGCGAGCCAGACAGCACCCTCTCCAAGTCCCTTCCACTACCAAATTCAGCCACAAACATGTTGGCTTCCTTCTCTCCAATGGCCGAATCTTGAGGCCAATAGGATTACCCCGAGACAGGCTTCATCGCCGCCCGCACAGTGTTGATGTGAACCGTCGACGGTGACAAAACCTTGCCTACCAGCGCAAACTCTACCGGCGCCACAACCTCAGTGTCTTCCTCCTCGCCGAAATCCATCACCGCTTCTTCATCTTCGGTGAGGTGTAGTTTCCGCAGGAGATCTTCCACGTTAGGGCTCGGGCCTCCCCGCCCGCCCCCTCCATCGCCCGCTTCCGTCGACGCCATAGCGATCACGACAAAAGGGCAAAACTGCGTGCGCTGCGATGAAAATCACAACCACGAATCAAAACCCGACCAGAGAAAACCTAAGCGGCAGAACCCTAGCGGTTTACGTGCGTCGAGGGCGCCTTCCGGCTAACCAACGATATGCGGTGGCCGTCTCCACACTGCAGCGATGGAGACGGGGCGTGGACACCGTGGCCGCGGTGGCCGGCGGTGGAGCAAGGATCAAGGTCGCCGGCGCAGCGGCCTAGATCGAGGTCGGAGTTGCGGTCGCCTTCGCGATCGCCAAAACGGTCGATCCGTAATTCACGGAACTATCCATCTTCGGAGACATTCAATCGGTTTAGCTCCAGGTTACAAAAGACTTCTTCTAAGAAGGCAAAGACATCAACAGACAGATCTTCCAAAAAATCTTAAGTGCAAGAAGAAGGACATGATGACATTGTGTAGTCACCGTCTACTATTTTCTAGAGTACTCTTTTGGTGTATGCACTGTGTTAATATTTTCCCTTCGGTTGAATTATGTGTGAGCTATTGAGTACTGGGATTTATTTTTACCTTCAGTTGTTAAGTACCGGGATATATGACATTTATCTTTATGAAATTTTCTTTTATTTCCTGGAAAAATTGAGGTTCACGTATGTGTTTTGTTTACTGGCTGATGAGATGTCGTATATATGAGATGGTGTGTATGGTCACGTACGTTTGTTTTCCTACGTGACCAATGTGATTTTTGTTTTTGCGTACGTGATCATCTCACGATATTTGTACAGTTGCAAATATGGATCCAATTATTGACATACAGTATGTGTGGATGTTGATCTCAGAGAGCAGATACTGGAAGCAAGGGGTGCAGCTGCTTAGCAAGCCTGTTCAAGTGAATCGAGCGAATTCGGTGATGCATGCGGAGGCCCATTTCGATGCTGACATGGGGGAGCTCGCGTTTAAATCCACCACGCTCTCATGATGTGATCATGTAATGCCAACTGTAATGTGTGAGCAACCAAGCTCATGCGTAGCATGTTCTTTAAAGTTAGCATTTGTTGTTGTGTTTTGTTCGTCGGCGCTCCTGGTGTGAGTCAAGCTCATAATTTTACCGGCCCGGGACCTTGATAATGTTGTGCCTTAATTATCAGCTCCTCCATATTCAGGCTGTTCGCTGGACGTTCTATGTACTCGTGCCAGCACCAACTACTGCCTTCTCAATGCCTCTGACACATGACCATCGTCCATAATCTAGAAATAAACCTGGCCTTGTACAAACAATGATCCGTTAGTTTTTGATGCGGGGATGCCAGTGCAAAGGCTGTTTTGGAACAAATGAATGAAATTGCTGAAGGAATGCAGAGTGGAATGCCGACTGTTTGGAGAAAAGAAATGCAAAATAATAAAAAAAGAATAAGTAGTCTGAAAAATATAGAGGGAAAAAAATTAGAGTCCTTTTACAGTACTTAAAATTGCTTCCCATCGCCTCCTATCACTTCCCCAAATTATTGATTTTATTTAAAAAGGACATTCTAGTCATTGCACAATACCACTTATCCCCCCTCCCCCCATCTGCGGTCCCCCGATCAAAAAAAAAAACGGACTCCCTCTCTCTCTCGCCCTCGTTCTCGCCATAGCCGCCGCCGGCCGCCATCGTCCTTGCCATAGCCGCCGTCAGCCCGCCCTCGCTCGACCTGCGACGCTGCCGCCCTCTCCTGGCCGGCCCTCGTCTGCCTGCGACGCCGCCGCCCCTCGCCTTTTGCGCCGCCGGCCCCGTAACACCTCCAGTGTTAAGCACTAATTAAACTTCTATAATCATGTCATCATTTGCATGAGCACATCATTATTTGATTGTTAGCCTAGTGAATGCTTTGTTTGTTTAGTTACAATTAAATTTATGCTTAGGATGATTATTGGCTTAAAGTGTGCAAGCAAATCAATCCCAAAGTGCTAGATAGGTTGCTCATTTGATTTTGGTCCTTTGGAGTGAAATATGCAGAAAAATATTTTAAGAAACTTTCCTGTTGGGGCCAATTTATGAAAATGTGTTTTAGGACTTCATTTTGGACAAAACAGTGCACGAGGGGTTTGAAAATATTAGTTTTAAAGTATATTTCCAAACTGATTTTTGAATCTCCCAAACTAAGCCAATTTAGCAAAAGTCGTAGTTGGGAAAGTTTTTCATCTTGAAATTTTGAAAAACTTTCATGTTGGAAGTTTCTCCTGATTCGAAATATTTTTGGAGTTATAGGGGTTTGAATTTTCAGTTTAAAATTAGAAGGGGTGGGACCCACCTGTCAGCGTCCCCTCCCTCCATCGTCTTCCTCGCGACGACGGTGTACGGTCCGGTGGCCGCCACGCGGCGACCGTACATCGGCGGGCGCCGCTGTGCGCTGCGCGGCCGCCTGGATCAGCTGCGGACGGCCGCCCCACGGTCCACAGCTCGCCCCCGCGCCACCTCAGCCTCTCCGGGCCCGCTCGCCAGCGACCGGCCGTCGGCGTCGACGCCGCCACGCGTCGCGCGCCGCCTGCTCTCGCTCGCCCGCGCACACGCCTTCCTCTGCCCGAAATGGGAAAGTGGACAGGGTCCCGTCCCGTCCGCCTTCACTCCGCTGTCCCCTCCTCCTTCCTCTCTCTTTCCTCCATCTCCGACCCGCCATGGCCGCCGTCGAGCTCGCCGCCGCCTAGAGCTCGATTCCACCGGCCGTTTTCGAAGTCGAGGGCAGCATCGTGCTCGCCGCCCTCAGCTCCACCTTCTCCACCCTTCTTTTTCATCGAGTCGCCAAGGTAGCGCCGCCATTCCGCCTTTGCCTCGCGCGCAAGGCCGCCGCCGCCATGGCGCTCTGGCGAGCCATTGCAGCGCCGTCTTCCGCTGTCACCTCGCGCATTGGTGCGCACATGCAGCGCATGCTCGAGCTCAAGCTTCGCGTAGAAAATGGTGGGGTGCGGAGCTCGGACGAGCCGCGCTCGCGGTTCGCCGGCGAGCTTCCCGCCGCGCTCCGGCGTGCTCAAGCCTCGGCACGAGCCGCCGTTTCTCGGTGTTCTTGGTCGTAGGTCGCTCAGGGGAGCAAGGCCAAGCCCGTAGGCTAGTTAACGGAGTCCGACGCGGCTCCGGTGGGCCGCTCACCGGCGAGCGCCGCCACCGCAAGCCGGCGGACGCCACCGCCGTAGTTCCCGGCCGCTAGGGCCCAAGATTCTTGGCGCACTGGATGCGCAAGGCCGAGGCGCATCCGACGGTGCCTGGGTTTGCGCCGGAGGACCGCCGCCGGCGAGAAGTTCGCCGCCGGCCGCCGCGACCCGAGCTCGGTGAGGCCGACAGGTGGGGCCAGTGGGACCCCGGGACCCACCTGCAGGCCTGGCCGTGTGTGCACGTGATCGGGTGCGCGTAGCAGATTCAACCCGAGCCTAGGTACACTCCGGGTACCCATAGCAGTTTAGGTCGATTTTCAGAAAAAGAAAATGGGTTTTTCAGATTTTGTTTTAAGTTTCAAAAATTCATATCTCAGTCATTTTTAATCCAATTAGGGTGATTCAAATTGGGTTATTTTTCTTATGAGCAGTAGATTCCATAGAAATTATGAGATGTGACTTTTGGGATACTTTTCTGTAGAACTTTATTTAATTTCTTGCTATGGCATTTATCTTTAGAAATTCATAGTAAATCACCTGTTGCTCGAGAAAAATGTGAGACTTGCTTTGTTAGGCTAGTCTTGACATGCTTTATCTGTATGAGCTCTTACATGGTACTGTTATGTGGTAAATTTTAGAGTTGCAGTTCAAGTGCCATGATTGTCACCATGCTTAAGAAATTCATAATTAATTCATGCTTTGTCCAATGCTCATGAAATTTGGTATACCCTGTTTTTAGTTCATGCTTTAGGTCTACATGTTACTGGTTTTTGATTTGGAGTACTTTGGTAGTACAAAGTATTTTCAGGTGCCCTGTTTAGTACTGCCTTGTGAATTTTGTGTAGGATAAAGTATTCAATGTCTTAAGGTGAATTTTCTGTGGTAGACTAATTAGGACATGTATTAGCTACTGTGATTTTTATAGAATTTTCTGTGCTGTCCAGCTAGGACTTGCTGTTATAGCCTAGTCCTTTTAAAGCGAGTTATCGTGCTTGCTTGTGTAAGCAAGGGCATGTCTAGCATGAAGTTTGATATATTGCCGTTATATTTTTTTTATCATGACATCATGACATCATTACTACAGCAACACTTGTATTTACTTTCGGCATTGCACCATACAGGATCGCTAGGCAACAACCCGCAAGCCGTGCACGAGGAGCAGGACGTAGAGGATCCTCAGGAGCTCGAGCTGCAGGAGGTAGCCGAGGAGGAGGTGCCAGAAGCTGACCTTCCTGACTGTCCTAACCACGTGCCCAGCTCGTTTGTCAAAGGCAAGCCCCGGTGCATTCTCCTATGTTTCTGCAAAGTTTTAAATTTGAGTCCTTTATTTATTATGCTGCATTACGTTATAGGCGTTGATATGGAACCATAGAGATGCACCAGGACTATCCTGCTACCATAAATATCCTATTACTAGGTTGAGGTTTCGATACTGCTTAGCTTGCTAACTAGTCGGTAGAAGCCGAGTGATCGACTATCACTCGCGAATGGTAGGTGTTACTACCCCTAGATTGATAATGATGTTGGTAGGTTGTAGAACATAACCATGTGGCCATGATGAAATCACCTCTAATATATCATAGCATACGAGCGTCCTCGGATCATTTTGAACAGTGCCTCACATATAGCTGGAAGGACGGGGGTGCCCAACCGCGAAGCCTTGAATCTACTTGGGCCGGGTTTCAACTTCCAGGTATCCATGCCGGCGATGGGGTGGTAGTAAACAAGGGCCCGGTCGTGAGTCCTTAAGATGGGGCGGTGTCATTTGATGGGCACGCTTACCTGTTGGCAGCCGGGAGTTTCTTTGGTCATGGTGGTGAGTTGTTGATCCCGCGTTTCCCGAGTAGATCGTGGTGACTGTCACTCACTCTGGCCAGTGAGTGTGGTTTGTGTGATGGAATATCCGCCAGCTGGTTTGCAATCGATTATAATCGCCATCGTTCCTGGATAGTGAATAACTTGACCGAGCAGTTACGGTGCCGCAAATAAAATTTGAAATGCGAGTTGGTTATGTTCTTCACATGATGGTTTAATGAATATTCAATCAATGCGGTGTTGATTAATGGATTGATTGCTTCTACTAAAATGATGACTAGTACAGGATGCTAACTTAGCATGGCTAGGTAATTACCTAATGGGATAAGCTAGAGGGTCCTTTACCACTAAATGAAGATTAAAAGCTCATCTTTTTGGCAAAGAAAGAAGTCAGCTAACCCACATACAGCCTGGCATCCACCAAAGTGTCTTTATTTTCTTTGGACGGTTAAGTTTTGCTGAGTACAATGTACTCAGGGTGCAATTCCCAATTGTTGTTACAGATGGGGAGATGTTTTATGGCTATTGCCCGACCTGTCTCCATCCTGCCATCGGAGATGAGTAGATCGTGGGCACGATCATTCCAGTTGTCGCATCCCTTTCTTTTGTGGAGTATGATGAAGGACATGGCACTATGTTTCTAAAAATATTTGGGGTGTGTTTGAGAACTTGTTAATCTATTTGCTTTCGCACTATGTCGAGAACTTGGTTTGTAATAACTGAAGTATGTTATGTACTATCTATTTGAGAACTTTTATGTAATAATTATGGATGGTATTTCGTTGGGCCTTTACCGGTCTGGGATGTTACTTGATGTATGTGCGAAAATTCTTCGTGGTTTTCCGGACTACCGGGCTAGTTTGGTTACTAAGTTCTAATTAAGTTGCCACGACAGCTTGATTAGTGCTTCGTAATTAAATTAGTTGGTCGGTTCTGTTACAGCCCGCCCTTGCCCGCCCTGCGCTACAACTGCCCTCTCCCGGCGTCGAGGTGACCGGCGTCTTCTAGATTCCGGGAAATTCTTGGCACCGCGGGGCCTCCCCTCGCGCTCGTCCCTCGCTGCTCTCGAGGTAAGCACCGATCTGATGATGTCCAAGTTCTTCGCTGGTACCGTAAATGCTCGTTGAAAGGTGTTGAAAGGCCGTAGTGGATTACGTGCTTGACTAGTAGCGATGAAAAATCAAAAGATGCACAAGTGTGTATGTTGTCCTTGAGTTGGCGTTCCTTCCCATCGATGTGTACACCCATAAATTTCAGGCTTTACCGCATCACCAGCTATTCATGGCACTATGTGGAAGTTAGAATTTAGGATTCTCGCTCAAAAAATAGTCAGGTAGGATTTGCTAGGAAAATTCAGGACAACTTCATATCGTTGGACAGTAAACAAAATAAACATTTCAGTCTAAGCTATGAGCCTATGTGCTAGCTTTGAATAATCTAAAAATATATAGACAATGATTTGACACACCTCTATTTTGTGCTTCCCATATAGAGCCTCAATAGCTGCCAATGCTTGATCTTTTGTTTCAATAGCCTGCTGTTTTTTACTGTCTCCATTCTCTGATTTCAAGTAGATAATGATGGTATTTGTAGGAAATAGCAATCTGTCTGTGTGATGTCCACTCATTGGTTAGTATGATATCTAGTCTAGAGAAGAAATAGAGCAGTACTCCAACTAGTAACAAGCAGTAAAGGAAACTAGTATGACATGGCTTTGAAAGATGATTTGGAACAACCAGTAGACAGTAATTAGTAATATGCATGCCCTGATGCATGTGAAAGTGAAACAATTGTGTGACAATGCCAATGCAGTATATGGCTTAGAACAAAAAGGCAGATTAATTGGTGGTTTCTGAATATTTGAGGCAGCAAGGGTCTATTAGCGTCGTCAGCAGCCCATGAATTGGCCATAAGCAGCAACGCCGCGAACATTTCTAGTATGTTGCATAAGATGGCATAATCCTACTGTAAAGTTCAATATAAGAAAGGATCATTAAGTTTTGATATAACTGAGATTTTTTTACAATATTTAGGTTAGAGTTGGAACCATTACACATCTTGATATGTCAAATATTCTTTTCTTATGATTCAGTTCTTGTAAAAATGGCTTCACAAGTTTCTGTCTTCACAAGTTTCTGTATAACCCCAACATGTACCAGGAAAGTCCCTACAATTATTTTCAGTCATATTTACAGTATTTGTTAGTTGTCTTTAATAGATGGGTACTGCTTGTTTCCTCAGGTTGAGTGCTCTGTCGATGGACACAAATTCTGTGGCTTGGATAAAAGTCTTGGTGAAGTGTGCCCATGGCCTGCTTGAATAAAAATCTTGCTGAAGTATGCCGATTGCTGAAATTCAAAAACAACCAGATAGCAGTGGGCATCGACTGTCTGCATTTTAGCAAAATTTGATTGTTTATTCAGTAGCTTGCAGTAGTTGATTTCATTAGAACAATATCCTCAAGATGTACGAAGTAGGAAGCTGCCTTTTTTCTGTTAGTTTCCTGTTAGAGTTGAATGGAAGAAGCTAGAAGATTCAGGGAGAGGTGGTCGATGTGTTTCATTTTTATTTATGCCTTATATCATATGGAACCCTTTAGTATTCTTTATTCCCCTGTATGGATGTTCATTAAGAAATCTGTACTTATTTGAAATCCCCACTTGGTCTATATGTATGAATGAGCGAACGGTATGATTTGGTCTTATGCTTGGCTATGTACTTGATTCAAATTGGTCTTATATGCTGAAAAAGTGTCACGTTGAATTCTGATGACTTGCCTGACGGAGAGGTGATCTAACTGACTGAAATGAGGAAGGGGAGCCGTCTGGGCCAAGCGGTGCAATGCTGAGGCATTTTATATATTTTTCTATTCTCATTATTATATTATATACTTATACTAATATATACCAACTTCAACGATTTTTAGTGAAGAAATATTTTTTTTGTAACGGCGTTGCTGCCAGCTGCTGATCCTCTCTCTTTAAGTGACTTCCCTTTATATAAAGTTTGATGTCACCGTGATTGCTTAGGCTTCACGAGGTGGGACAAAAGCAGGCACTATTTCTGTGCTCAGCTGGCCTTATGACGGACCCTCCGCCTGAATGCACCAGGTTTCCATCCGGATTTTAGAATAAAAGTTTTAGAATCTAAAAATTACCTCAAGCAGGGAAAGAATAAAAGTTTTAGAATCTAAAAAAGTTTTGAAACTTTCTAGTTGAAAATATGCATTTTCATGTGTTTGATGCGATTTTAGGAATTTATTTGTGGCACTAAAAATATTTTCCTTCAATTTCTAACTGAAATCTCTCCTTGATTTTCTAAAATTCGTCAAAAATATAAATGTCTTGCCTGCCAGCACGTGACAAAAGTAATGACATACACATATCCCGGTTATTGGCAACTCAATAATCCACTATTATGTAGTCCCTCAGTCTTCAACGTCTTCAATACGTGCCCCCATCTCCATGGCTGCAATGCTAATAAGATATAATCATTTCCAATGGACTCGATCACGACGCTTGCCGCCGGTGATGCACTTGATGATCGAGGGGCCGTACGTCGTCATGCACATCCACGGCATAAACATGCATGTGACGAATGGGCCTGGCATACATTAGCTGCCACGAATGAGTCTGGCCGTAATTATAGGATCTCACTTCCCCTAATTATAGAAGTTTTATTTTTCTTTCCCCAAAACATAAAATATTATATTTATAAAGTTATCTTAATACCCTTGATTAAAAAAAAGAACTATAAAAATGCAATTAGCCATCCTTTATTTGGCATCACCTCCCCCATCAGTTTTGAAGGCGATGAGAAGCGATTTAGCGCATATGGCCCACCGTCATAGACACAACAATCGCCTCCCATCGCCTCCCTCCCATCGCCTTTGGCATTTCTGACCGTCGGATCGGTCGTTGTGAGCCGTCGAAATTCTCCACAAGTATTGTAAAACATCTCTCTTAACAATGACGAATCGTCATGGTTCTAATTTTAAGTGTTTATAGAACGAAACAAAAGAGGCCTTGTCAGCCTTTCTGCAACTTGGTATCTTGAACCTACCTACGTTTCCTCTTATACATTTTTCATCTGGCGAACGAGATATTTGGATATCCTACTATGCCGTAGGCAAAACCCAACATGGAGTATCTAGTTGCGGCTTCAAACTCAAATACCTCTCTCAATCTGTTATTCTCCATGTCCACACTAAGCACCCAAGCATTAAAATCATCAAGCTCTCTATGTCCACACAAAGCTCTCTTTGCTCAATCTATACAAGTCATCGTAATCATCTCCAACAAAAGCAGCACACTACCATCTGAACATCACCGCCCTCCGCCCCAATTGGATAAACCATTTCATCCCATCAGCATAGCACCACCATCACCTTTACCTTCAGCCATGCCCACCATTTCAGCCCGCCATGCTAGTTTCTTGTCACGCGATCCCTGCAGCAGAATCCCTTGCCGTTTGAGGTTTTTCTTTGTGCCTGCACATATCAACATGTTTTCTGTCAAACCAAAATCAACCGAATAACATAACTCACTGAAGCGCTAACGCCCAACCCTGCATCTCCTCTAAACCCATTCTCCTTACTATACTCTGATCTATGATGATCAAACTTGTTGCCACAAATGATTATAGTATTAGAGGAATTAGTGGTCAAAAGTGTGGAACTTGAAGACCACACCAAGTCAAAGCATACCATATATTTTCGTGTGTACACTTCATTGAATAATCATTTTTGTATATCTACTGGATATGCATGCAGCCTCCAAATAAGCTTGTATTCTGTATCTACATGACTACATGCACACAACCCAAACACACCTATGATCAGGTGGCAAAACTAGGCCAACAAGCTCAAAAAAATCGTACCACTGGCACATTCAGTAAACAGATAGCTACAACTTGGTTTGGATGGATCTATGTTATTACACACCTTGCATTGGAAAAGACAAGACTACAATTTAACCAATGTACTTCGGATTCATATATAGTACTCCCTCCGTTCCAAATTATAAGACATTTGGATTTTCTAGATGCATTTCTTTTACTATGTATCTAGGCATAGTATATGTCTAATTGCATAGCAACTAGCAAAAGCTATGCACATATAAAAGTCAAAACGACTTATGACTTGGAATGGAGGGAGTAGTTTCTGAGAATGATAGTAGAAAAACAAATATACAACTGATTCTGCTAGCTCGAGTTTGCTGGGAGCTATGATGAACCAGAATCAAATGGGCATTCTCCAACATCCTTGTTGCTGACCCAAAAGTGGCAGCCTACATGGCTTATACTTCCATATAACACTGGATGAACATTGCACGGAAGACATTAGAGACGGGGATGATGATGAAAAATTTTAAGGGCTACGGAGACTGCAGAAATGCAAGGCATGCTGATTGCTTCTTCCGTTGCATAATCGGAAAATTTTACTCTTTTAGCATCTTCTGCTTCTGTTGCAATATTTAGCTGCCTAACCTAAATACTTCAGAACTTTGTGGTTTCTGCTTCATCAATGGTTGCTAGTCCCTGATTCAGTTTAGTTAGGTTAGATTTCTGATAGTCATTGAAGAATATGGAATTGAAAGTGAGCAAGAATATCTGAGATATATTTCTACTGCTCTGCTAAAAAAACTCTATAACACAATTATTTTTTTTGCATGTTCTGATCCTTTAAATAGAAGACCACACAACTATAGCATGAACAAATTGATGTTTTGTGGGGATGTGCATGAATAAATCTCACTGCTCGTATTCTAAATATTTAAAGCTCAGTCAGATAAGCATGTTCTCTAGAATGTAACAAAATATATTAGGTTTCCCAGTTTATTTCCCTGATAAGTTATTGCCTAATAGTCTGTATACAACCTCCCTACCTCCTACTCTCTTCTTAAGAGAATGATGAATGATGCTCAGCTCTTGTACATGTTTGAGAAAAAATGTAACAGAATATACCACCAAAGTGATGTGCAATTTAAAGAAGACACCTTGCGTGCCTCTTACCTTGAAGAGGGATTACTTTTGTACTATTACCGAAATAATTGACAAAAGGTATCTCTCATATGGTTTACCCCTAGCAACTACCAATTGAAAATCATCCTACATACCAATTGCAAGGAAAATCTGTGTCCATTGTTCTTTTAAAGTAGACCAACCAACATATTTGTTGCCATAACCACACGATGAAATCAGGAAAGCAGTAAAAGAAAGTTACCTTGAGCCATCTTCAGATATTTGGATATCCGACTATGCAGGTAGGCAAAACCCAACGTGAAGTATCTAGTTGCGTCAAACTCAGCCACCTCTCTCAATCTGTTATTCTCCATGTCCACACTAAGCACCCAAGCTTTAGCATCATAATACCCGAGTTTGGCCATGAAGCAAACAGTATTATCAGTATCCAAGCTGATCGTGGGTTGCAATGTGTGAAGATCATTCAAGGGTGAGAAAGGCCTGCCATCAAGGTCGACTTTCGGAAGGAGATGAAAATTGAGGCTGCCTTTAGTGTCCATCCTGGGGGATTCCACCTGGAAGACACTATCCCAACTGTCATCCGAAAGAGAGCAATCAGACACTGGCCTGGTGAACATGGAAGCCGACCAACCCACCCAGCCACCATCATAGAGTCTACATTCCAGGACATACTTGAAGTGACCCTTGACAACAGCAATGTCTCGAGAAAGGCGCGGGTCACCCATGTGTGATTGCCGGTTTGGAAGCGGGACATAGCGAAGCCAGGGCTGGTCTTGGACTCGAGCCAAGTCACAAAGGAGGATGCCCCTGTAGAGATCGACAAAGGCTATGGTGGCATCTTCACCTCCAATCACGATAACCTTGGTGTTATGATGGATGAAGTAGCCTTGTTCATTCTTGTATTTCTGGTAGTGTTCCTCCGACAATGAGACGTTGATGGCTGTCCAGGTTTGGAGCTCGGAGTTGTAGAGGTGGAGGATGAAGCGACCGCGTTCAAGCGCAGACCTGTCATATATGTCCTGACAGAGAGCAGCGACCTTGAAGCCGCTGCTCCCGTTGTTGTTGTCGTCGCCGCGGGGTCGCGGCAAGGAGAGGCCGTCGTGGTCGTCACGGCGGTTGGCGGTGCAGCTCACAAGGCCAAGCTGGTAGCCATAGAAGAGGTAGGAGGGGCTCTCAACACGCGTGAGCTTGGGCCCGCCGTCGCCGGCAGGCTGGTAGACGAAGAAGTCGAAGGCGTCGGTCCAGGAGAAGCGACCGTCCTTCCCGTCGCTGATGGCGATGTGGAGGAGGACGAGATCCTCGTCCGTGGCGATAATGGAAGGCTCGATGGGGATCATCTGTCCCTCCTCCTCTCCGCCGCCGCCGGGGCCGTGGCAGAAGACGCAGATGTAGGAGACGCGCGGCGGAGTGGCAACGATGAGGGTGACCTGGATCTGGCTGTCGCACCTGCAATCTGAGTAGGCGGTGGTGCTGTTGCGGCGGTCCGCGACGTAGGCTTGGTTCTCGATGAGTATCCAAGTAGGGATTTCATCCTCGCCGCCGGCGTCGGCTGGCGGATGATGGGTCTCTTTGCTCAATCTATACAGGGCCATGGATGGATGCGTCGCTGGATTTGATTTCAACCCACGATTCCTTGCTTTTGTCCAACCCCGGGATTTTGGCTTAGAGGTCGGCGGGGGCTGTTCGGTTCGGAGACTCGCGCTTTTGTACTCCTAGTGATTTAGTAGATTAGAATGTTGCAGTTTTGCCCTTCAAAGAGAGGATTTTCTTTTGTTTAAAAAATAGATTTTGTGTGTATATATTGGCTACACACCTTCAACCACCAAGGGTCTTTTTTTTATTATTATTATTTGATGCCCATTCCATTCTCATTCTAAATTGTTTGTATTTCTTGGATGCATATGGCTGCCAAGGTGTGCGATTTTTCAAGCTGCTTTTGCTGTCACTGATTTGATGAAGGATAATTTAGCAGACTCTGCATGGTACACTGATCTATATGCTTGTCTGATTTCCGCCTTCGCCATCGGCCAGCAAATCCATTGCCATCGTGACGAGGAGCACGCTCGTCTCCGTTAGTAGATTCGCGCCAGGTTCAGAGTAGATTCGCGCCAGGTTCAGAGCTCTAGCACTATTCGTGCGTCGAGTTCGTGCTGATGTTGGTCCGGCTCAGAGCAGGTATTATGGATGCGCCTGCTAGCCGGCGGTAAAGCTCCAGGTCATCAGCCGCACAGCAGGCGCACAGCAGGGCCGGAGTGGGGAACAGCAGCCGCAGTAGCAGCGAACAGCAGCCGCAGGGGCATCTCGCCCGCTTTATGCCGACGTCTCGCGAACCGCCGGCTTCCTTCTCTCTCATGCTTTCTCTCTCATACACGTAAGATTTCGCCGGCTCCCAGTCGATTATAGTACCTGCTCTCAACTTGACTCACCCAAGTGCTGCAGCGCGTAGTCTGGCTCCACCGTTGGATAGGAGTTAACTAGATGCAGAGCGACTACAGAGTCAAGTTGTACTAGTCGACTGCAGAAGTGCAGAGGATCTCATTCCGCCCTGCCAACCATCCTTCATTCCTTCACCACCTTTTCAAAAAGGAAAAAAAAAACAACCTTCACCACTGAAGCAGCCAACAGGATGATGTGGAGCTCAATACAAACTACAGAGTACCCACCGAGGAATGACATGTATCATACATCCAACACGTAATATAAGAACAAAAACAAATAGATCATAACTTAATGAGAGAACTTGAATTGGGGTATTCATCCTTTACTACTGTCTTCACAGAGCCCTCTGCTTGGCATGGCATAAATACCATGCTGTAACCATCCACTTTCCTCAAAAGCTGAACTCGTATGGACGAATCAGTATGGCCAACTATCACCGGTTCGTATTCACATTTTCGAAAATCCTCAGCAGTCCATCACACCCTCCAGTTCTTGTAAACAGCTCATATCTCACCGAGATAAGGAATTATTTCATAATACTCGCCATTTTGGCCGGTAGATCTGTCCACCACACAATGAGAAAAGGTAGCTGTATGGAAAGCCTAAAGGTTCCACACCCAATAGTTTTTTTTTTTTTAGGAAATGGCCGTGGGGCCCGGTGTGCATGTTGTTCGTGGCCGCTCACGTGTGAGACAGAGCGAGCACAGGAAGCACTTTGCGTGGAGGCGCGGGGCTGCCGCGTCGGCCAGACGACCCGATCACGAGTCGACCGGGCTCCTGCTGTAGCGCCTCCATGCAAGGCGCCACGGTATTGAATTGTGGCGCCTCGCGTGGGGCGCCACCAAAAGGGTTAGTCTTTTAAAAATAAAATTTATGGTCATTTTGGTAAATATTATTAAAAAAGGGTCAAAATTGAAAAAAAAATTCGTGTGTTGCAGCAGTTTGTTCGGGTGGTGTTGTAGTAGAATGGCTTGTGGGCTGCGCGCTGGCGACGGGGGTTGCAGGTGATGTGGTCCGGCGAGGTGGGGGCCAGGGGGGATCCATGCGCTTGGGGTGGGGGTGGGGGCCTTGGGTTGGTTTTCACCTCTGTGCTGGGCAGGCGGAGCGGGCGTGGCCACGCACGAGACGGAAGGCAGGAGCGTATGCACGAGACGGAAGAGAGAGCATATGATGAATTTGAAACGCGCATATTTGGGCCGCTAGGACGCCTGTCCTATAGATAGGACGTCAGCACGTGTACAACCCTTCAAGAAAAAGCAGCAGGCATAGCAAGCTGCTTTTTTCCAAGCAGCCGAACACTTTTTTTAACGTTCTCTCATTAGCCAATACGAATGTTTAGAAACTCGGCTCACATCGTCTAGATATGCCACTGCACCACATGCTTTTTACTCTTATATGAGTGAATGAGTGAATTTTTCACACACATTAGACAACTAGAACAATATTATACTACCTCCGTTCCAAATTGTAGTTCATTTGACTTTTTAGGCCCCAACTTTAACCACTCGTCTTATTAAAAAAATTAGTGCAAATATGGTTAAATTTAAGTCGTTTTTGAAGGCCTTATGTTAGTAAAGCAAGCTACAGCAAAAGAGATGATATTTGACATAAATTTTTGAATAAGACGAGTGGTCAAAGTTAGGGTTAAAAAAGTCAAACGAACTACTGATTTGAAATGGATTAGTATTAATTAAAGTAGCTGCCGGTATAATTACTAACAAATTTAGCCATGGCCTTTTTTACAACAAATTTTCTATCGAGTATATGTATGTACAGACATAGAAATTGGTACGTAGACACTTGTAGTAACATACCTTTTTTGGTAAAAAGTTGGAAACTATGCCCTTTTACAAATATATACAGCAATATTCATTACTACCAATAATATTAACTTATGTCTGGAGCGAAAAAGAAGAAGAAAAAAAACGGGAGTTTGCTACGCTAGCAGAGCCTTCTCGGCGTCGTGACCTTGCAAGTGATCCTCGTCAGCCGAAACCTCGTTGCTCTTGGCCCATAGAACAATGTAGAGCCCACTGAACATCAGCACGATCCCTGCGAGGCTGTGCACACCATTTTTTCCATTTCCCTTGTTAGTTCGTGTTTTACATTAAAATTCTCTAAATTTTAGGATTAAACTTTGTCCGTCCAAAATAACCAAAGTTTAATTCTATGACAAATTAAGATGAACCTGCTATGTATGAAAATACAAATAATGTTTATACCATATATATACCAAATAAGTACGACGTGTGCCTAAGACAGAAAAGTTGGTACGTGGCAGCAGTATGTACCTTCCGAGGCTGAGGACTTGCCGGAGGAGAGCAGCAGAGAGGATGGCGGTGCAGACGGTCTGAACAGGCCCGAAGACGGAGACGAACAGAGGACCCTTCTTGCCGAGGCACCACGCCTGGAACGCCGTGCACGCGCCCACCACCCCGCCGCCGAGCACGACGATCCCGGCGACGAGCGTGGCGTCGATGTTAGGCGACCCCATGTCGGGGAGGAACCTCCCCTCCAGGACGAGCCGGAGGAGTGCGGTGAGCGCGGCCCCCGTCGCGGAGGTGACGCAGCACATGGTCAGCGGCGCCGGGAGGGTGGCCAGCGTCGCGGCCTGCAGCACGGTGACGAGCGAGAAGACTGTGACGCCCGCGACCAGGCAGCAGCACCCCAGGATCCAGTCGTAGTAGTCGTCACCGCCTGCTGATGTTGCTGTTGCTGCCAGAGAAGACGACGGCGAGGAGGGGGACGAGGGGCTCTGCAGGAAGCTCATGGCCAGTGCTCCCGCCAGGCACACCAGTGTCCCCGCTATCTTCGCCTGCGTGTACTTGCACGCCTTGTTGAACCTCTCCAGCCTTTTTATTTTTGGTTTTGTTTTTTTGAAAATGAGGAGGAACAATTCAGTTTATTTTTCAAAACAAATGATTCCAAATGCTCACTAAGAGAATTAAGCTGCTCTGAAAGTCTGAATAACGCAATGAAGCTAGCTGCTGGTTACCTGAAACATGCTGCGATGATGAAGATGAGTCCGGGGCTGAGATTGGGCATGGCGGAAGCGATCGCAGGCGTCGTCTTCTTGATCCCCAACAGCATCAGCTCTTGGAACAAGGTTGTCCTGATGATGAATTGAATGAGTACACAATCAACCGACCAATCCGTTTGCCAGTCAATAAGTATTTGCAGGAAATTTTGCCTCTGAACTGAAGACCATTTCCCCCCAAATATATCAATAAAAAATCCATTATGATGTGATTAATTAACAAACAACAAATAACTTTATCCATCCCTTTCTTATCCGTATCACTAGTCGTTGCTTACTGACTGAATTGCGTATGCGTGCACTTGTGCTGCGCCATCCCAGAATTGATGTTGTCCAGTTGCCATTTTCAAGCATTCAGGTAAAAGTTGCCATCGTCACTCAACTACCACTACACGTACTAGTAGAGCTAGAAGAGAGCGGAGTACGTGCAGATGACGACAGAGACGTAGCAGGAGTAATCCACACAATTCCGTGCGGCATGCGTGACATGAGCTATATCAACTGCCCTGCCTGATTTCATGAACTTACTACTCCGTACTTCTGATTCCCCGAGATCATATATTTAAAAATGATCGATTCGTCGTAGAATAAAATGAAGAAAAGCTCAAGAGCAATGAGCAGGCTCTGACACCAGTATGGATCTCACTTACCCTCCAAGAGCAATGAGCAGATATTGCGCCACCAAAGTCCCTGAAACCTTGGAAGGCCATCGCTTCCTGCAATATAATAGATATTCATATATATAAGTAACAATATCATATTATGAATATAACAGATATATAAGTAACAATATTCAGAATATGATATTCATATCATAATTCATGCTGCATCTGCGTGGCGAGACGTCAATGGAAGAAGGACGACCGAACAGAGCAAAGCAGAGCACAACGACAGAAACAGAGGAGAGCTAGCGGCGGTGGAACCGACAAAAGAAGATGAAGAACTACAGAAGAAGAAATGGAATAAATAAAGCGGACCTTTCGAGGGCGACGGCGAAGGGGAGGCAGAAGGCGGCGTAGGCGGCTCCGCCGACGACGATGACGGCCAGCGGGTCGGCGCCGAGGGCGAGCAGGTGGTCGGTGAAGACGACGTAGCCGGAGAGCACGCACTGCACCAGCAGGAGGCCGCCCACGATGAGCACCTCCTCCACCAATTTTCCACCGTGGCCTTGCCGCCGTAGCATTTTGGCAATTGATGAAGCGATCGATCGATCTGGTGATGCCTGATATGATATGGATAAACACAAGAGACCACTACTTGTTGTTCCTGTTAAGCCGCCGGCCAGATTGCAAGAAGAAGAGCGGTCATGGAGGGAGCGAGCGAGCAGGTGGATGGATTGGATGGTGACGGTTCCTTACTGGAGAGTAGAAAATGTGAAGCCTTTCTTTCGGTGGCTTTTCTTGACTTTCAGTTTATCCTACCTACTGTGCTTCACTGCTTGTGCAAGAAAGGTATATAGATACATACATACTCGTAGAGAGGTTCACTCAAAGGGCGTGATGCAGTACGTGTCTAGTTATAGCAGAGCCACCGTCCAAGGCATCCAGCATCATCCAGTCTCTCTCCACAAGTAAACTAGTGTACTACTATTTTTTTTTTAAAAAAAAAACGAAGTAGTGCACTACAAGGCTGGTATTGAACCCACTAGGTAGCTATACCACATAAGTATTCTATAAAAAAATACAATGATTCTTTACACTAACTCCAGTTTGTCCATCCATACTTAGTACCAGTATCAGTATATATATTTTAAGAGGCAGAGTAAAAAACTACTTATTACTGCTGCTAGTTAAACAAAAATAGGACGTCCTTTAATTTGAAAATCTCCCCACAGCGTCTCGTCTCCTTTCATTTATGATGATATTTAGGCCTCGTTTGGCACAGCTCCGCTTCATCTGTGAAGTTATTTTTGAGGCTTCAGCTTTATAAACAACTTTTTTGGTGGAGCTGAATCTATTTTGATAAATCATTTGACAAAACAGCTTCACATATAGAGTTTTTTAAAATATACACTCATAAAATTTTATATAGAATGAGGTAAAGTCAGGAGAAGCTACTATTTTAGCTCCTACCTACCTTAAAACTCTATGAAAACACGTTTTAAGAGATTTTATAATGAAGCAGTTTTATTTTATCTCATTTGGCAGAAAACGGCTCCTCGAGTGCCGGAAAAGCTCAGTGAAACGGGACCTTATTTCTACCACGTACCGTGTTGTAAGGTTACTTTTTTTACTGTGACCGTTTGTGCTTGTGGTTTGTGCCCTTTCTACTTTTCTATTTTGACCGTTTGTGCCCTTTTCTTTCCTCCTCTTCCTCACGACAACCGGCCAAATCGGCTCCGCTACCTACCGGCGAGTAGAAAATGGAACGAAGCCATTAAAGTAAAAAAAAAACATAATTCGAGTTTGAGTTTGAGTTGTGGGCAACTATAACCTTATCCGCAACTATACATCATTACTACTACTAACTTTCTTGATTCTTGACTTGATGATGAATGAGCTACGTGTGTTCTACTACTATGTACGTATTGTACGTGTACCAAGGCCATCCAAGGGGATGGATGTACGACCATCTTATATTTATTATCTATTTAACTTATAGGTCAACTACCTTAGGCATGTTAACACTTTCGGAGCTACCAAAGCAGCTCTTGCTCCTCTGTTTTTCATTGAAAAAAGGACTTCTTTTATAGATCATTTGGCAGGATTCCTTCAGAGACGCCAAAGAGGAGCCCTGCCCCTTAGCATTATTAGCTTCTCTTTGTTTCATAAAAAATCTTCAATGTACATTAGGAACCCTAGGTTATAAGATAAGCATGTACATGTTTGGAAGAAAATGTTTAAGCTAACAATTAGCCCATTATTTTTTATACAAATTAGAAATATGGATTAATTCTAAGCTAATAAGAGCTAATTCGTGGTTAGCGTCCATTACTACTTATTAGTCAAAATTAGCTTTTGTTTAATCAATTTTCGCAAGATGGGCTAGTTTTGAGCTCAACAATCCAAACAACGACAAAGTACTAAGAGATCATGACAACACCCTCTTGGCTAGTTAACTTGTCTCCACTGCACACGCCAATAATCTTCCATCTCCATACATGCTGTGCTGGCCACTCCTTTTTCCACTCTATCATCATATATTTAATAATCCGTTGACTAAATGGCGAGAGAAATTGGAATCAAACGATCAGAGACTTGTTTTCTTTTCTACTACGAGTAGTTTTACAACAGGAAACAGAGATCGAGCCTCGTGGGGGTAGGGGACGGTGGTACGTCGGCGGGTCGCATGTTTTCGTCAAGCTTCTGAAAGACTGTGCATTATGACTTTATGCAGTTCATGTTTAAATTTGATCGAGTATATATAATAAAAAGCACATTTCCTATAGCATGGTCGTCTGGGTTTTGTCCTTCTGCCCAGACGATGCATCTATGCATTGAGCCAACGAATAAAAATGGTTTTGTCCTTCTGCCTAGACGATGCATCTATGCATTGAGCCAACTATTTTTGACTTTATGTCATTTGTACTAATACATATCAAAAATGGTTTTTTCCCTTATCTTTCCATAGAAAAATTTGTTTTTTTATCATTTGTGCTAACACATCAATTTTTTTTTTGTCCTTGTCTTTCTATTTAAAAAAAAGGTTTTTGTCATTTGTGCTATCACATTTCAAAAATTATTTTTTGTCCTTGTCTTTTTGTTTAAAATTGTTTTTTTTGTCATTTGAGCTAACACATTTTAAAAATTGTTTTTGTCCTTGTCTTTTTATAGAAAAATTATTTTTTATCATTTGTGCTAACACATCTTAAAAACCGTTAGATGCATATCCAAAGGTTGAACTCGTCGTTTGGGTTTTTGGGAAAAAAAACCCAGACGACTAGGATATAACAAATCTCAATAAAAAATATAATTTAAGTATAATTTTTTAATTAGTAGCTGTAATCTATATTTTTCACGTGTTATTTAAGTATTATCTTATCATTTCGAAATGTGGCATATCATTTATAGGTCCAAGGGAAGAGAGTACACGCACTCTACTTGTACCGGATGTGCATGGAAAATGGTTCTGGAAGAAGGGCGGAGTTGCTTATCGGAGGACGAGGCCGACGGAGAAGAGATAGGAAAAACGTGGCAGTGGCTACCTTGCTTCATTTGGGAGGGTTTTTTTTTTTTTTTTTTCGGAAGACTTCATTTGGGAGTTGGAAAGGTGACACGTGAGCACATCTGGAGGCGTACGTGGCACTGACATTGGCACGCACACGATCCGTCCATGGCATGCAACGTATTGCACTTTTTGGCTTTTTTTTTTTTTTTTTGCGAAACCACTTTTTGGCTTTGTGGTGACACGAGTCTTCCATGGCTAGTATGTCGTCACCAGCTCCGAGAAGACGACACATACCGACGTAACATGCTTCACTGTAGACTTCCTTCTCGATGAAATACGTGTGCAGAGCATATCTTCGGCGAAAAAAATCAGTAGTGGCAAAAACATATATATTCGTATTAAAAATAACCTAAACCTAGTTATATGCATTGTTCAGAACAAACAAATAAAGGGAGTTAACAGTGCCACGATGTCAGTGTCACGGTTACTGTTGGATCGGATTATTGTCCACTACAGTGCTGGACCCGTGCCTACTTTGCTGTTCCAAACATCTAATCCAATACGCTCAGTCCACTACACTGTTGCATTATTGACACACTAAACCATAGGTTGCTTGCACTCCAGGCATGGTTCGGCTTAGCGTCACGCTTCTGGCTGCCCAAGCTACTTACTAGCTAGGCCAGGTTCAGGTTGTTCAATGTTTCATCCAACACGCTTGCACGCATTGTGTCGCTCGGTATCAGACATGCACGCATGCTACACGATAGCGACCGAGGGCTGTACAGTGCCAGGAAAATCACACTTCAGAAGTGAGCATTGAAGATTGCGTTGCATACTGTATGGGAAGATGATCATTGGTGATCTTGCCGGCCCCGGCAGGCACTACTTAGAGTTAGGCCTCGTTTAGTTCCCCCGAATCGGGGGAACAAAGTTTGCACAGTGCTCTCCGAGCACTGTAGCAACTTTCGTTGTTTTGTGGTAATATTTGTCCAAATCTTGATTAATTAGTACCGAAAATATTCGATCTAAGTAAAGTATAATAAAACTGTGCGATTAGTTTTTTGATTTCATCTACGTTAAGTCTCGATATGCGTATGTAAACATTTTGATGTGATGGAGAATAGATTGGCATTGCAGTGGAATTTGGGAGTAAAATTTGGAATCTAGACAAGGCCTTACTTCAATTGCAAGCCAAGCAACCGCATGCATTTCTCCCTCACGTATACTACTTGCTTCCAAGTCCAAGCAAAAGTAATCTCATCACGCATTGAGCACCAGATGCAGCCAAATGGTCACAAATGTACTAGATGTACTCCATAATATTAATAACAGCAATTAAGAAGTACGTACATACGACGGCAATGGAGCAGCCCTAAGTAAATCTCACATTGGCGTGTCCATGTCAGATCGAGTTCATTCAAACATACTCGAACACAAGGAGATCCGTAAGAGTTACTGCAAACAGGAGGGCGTCGATCGGCAATGGCAACTGAATTTTATTTATCTTACATGTGCCCTCATCATACAATACAAAACGACCGGTATTTTGGAGAATATCTTTCCTGACCTGCTGTAGATTAGAACCACGCATTATCAGCTTATTATGCCTACAACAATAGTTTGCTATAGCCGCCTGCTGTACACACAGCCGCGTGCTACATACACACACGGCAAAAACTACATGCCACCGATTCATCCTTGTGAGGGGAAAGGTAAGAGGCATAAAGCACGCATATAAGTTACAACGGGCAAAACTGGAGGGGCAAAGAATCCAAGGCGCATAACCTACAACATGTCGAGCAAAACTAGCCTAAGGTGGTTAGGGCTTCACTAAGAGCTATGTACACATGCCGCACTACAACAAGTAGAGCTAGCAAGCAGCCCCAGGGACATCGCCATGCTCCACACTAGAGTGACTCAAACGCCGTCGGCTTGAGGGCAGCTCCTCTCACTTGCTCGTTATCCTAGATCATGGCGATACATAGTTTTAGTGAAACGATTGAGCAGATATTGTGGAGCGCAGTTGAAATTAAGAAAGGGAACGGTGAGAATTACATGAATGGAAGATGAATGTGAGAAGACCCCATTTCTTGATCCATGCTTGAGGCATGTGAAGAGAGCAACCTCCTCTGCAGCAGAAAGGGGTGGCCAGTAGGTCAGAATCTCAAGGAATACAATGCATTTCAGGAAAATATTTTTCAGGACTGGACTCTTAACATATGCACTTCATTAGTAATGGTTAAGTTATTATGGTTTTCAGCTACGAGGCATTCCACCAGGATAACTTGATCAGTTTCAGTTAGAATTATGGGGCGGGAGTACTAATTGATACTGGGTTTAGAAACGAATTATACACTAGTACCAGATACTATACATTCAAAACTAGTTGGGTATACAACAATACATTCTGAAAACCAATTTAAAAAGAAAAAATGAGGTGCTTGTACATAAACTCACTTTCATTCCTTAACTAAAAGGCAGAGCTCTGGCCATTGCGTTAAAAAAAAGGTGAAAAGAACAGGTACTTACATGCTCCTCAAAGTTTGGGCTAGTTAGGTTGATTGACAGATTTTTCATCAGCAACAGTACCTGGAGATCAAAATTACCAAACAAAAAAGGTTATATTATTTGGTAAAATGACAAGATCAATAAATGCTGAATGTATGTGTCAATAGAAGAAACTGATTTACTCCCTCCATTTCTAAATTATAAGACATTTTGGCTTCTTTGGATACGTAACTTTTGCTATGCACTTAGATGTACACTATGTCTAGATAGTAGATACATCTAGAAAAGCCAAAACATCTTATAATGTTTTTAGGGGGGGAGTACCAAGTAAAAGTGTAATCCACAATAAGAGAACCTATCCAAGATAACATGTTTGGGATAAGTCTACACAAACCCAATACGTTAATAAAAATAGCAAGCCTATAACGGCACGCCTTACTTTCCTATGAAGGGTAATGAGAAAGAGGTCAAAACTTCGGTTCCAGCAGGTGTGTACAAGAGACGGAAGAGTGCTAGTGATGTCCAAAAGATCAGACAGACATCCTTTCTTTGTGGTAGAACGCTATCCATTTGGCAATGATTTTATTTTAGTCATGCATTGTATACTAGTATGCATAATTATAATAACTAAGCTGAAATGTATTAACATTGCACCAGACTGCATGTGTAATAGATATAACATATGTACTGCACAGCTCATTTTCCAAAACAAAAGAAAGAAAAAGAAACTGCCAGAATTATGGTTCTAAGAGGAGCCTATAGTTAATTTTGCACTACAACCACAGTCAGGTCTTAATTCAATATGTAAAACAATATTAAGTATGTTGTCCATTTAAAGATGGATATATACAGAAAAAGTTATTGAGCTTCATGCCTGCAGATATAAGAGTAATAAAAGGACATCTAGGTCGATTTTAAATGGAAACTGAATGAAAGAAATACCGTTTCAGCATCAATAGGATCCATTTCCTTCAACTTTTCCAAATGCCCATTTGTCTCTGGGTCAAATATGCTTCCCAGGAAGTTGTATACACGAGCAAAGTCTGGCATGGCTGCAAGTTTCACCAGAATCGGGAGAGAAAGAAGTCATTATGTGTCTGGATGAAGGATAAGGGGCACAAATGACACAACTGCAGTTGATAATGTCAATGCCACTTCCAAACAGAAATACAAAAGTATCAGGGTAGGATCCCGTTTGCACTGTGATGCAATAAGGTCATAAGAGCCTGTAGACCATTATCAGTCAAACATCAAAGCATTAAAGTCACATCTAAGATTTGAAGGACCCATTATGGTTATGATATGCAGACAAAAGATGGATCTAACATAATAATTTTTTCGTTAAAGCAAGCAGAGCAGTCAAGACGGAGACTGTGTAAAGAAAGTTGATTTTGGCGTAACTTAACTTTACTAAGAAGACCCAAAGGTTCTGACTGACAACTGCCTAATATGCCAATAACTATCCTAATAATGTGTACATGCTAAGTTGCCAACAGTTGTCATCAACCAGTAAGGTAACACTGAGGACTGAAGTAGATGAAGCTACAAATCTACCATGTTAATAAGGCAGAACCAACAAAAAAAAACCAATGTTAAACTCTTATAAATGTCATTGGTGGAGGAGATTAAGGGTAGCAGCAAGATTGCGATGGGTCCAAAGAGTTTAAGGCTAAAGTAACTTATGGAAAAAAACAGTGCATGGAGCAATAAGTCCTTAAATTAAGCACATTGTATTCACATCTGAAGCAATGATCCATAGGATCAACATTAGGTTATAGACCTTGAAAGTATACCAGAAAAAAGAGTAACAAGCTTAAGTACAGTCCATTTAACACAAGGAAGAAAGAATCATGCTTGTTTCTCATAGAGTATCAAACATAAATTATGCTAAATCACCTAATCAGGGAGGAAAGTTGGAAACCAATCTGCACTGATAATGTGCAGTGTGTCCAAGATACTTAGGAAGTAAGGATCCACAAGACATTTAACTGACACAGTTGAAAGAGAAGCTCACCACTCAGTGCTGGATGCCTGATTTCTGGTTCTGTGCCTTCAGAAGTTGGCCAAGTTCCAGATTGGCTACCTATGCTACTAGAGTTGTTATATGTTGCACCTGAACATGTAGCATCTGTGATAAGTATCTCCTATATAAACAAATGATCCGAAATGGAGTTCACAACAAAGGAACAGTGCAAACCTTGTGTATGTCTCGGACTGAAATTTTGAACAGTAAATGCATCATTTGCACTTGAGTCCGTAGCAACAGTAGGTGTACCACAGCCTTGCTCCATTATATGCGAAGCTTGTTGTGGTAAGACAACTTGAAGGGCTGCATGATCCCCGATGTTTCTAATTAGGTATATAACTATAATTTCATGGCAACCAGATGAAAAATATATATAAAAAAAATGTTTACCCTTTTTTGAGGCTTTGTGTGGATATGGATGGGCAGCCTTTCGTTTTGGCCTAGGCGGGGGCAAATGCTCACCTGTTCCATTCTTTTGAACCTTCAAAAAGTACTTCTGTGCATGACTCCTGATCTGTTAAAAGAGCTGATGTTTAAATCATGCACAGTTTGTCAGACAGCATACCAAAAAAATCAGCAACCGATTTCCGCCTTGGAATAGCAAGTTTACAGTGGTTGGGGAAAATATTAGTATCGAACTGATCAATTTCTTAAGTCTCCCAATACCACAGAAATTCAGTGGCGACGCAGCCAACCAGTTCAAACTCATACCCAGTAGTATAAAATCTTTGCAGTAACATAAAAGCAGCATGGTGGAGTAGTATAGAGAAAACATGAGGTTAAATGTTGCCCGCATGATACCTTATCCTATGTTGGTAGTTGGTACTTCAAAAATGTAAATACCCCCACCTAAGACTGTGTGACTAAAAACTGTAACTAGCCTGAAACCTTGAGTGACAAAGCCAGCCAACTACAAAGGGAAACCATGGCACAGACTTGAGGGTCCAATTGCAGATTTAACTATACCTGTATTACTGTCTTGGAGCCAACATATGCTTCAATCTTTTTCCAGTCACGGTCAAAGCTGTTACATGAAAGAAAGAAGGATTTATAGCATAATATGTAAGAAAGCTGCTCCGGATGTGTGATACGAGACATTTTACAAGTATGGAATGTTCTTAAACTGCTAAAGCATCTGTTAGGTGATAAGTCATCTATGTGACCAGGATCCATATTCCATTATGGATTAGATATCATGTGCCCAAAATGCTAACGTCTATCCTTAGGGAGAGACATTGCAATTCAGAACAACTTACTGCTACTATTGCAATTCATGTGCCCAAAATTTTGATTGTTTTCACTCTGTATTACTTGTTTGACATCAGTAGTTAGGTGCTTAATTTTTTCCTTCAATTAGCTAAGTAATAAATCTTACTGCTACTAAAAGCCAGTGAAAGCAGGGGTAGAGGCGCTTTTGAGTTTGTACTGTGGCAAAAGCCAGCTTTTGCCAAAAGCAGCTTCAGCTTTTTAGCCCTTTGGTTGGGCTTTTGACTTTTCTGGGCAAAAGCCACAGCCAAAAGCCCAACCAAACACAGCCTTAGTGGGGTGAAATTCTAAGGCAACTGGGCAGAATCTAACCATGGGACGATAACAAAACAATTTAGGATGTCTGCCAGTCATGTTCCACAGTGGGATGAAGAGTGATCCCCGCCAATAGAAGAGACTCTAGGGTCTACTAGGCCAACATATATATCATATAACTCGAGGCACTTGGGATCTCAAGTAGTACATCAATCCTACAAGTATCGAATGAGAAAGGAAGACCCTATAAGGACCCCAACCACCCCTGCAGGTGGTACAGAACTATATACGCCAAAACCTGTACATGGATCAAGTAACAGTGGAACGGCACCTAAGGAGCAAGGACTGATTTCGAAAAAGTAGAGATACCGATTTATATTTATACAAATTTAGCAGCAGCTATGCGGGAACACAGGCACTTATTAGCGACACAACAGGATGCAATCAGTGAGGAACCTCCGTTGTGTTTGGGCTTGTTTCATTGAGCTAAGGGCTGTTACTAGTTGGGCTAAAAATTAGCTGAGGTTAACTAGCTAGTTGTGTATAAACTAGTGGAAGATTTGTTGGGTAGCAGCCCACGTATTAGCCTTCCTGTTTGGATGAGCTACATGTACATCTAATTTTGGCTAATTTTAGCTAGTTAGCAATTTGCTCTTGTATCCAAAGAGGCCCCTTAGATGTACCATTGACCAACGACTGAGCACTAAATCACAGGAAGACGCAAACGTGAGCACAATTCGCGGATTAAGCAGCCTAACTAGTGAACGAGACTCCAGTGATGGAAAGGAAGAGCAGCAGCGGCACTGAGACGGGTCAGATGAAGGGACGGGAGGAACTGACAGCTGCAGCGCCTCGAGGAATTTGTCGTGCTCGGGGTCGGTCCAGCTCTCGCGCGACTTGGTGATGGTGTAGGGCTTGCGCACCCTGCGGGGCCCCTCGTCGTCGTCGTTCCCAACCGGCGGCACGGGCACGGCGGCTGCCGACTCCCGCGCCTCCTCCTCCTTGCCACCGCCGCCGGGGACGGGCGGGACCGACGGATCCAGCGGGTGCGGCGTGGTGCTCATGGACACCATCGGTTGGCGCTGCGCTGCTCCCTCTTCCTCCTTCCTCGTAGACCCTAGGCCCTAGGGTTGGTTGGCGGCGTGGTGGTGGTCCGCTGCTGCCGGCCGGCGCTTGTGCTGCTGCGATGTGATGTGAGACGTGAGCAGGCGGGAGGAACAGTAGCCTGGCTGGCTGGCTGGCTGGCTGGTGGTGTGCCTGTGGTGGGGAAGGGAAGATGATGATGACAGCCGGCTCTCCTCCTGTCCACAAGTTTCTACACACACTGCTACGCGGCCCCACACAACCTTTACTGGGCTTGCATTCTGTTTCGTCTGGGCCGCATGGATTGGAATGCTCGGCCCATCACGAAATGAACTCATCTCTGTGCTGCTCCTCCCTGGCTCCCAGTCCCCACCGGACCCGGTAGTGTAGCATCCATCGGCCATGGCCGCCGCCACCTCCGACTCGGTCTGACCTCCCAACACAGGAACCCTAACCAACCCGCGCCCTCCCCGCCGATGGCGTTCGCGCCGGCGCGCCTGCTCCCGCTCCCCCTCCTCCGGCGGCGGCATCCACGCGGGCGGCCATATCCGCGCGGCACCACGGGGGCCGGACGGCGCCGGAGCTCTCAGGCCCGACCCCGCGGGTGGTCGTCGTCACCTCGGGGAAAGGCGGCGTCGGCAAGACCACCACGACGGCCAACCTCGCCGCCTCGCTCGCGCGCCTCGGGCTCCCCGCCGTCGCCGTCGACGCCGACGCGGGGCTCCGCAACCTCGACCTCCTGCTCGGCCTCGAGAACCGCGTCCACCTCACCGCCGCAGACGTCCTCGCGGGGGACTGCAGGCTCGACCAGGCGCTCGTCCGACACCGCGCGCTCCACGACCTCCACCTCCTCTGCCTCTCCAAGCCGCGCTCCAAGCTGCCACTCGCGTTCGGATCCAAGACGCTCACCTGGGTCGCCGACGCGCTGCGGCGCGCGCCTAACCCGCCCGCATTCATCCTCATCGACTGCCCCGCAGGTCACCTCCTGTAACCGCGTTTTTTTGGTCACTGGTCTCTTGTGCGTTGCTACAATTGAATCCCAATTGTAATGGATTTTTAGTATCACGATACAATTAATTGGTTGAGGAACCATTCCGGTGGCCCCAACACCACAATCTTTCACATGGTAATTTCCACTATCTAGAGATACCACTACTACTGTCTGATTAAAAGGGTGAACTGAAATAGGATGTTCCAGGAGCCATGCTCTCCTCACATTTAGTGATTTCCATTATTGGTCCTATTCATTCAAACATATGTCTAGGAGCTCTGGTTGACCAAATCTAGCAGTCATCAACTGGGGTGTTGATTTCCCCTCGTAGTTTCTCCTGGATTCATCGCTCCTCGGCACTGTTATCCGTTGTCAATAATTATTTCAGAGCCAGGATACTCATTGTTTTTGCAATGCTAGTTCATCTTTAGATGTTATGTTCAGAAAACTGGTGATTTCAGAGCCAGGATACTCATTTTTTTTTAATGGCCCAGTCTTAGTTGCTTGATAATTTCCGATCTCAGATTGAATGTGGGTGCTTTCATCACATAATGGTATGGAATTGAAGGAATGGCTTGGCATTTGAATGTATGCTTTAAGAGTTTATAATGAACCTCTAGAATCTATATGCTAGGTATCCCCTTGGACCTTGGTTTCGTTGGGGTGTCGGTGTCAACATCATAGTTCTCCCACATTTGTTCCTGTTGCATGCTACGGATTAAGGGATACTGAGCACGATGCACTTGGCATGATTTCAGATTAAGGGATTCTGAGCACGATGCACTTTTTTTTGCCATGACTATAGTCCATTCTTATAATGTGATTATCCGATTTCTCAAATTTTTCCCATTAATGTGCAATAATATTTCTGTTAATGTGATTTGGATCAATTTACCAAGATCTCAGTCCTAAATGTTGTATCTTCGTAACATTTCTGACCCATGGCATCCAAACTTTGTTAATATCAGAGATAAAGTTGACACATGTTTTGGTTTGTGACTTTCACCTTGACTGGTTGCCTCTCAGATTTACTCCAGGCCTACTTATTGTGTTTCCTGACATGATGATAGATCTTTCCCCCTTTAAAAAAGTCAAGGCGCTGAATTAGAGACACATCTATATGCATCTACATCTGTTATGTAAAGCTGCTTGGCGTTTGTCTTGCAGGTGTTGATGCCGGGTTTGTCACGGCCATTGCACCAGCAGAAGAGGCGGTGCTCGTCACCACCCCTGACATTACGGCTCTCCGTGATGCTGACCGTGTTGCAGGACTGTTGGAGTGCGATGGCATCAAAGATATCAAGATTATTGTGAACCGAGTGCGACCAGATTTGGTGAAAGGGGAGGACATGATGTCAGCGCTTGATGTGCAGGAAATGCTCGGTTTGCCCTTGCTAGGAGTGGTGCCAGAAGATGCAGAGGTGATCCGGAGTACAAATAGGGGCGTGCCGTTGGTGCTCAACGACCCACCCACGCCTGCAGGCCTTGCTCTGGAGCAGGCTACCTGGCGATTGGTTGAAAGAGATGCGATGACAGCAGTCATGGTCGAGGAGCAGGAGAGGCCCAAGAAGAAAGGCGGCTTCTTTTCGTTCTTCGGGTAGGTGAGTCTGGAGTTCAGCTGTGGAGCTTAGGCTGTAGATGATGTATAGGCTCGCAATCTGGAGTTTATGAACGCTTTACGTTTTTGCTTTGCTTTGTTCTAGGTTAGAGCGATTCATTTGTTGTGATGATGTAGAAGAAATATGTAACTGCATTGATGGCTTGATGATGTTTCTAATATTGGAGGACATGGTTGGACGCAATGTCGTTTCCCTATAGCTAGGAATAAAGGTGACTGATCTGAAAGTAAAAATCAAACTCCAGCAGATCCTCTTTTCAATGTTGTTTCCCTATTTTTTTCTTAATTAAAAGAACTACAGCCATTAAATTTGCTGACGGTCATAGTATTAAGTGCAAAAAACTCCGCCGAGACTGGCCTAAGAACAACCCGTTGCCATAGATAAGACATTAAATTTTCACACATGCACTAAATCTTGTCCTCAAATTCTTTAGCTTTTTTTTTAATTTTCCTTAAATATAGTCAAAGGATTTCCTTAATAAGACGCTCCCACTTTGTCACTCAGCATTTTTCAACTTTTCTATGAACCACAAACTTTGAAGCCCAAAAGTTTAGGTGTTGGAGCGCTCTAAACACTCAGTAAGATTTGAGAATTCGTCAATTACATACAACATTGACGAAATGTGAAGAATTTTTAATCAGAATGGTATGAACACATGGTTAATTTCAATACGATACAATTTATGAATCATATGCTGCATCCTTTTCACAATATTTCTTTATGCACGTATATTGCGCAAACGGAAGTCATTGCAAAAGTACCAATAAATCAACAATAGAAAGGCTTCCATTCGAAAGGATCAAGATGCCCAAGAGGGGGTGAATTGGGCTAATTCTAAAAATTATTGCGGAATTAAACCTACTAGCCCATGATTCACCCCTCGGTGCCTATATGTGTTCCTAGACAATCGATCAACTAAAGTTTTGCACCTAAGTTCCAATCCTATTCTAGCATGGCAATTCTATGAAAGTAATTGCGAGAATGTAAGTGCTAGAAAGTAAATGCGGAAAGTAAAGGGACAAGGAACACGGCGATCTTTTTCCCGAGGTATCGGAGAGTCGCCACTCTCCACTAGTCCTCGTTGGAGCACCCGCGCAAGGGTGTAGCTCCCCCTTGATCCTCGCAAGGACCAAGTGCTCTCTAGGGCTGATTCTTCGTCGCTCAGACGCGGTGAATCGCCAAGAACCGCTCACAAGATGAGTTGGGTCATCCACAAGCACCGCCGGATGATCACCAAGCTCCAATCACCACCAAGCCGTCTAGGTGATGGCGATCACCAAGAGTAACAAGCACAAACTCTCACTTGACCTCGCAAAGCCTAGGGAGAAGAGTGGATGCACACTAGCTACTCTCGATTGCTCATGAACTCATGGATTCTCAAATCTCTTCAAGTCATGAGGCTCTTGCAACTCTCTTACTCTCACAAAGTGTTTCTCAGCTGAACAAATGAGCAAGAGGAACGAAATGTAGAGGGTGGGGTTGTATTTATAGCCAAGAGCCAAAATCCAACCGTTACCTCGATTTCGGCTCAGACGTGGCCCCGGGACGCGTCCGGCAGCCACCGCCGCGGACGCGTCCGGCGCTTTATGGAATTCAACGGCACCCTAGCCGTTGGGCTCTGATCGGGCTCCGGACGCGTCCGGCGCTGCGTTCGGCGCAGCGTCCGGCGCGGCCCGGACTGCGAGCCCGATTCGAAACTCTCGGTCCGCGTCCGGCGCACGCCGGACGCCGTGGCCACGCTCGCGTCCGCCGCTCAAAGCGAGACCAAGGACGACTTCACCGTGCGCCGGGGCGTCGGCGCCCACGGCTGGCGCGTCCGGCGCCTGTTGAAGCTCCGTTTCCACTTGATACGCGATCCTTTGAAAACGGCGACGACTTCAACAACTCTCAGGGCTTATACGTAACTTCCTAGCGCTAAGATTTCACCAGTGTGCACCACACCTAAACCCGAGACTCAGCTAGGTCAAGCTACCCATTTGCACCCCCCTTAATAGTACGGCCAAAGGAGAAAACAAAGTCCTAACGACTAATCCGATGTCTCTCAACACCTTCGACAATCGGAACTAACCGTCCTTAACCTTGTCGTCCAACCTTTGAAAACCGAAACGATTTCCATCGATAAGAGGGCATGCCAACCAAATGCCTGAGATTCCATTACCATGACCTAACTCCCATTGTTTACGCAAAACACACGTTAGTCATAGTAATCTATATTGTCATCAATCATCGAAACCCACATCAAGGGGCCTAGATGCTTTCAATCTCCCCCTTTTTGGTGATTGATGACAACCTCTCGGAGTATGAAGAGTTTAGTTGAGGTTTTCAAGCATGCTTGGTTCACATGAGCCTTGGACAATGAAAGCAAAGGTTAGAATGACTCATGTGACACCAAGCCAAAAGATCTGTGCTCATATAATCGCAAAAACGAGTTAGCACAAGACAAAAGCATAGCTCATATGGAATCGAGTAAAAAACGCGGAAGCCAAGCACATATGAGCAAAGAACCGGGTGACATAGAAGGTGATACCGAGACCGAAGAGCATATGTCACTGCGAATGAAGGTACCTCACACATATCATACAATGCATAAAGTAAACATGAATGCATGCAAAAGTATCAATCAAAAGAACCAAATCCCAAGCGAGAGCTCCCCCTAAGTCTACATACTCCCAACTCTCCCCTTTGGCATCAAGGACCAAGACCTACGGTGAGGGTAGAAGGAGATGACGAGCGGTCTCACGAGCATGAGGAGCAATGACGAACGCCGAAGTGTCATCTGGTTTGTCGTCGAGCTCTGCTTGGGGCCCGAGTGACGAGGAGCTCGCGACCCTCTGTGACGCCGGCGGTGAAGCGGTGCAGGTGCCGCTCAGCCCGACACTTGTGACGGTCGTTGTCTCGTGGTCGGCCTTTGTGGACCGGAGCTATCTCGGGCGACCCTGTGGCTCGACGGTATAGCAAGTGGAAGAGTAGGAGCCACACGTGGTACTTGCCTCGTAGTAGGAAGAGGATCTGCGAAGCCACCGAGGAAGGTATGGTGCCGGATGTGCCGGTGCACATTCTTTCGGAGGAATCGCCGCTGGCGAGGTTGCGGCTCATCTTGATAGGCTGTCTCATGTACTCAGGTGTCGCCTCTCTGTGAGTGCACCGTAGGAAGCGATGATGGGCCGCACACGAGTGCGGAGTGAATAACGAGATGAGATCCAACGGGTGAGAAGCCGGTGGAAATCCGTGGAAAGCCGGGGACACACGAAGCTGCCGGAGAAGAAGGTGCTATGCCGAAGGCGGTAAGCTGCACTCGTGGCCCGGCATCTCGAGAGGGCCCTACTCCCAAAGTCCGTCCTGTCGGGTGACTCGGAGCTGAGGAAGAATGCCCGAGTCTTGTGGCTTTGTCTATTTGAAAAAGTGAAGCAATCAATGTCATAGTCTGCCGAGTCTTTGCCGCTGCTGTAGGCGATGCGTGCATCTGGCGCGCTCGTATCTCGGCTAGAGCAATCTCATGCCGCTCCTCGCACGCTCCGGTTGGTGACCAACTGTCAAGTACACGAGTCGGGCGCTCAATGGCTGCTCTCGAATCGCCTGCCTACGCATCATGCGACGAGGGGGAGGACGGACTGGAATGGAGTACTCCTCATCATCCTCGAGTCGAGGTAGTGATCTCATATCCTGCCGCCTCGGCTTACGCAGGATTACCTTCTTCATCTGGGCCTTGTTTGCTCAACTCTAGCATCTGCTCGGCTCTGTCTCAGCTTGGATCTCCATGTCGAGGAATTTGGAGGAGCATCTCGGTGATTCGACAATTTGAGAAGCATCATAGGAGCCAAACACCTCATAATTCGGCGGATCTTCATATTCTTTTCGATCGAGTCGGAAGATCACCATTTCTATAGATGAGCCGGGTGATCCAATGAGCATAGTGCAACAAAGGCGGTGGTGCTTGAAACTCCCATAGATAACATCTTCCATATCACAAAGTATCAAATCCCGAGATATCAAAAGGAATCTTCCTCATAAGATGTGACACTACCCACCGCTTGGAGCCTAGTGAACCCGTTCTGAACCCGGGTCTAGCAAGAATAGTGTATCTCGAATCGATCAAGGACTCGAGCAAGGCGTAGCTCATCTGTGGTGTCTGCTCGACCCGCACCAAAGTTAGGTCCAAAGACCTCTCTCATGATCTCGGGAGGTGGCACTACTCCTCCATGTGCACGGCGGGGTGGCTCAATGCACGGAAAGCACGGTGATGCAGCTTGATGGGCGCTCCGAAATCCCCAAGAAGTTTACGGCTTCCTCATTTGGACAAGTTTTGCCTCGACCACGAATGGTGTATGAAATCGTGAATGATTTGGAGCAATCCACGGTGTAGCATAGAACTCTAACACCCATTCCCGGGATATATACGCGAGATCGCAATTAGATCAATCATGCCCATTTGTGCACCCAAATACTCTCTGAAGGCCGGCCCAACACATGGGAGAAAGTGTCGGCTATCCTTGTCCTCTCGCTTGGTGATCTTTGACTTCGCCTATAAGCCTCTACCAAGGACTTGTGCGTAATTTGTGTAATAAGGTGCACCGGCTCTCTCTCGGAAGAAGGAAACCGGTGTTGATGTCCTTTGTCTTATAGCCCTGTATCTTCTTTGCACCGGCCTTCAATAGCTCCTCTCGTACTCAATCTAGGTCTGTAGGGCCCCTATTTGGCCTGCCTCGTGGAGTAGAAGAGGGACGACTCCCGTGGCTTCGCCGAGCCGTTCCTGCTGGCTGGAGAGTCCTGACACGGGAGGACCGTCGTAAAGGAGAAAGATCCTGCTGCTCAAGAGTGGTCTCCTCTGCCTCAGGAGCCTCTGCCTCTGCCTCCTGTGCTGCTGCTGATCCAGGCTCTTGTATGACAATGCCTGCACCCCTGCGAGCTCTCCTCTCAAACGCTCTGCTCGTCTTTGCACGCGGGGCTGCACGAGAATCAGGCGGCAACCTTTTCTTTTCCTCATAGTCACGGTTTTCTTGCCCTTAGCTCTCTCAATCATCTCGGGAAGATTTGGCCTTCGTGTGGATCATCGTCTCCCCCGAACCCCGCCCGAGTTCTTGCACACGGGCATGATTTGCCGCTAACACCGAAAAATCAATCAAGCGCAAGAGGATGTGCGAGATCTTGTGAGGCTTGGCCTCAATCCATACTCCTAGGCTTGGCCTAGAGTTTCACCGCCCACTTGTCAATATGTCACAATCCGACACGGCTCGCCGCAAGAAATGGAATAGAGAGAGAATATATAACCATAAGCATTTGCTAGAGGTGAGAGACCCTAAAGAGAAGCAAAGCGCTAGGTAAGTGATGGAATGGAATAGGATTTGACATTTTACCTAAGACATATCCAAGCTCCTGTGAAAAGATGAGAATGACAATGTAGGGCACCCCTTGAGTCACGAATTGTCAAGGTGTTGAGGCGAGATCACTGCATAAAGAAATTTGATCGAAGGAGGATCAAAACAGTGAAGACAAGTTGGTTGAGGCAAAACATCGAACACCTTGCGGGCAGGGAGGATTCCTCACCATGAAGCTGTCTCCCTCTCAATTTGGATGGCCGGCGGCGAACTCCAATCTCGAGAGCACAAGAGGAAACGCCACGGATCGATTAGCTAGAACATGCGGAGAAGATGACAAGCTTCAAGAAGTGCCATCAATGGCGACCATGGCGGCGAGCTTTGCCGGCCAAAACTTGGTGGCGCGCGCGGGGGGATGGCGGCGGCCGGAATGGCGCGCGCGGGCGTAGGCGCTGGCCGGGTGCGGAGAAGCTGTGGCGGCGCGATGGGCTGGCGGCGCGCACGGTGGAGTTTTAGGGTTAGAGCGCGCGGCGGTGTACGGACGCGAGCGGAGGAAGAAGAAGGCCGCGGGCCGTTTCGAATAAAGAGGAAAAGTAGGGGCCCCACACGTCAGATTTAGTGACTCGCGCACTTCCTCATCGCGCCGACGCGTCGCGGCTGCGTCGGGCGGGTCGTCGGACGCCGAACGAGACATTTGAAAAATACTTGCTCAGTCGATTCGCCGGACGCGCGTGACGCTGACGCGGTCGCCCAGACGCGGGCAAAACACTATTACGCGTCCGGCGCATCTTGAACAGCTGGCTCCTTTTGCGCTGAATCTTCATAAGGCGCCGGACGCGTCCGCCGGTTCTCCAATGCGCGTCCGGCGCTCTTTAAAGAGCTGATTTGAATCTTCTCTTCGCGGCACCTGCTCCCAATTGATTTCCAAACTTTTTAAGATGCAACTAAACACAGTTTGGAGTCAATATAAGATCCTCACTCTCAAACACTCAATTTTTCAAATAGTTTGCCATAGGCTTATAGTATTTTTCGAAAATAGGCAATAACCACGAGCGAGGAACAACGTATGGCCATGAGCTTGAGTTTTCAAACCAGTAGAAGCATCAAAAGCTTTCTCAGTTCATGGACGAACACAGAGGTTGCTCAAGAGATGAACGAAAAGAAACGAAGAGCAACACACAAGCACATAATATTCTTGGAATTTGAATCTAGGCGGCTTGTCGGGTTTGAACCAAGGGTAAGCTTCTTCACACCTCCAGAGAGTGTTATCTTAACCATGTTAGACAAGCCCTATATGCATTACAGAAAATTAAACATGCTCTATAAACAATGCAATGCAACCGACAACACCTTTCATCTCTTCCTTGTGAAGTTGCTTAGGTCAAGGATATTGAGCTCATTCCTTAACCTACAAAAGGTTGATTCATCCAATGGCTTTGTGAAGATATCCGCTAATTGATCCTCACTTCTCACACCTTCTAGAGATATATCCTTTTTAGAGACATGATCCCTAAGAAAGTGGTGGCGGATATCTATATGCTTTGTGCGAGAGTGTTGAACCGGGTTGTTGGCAATCTTTCTTTGCACTCTCATTGTCGCACAATAGAGTCACTTGACCAAGATTCACACCGTAGTCAAGGAGGGTTTGTTTCATGTACAAGATTTGTGCACAACAAGCCCCCGCTATATACTCGCTTGTTTGTGGATAGAGCAACACCGTTTCCTTCTTTGATGACCAAGAGACAAGTGACCTCCCAAGCAAATGGCACCCTCCGGATGTGCTTTTTCTATCAATTTTGCAACCGGCATAATCCGAATCGGAATAGCCAACAAGTTGGAATCTTGCTCCTTTGGGATACCATAGGCCAATGCTTGGGGTGAGTTGCAAGTACCTAAGAATCCTCTTGACAAAGCACTCAAGTGAGCTTCCTTAGGATCGGCTTGAAAACGAGCACACATACACACACTAAACATGATGTCGGGCCTAGATGCAGTGAGGTACAACAAGCTACCGATCATAGAGCGGTAAAGAGTTTGATCCACGAGTTACCTTCCACATCAAGGTCGAGATGTCCATTAGATGCCATAGGAGTGTTGATTGGCTTGCAATCCTTCATATCAAACCTCTTGAGGAGGTCCTTGGTATACTTCTCTTGTGATATGAAGGTCCCTTCCTTCATTTGCTTGATTTGAAAACCAAGAAAGAAGGTGAGCTCGCCAATCATAGACATCTCGAACTCTTTTGACATCATGTCACCAAACTTCTTGCATTCTTCTTCATTTGTTGAGCCGAAGATGATATCATCAACATATACTTGACAAATGAAGATCTCTCCATTAAGCTTCTTGGTGAAGAGTGTGGTGTCAACCTTCCCGATAGTGAACCCCTTCTCAATGAGGAAGTCCCTAAGGCGCTCATACCATGCTCTAGGGGCTTGCTTAAGCCCATAAAGTGCCTTGGACAACCTGAAAACATGGTTAGGACAGCTAGGGTCTTCGAACCCGGGAGGTTGATCAACATAAACAAGCTCATTAATGAAACCATTAAGAAATGCACTCTTCACATCCATTTGAAATAGTTTCATTTCATGGTGTGAAGCATATGCAAGGAGGATACGGATGGCTTCAAGTCTTGCAACCGGTGCAAAGGTCTCTCCAAAATCTAGGCCTTCAACTTGAGAGAACCCCTTTGCCACGAGCCTTGCCTTGTTTCTCACAACATTGCCTTGGTCATCTTGCTTGTTGCGGAACACCCACTTGGTACCTATAATTCTTGCATTCTTGGGACGCTCTTCAAGAGTCCAAACCTTGTTGCGGGTGAAGTTGTTCAATTCTTCATGCATGGCATTCACCCAATCCGGATCTTGAAGAGCTTCACCTACATCTTTTGGTTCAACACAAGAAACAAACGAGTGATGTTCGACAAAACTAGCAAGTCTTTGAGATCGAGTCATTACACCCCTTGAAGGACTCCCTATGATTTGATCTTGAGGATGATCATGGAGTTTGGGAATTCTCTTTTCAACCACTTGAGGAGTTGGTTGGGGAGCGTCAACATCTTGAGCTTGTGCCTCTCTTTGTTCATGGGAGACATGAGTGTCTTCATGTTCGGTCATCCCATCTTTTTCTTTGTCATCTTGAGGCACACTTGAGGAAGAAGAAGGCTTGTCAATGACTTGCACTTCATCATCATCTTCTTTAGGCTTGACGTCTCCCACCGGCATGTTCTTCATTGCTTCCCTCAATGGTTCATCACCTACATCATCAAGATTCTCAATTGCTCCTTGGGAGCCGTTAGATTCATCAAACTCCACATCATATGTTTCTTCTACCAAACCGGTGGCATGGTTGAATACTCGATATGCTTTGGATTTTGATGAGTAACCAACAAGAAAACCAATATCACAACGTCTTTGAAACTTCCCTAGGTGTTGCCTTTTCTTGTAGATGTAGCATTTGCAACCAAACACCCGGAAGTAAGAGACGTCCGGCTTCTTCCCATTGAGCAGCTCATAGGGGTCTTGCCATGGAACTTGTGAAGATATAACCGATTTGATGCATAGCATCTTTGTGTTGATAGCTTCAGCCCACAAGTTCTACGGGGTGTTGTACTCATCAAGCATTGTTCTTGCTAGAGTGATCAAGGTCCGGTTCTTCCTCTCAACTATGCCATTTTGCTTGAGGTGTGTAGGTGGATGAGACTTCATGTTTAATCCCAACTTCATCACAATAAGCTTCAATGTTGGTGTTGTCAAATTCTTTGCCATTGTCACTTCTAATTTTCTTGATCTTGACATCAAATTCATTTTGAGCTCTCTTTGCAAACTTCTTGAAGCAAGGGGTGGCTTCGGATTTGTCATGAAGGAAGAAGGTCCATGTGTATCTTGAGAAGTCATCAACAATCACTAGATAATGGAGTTTCCCACCAAGGCTCTTGTATGTGGTTGGTCCAAATAGATCCATATGCGGCAACTCTAGCACTCTTGAAGTTGATAGAAAAGCTTTGGTTGGATGAGTGTTTGCAACTTGCTTGCCGGCTTGACATGCACTACAAGGTTTGTCCTTTTCAAACTTGACATCTTTCAAGCCCCTCACTAACTCTTTCTTCAAAAGCTTCTTGAGTGTACTCATCCCAACATGTGCTAGCCTCCTATGCCACAACCACCCAAGTGAAGTCTTGGACAACAAACAAACATTCAGATTTGCATCTTCGGAGGTGAAATCCACTAGATAGAGATTGTTGTATCCGAAGCCTTTGAATATCACGGTTGAGTCTTCTTTCTTTGACACTATCACTTCATTCTCATCAAACAGGCATTTGAATCCAAGATCACACAGTTGACCCGGGCGACAGCAAGTTGAAGCTCAAAGGTTTAACATAAAGCACATTTGACAAAGAGTGATCATTTGATATTGCAACTTTGCCCAAACCCTTGACTTTGCCCTTTGAATTATCACCAAATGTGATCCTATCTTGATTTTGCTCCCCTTCATCTAGTGAGGCAAACATACGAGGTTCACCTAGGTCATATGTTGAGTGCAGCCACTATCAATAACCCAATGACTTCCACCGGTCCGTAGTTTACCAACACACAAGAGATCAAGCTTGAGGTTTAGGGACCCAAACTTGTTGAGGGCCCTTGACTTTCTCTACTAGAGACTTTGCAACCCAAATTTGCTTAGGCCTATTCTTATTGGGGGACCTAAGAAGGTGACATTCACTTGTCCTTTTGAATCCTTTCTAACCACATAATGAGCATTGTATGCAAAGGGTCTAGCATGCTTGGGCAAGGGTTGTGGTGGTGGAGTTTCACACTCATGAGCAAAGTGACCTTCTTGTCCACACTCAAAACATCTCTTTGGCTTTGGCTTTGGCTTTTGCTTTTGTTGACTTGCTTGCTTTGCTTGATGTTGCTTCTCTTGATGTGACTTGAACCCAATGCCACTTCTATCGGTCTTCATCACGGTGTTCATCAAGAGCTCACTTTGAAGTGACTTTCCTTTTGCAAATTTGCTCAAACCAATCTTGAGGTGTTCTTTCTCTTGCTTGAGTTTCTTGTTCTCTTCTAGAAGTGACTCATTTGTTGATTGCTTCAAGCATGACATCTCAAAGTGGAGTCTTTTGTTCTCTTCTTTGAGCTTTTCATTCTCAAATGCTAGTCCTTCATCTTCAATAGTGACGGTGTGACGATTTTTGCTTGTTCAAGATCCTTCTTGAGCTGTTCATTTTCATTCTTTATCTTGACATAGTCATCATAATTCTCGGTCACCACCACCGACTTGCCTTTGCTTGCTAGCACCTTGCTCAATGATCTCATCACATGATGTAGCTACATCATTCTTAGCAACATTGTTAGTAGCCTCATGTGTTTCGGCAAGAAGCTCATAAGCCATCGCTAGATTCCCATGATTAACTTTAATAGTTGTGTACTCCTCTTTTAGAGAGCTATAACTAGATTTGAGCTCATCATGCTTCTTCTCAAGGTTCTCATTTTCAACTTTAAGCTCTTTTGAAGAAGCTTTGAGTTCCTTGAGTTTAGAAGACATGATTTCATTTTGATCTCTAAGCTCATCATTAGTTTTCTGCATAGCTTCCATCTTTTCTAGAAGAGAAGTATTTTCACTATCAAGCTCATCACATCTTCCTCTAGTCTTAATGATGGTTTTTGAGTACTTTCTAAGCAATTTGACAAGCTCATCATAAGTAGGTGACTCATACTCATCATCACTATCACTTTCACTACCACTATCATCACTATCACCATGTTTGGAATGTACCTTCTTTTCACTTTTAGCCATAAGGCAAAAGTGGGATGGAGTAGATGATGATGGCAAGATTTGTGGAGGTGGTGAAGATCCAATGCCAATAGCAGCCACTCCTTCATCATCACTTTCTTCATCGGATGACCCACAAGAAGATTCAATATCGGTGAGCCAATCACCAACAATATATGCCTTGCCATCCTTCTTCTTGTGATACTCTTTCTTTTCTTCCTTCTTCTTGTGATGCTTGTCTTTCTTCTTCTTTTCTTTTTCTTCATCATCACTTGAGTCATCCTTCTTGTCCTTGCCCTTCTTCTTCTTGTACCTCTTGTCTCTTGGAGGCTCAGGACATTGATGAGCTAGATGTCCAGTCTTGCGGCAATTGAAGCACTCCATTTCGGAGATGGGCTTCCTTTTGCTACTTGTGAAGAACTTCTTCTTCTTGCCATCAAACTTGACACCATTTTTGTTGAGCTTCTTCAACATCTTGGTGGTCTTCTTCACCATGAGAGCAAGACTCACATCATCAATTTCAGCATCACTAGAATCATCATGAGTTGCCTTGGCCTTGCCTTTTCTTGAGTGACTTGCATTGAGGGCCAAATCTTTCTTCTTGGATGATGAGCCATCCTCGGGGTGAGATGCATGTACATCTCATGAGCATTGATCTTTCCCAATATTTGAGTCGGTGTAGCATTGGAAAGATCACCTTGGTGAAGCACGGTGACAATGTGCCCATATTTCTCAATGGGGAGGACACATAGGATCTTTCTTGCAACATCGGATGGCGACATTTGATTAAGTCCAAGCCCATTGAGTTCCTCTACAATAGTGTTCAAACGGGAATACATCTCATTAGCACTTTCATTAGCTTTCATCTCAAAAGAATTTAACTTGCGCATAACAAGATGATAGCGTTCCTCACGCTCACTCTTAGTTCCCTCATGGAGCGCACAAAGGTCGGACCATAGTGCATGGGCGTCCTTGTGGTTCCTAACGCGATTGAACACATCCTTGCAAAGACCGCGGAATATAGCGTTCGGCCTTTGCATTCCACTTCTCATAGTTAGCCTCTTCACCGACAAGGCTAGTGGAATCCTTGGGTTTTGGGAGTCCTTGAGAAGCGGCACGGAAGCATCCAACATCTATCGCTTCTAAATGTGCTTCCATGCGAATTTTCCAATAAGGAAAATCGTCTCCCTCGAACATGGGAGGAGGTCCATCCCCATGGGACATCTTTACTCTAGGCGGTTAAGCCTAATTTAGAGCAAACCGGCTCCGATACCACTTGAAAGGATCAAGATGCCCAAGAGGGGGGTGAATTGGGCTAATTCTAAAAATTATTGCGGAATTAAACCTACTAGCCCATGATTCACCCCTCGGTGCCTATGTGTGTTCCTAGACAATCGATCAACTAAAGTTTTGCACCCTAAGTTCCAATCCTATTCTAGCATGGCAATTCTATGAAAGTAATTGCGAGAATGTAAGTGCTAGAAAGTAAATGCGGAAAGTAAAGGGACAAGGAACACGGCGATCTTTTTCCCGAGGTATCGGAGAGTCGCCACTCTCCACTAGTCCTCGTTGGAGCACCCGCGCAAGGGTGTAGCTCCCCCTTGATCCTCGCAAGGACCAAGTGCTCTCTAGGGCTGATTCTTTGTCGCTCCGACGCGGTGAATCGCCAAGAACCGCTCACAAGATGAGTTGGGTCATCCACAAGCACCGCCGGATGATCACCAAGCTCCAATCACCACCAAGCCGTCTAGGTGATGGCGATCACCAAGAGTAACAAGCACAAACTCTCACTTGACCTCGCAAAGCCTAGGGAGAAGAGTGGATGCACACTAGCTACTCTCGATTGCTCATGAACTCATGGATTCTCAAATCTCTTCAAGTCATGAGGCTCTTGCAACTCTCTTACTCTCACAAAGTGTTTCTCGAATTTGAACAAATGAGCAAGAGAACCGAAATGTAGAGGGTGGGGTTGTATTTATAGCCAAGAGCCAAAATCCAACCGTTACCTCGATTTCAGCTCAGACGTGAGCGCCGGACGCGTCCGGCGCTTTATGGAATTCAAACGGCACCCTAGCCGTTGGGCTCTGATGCGGACGCTCGGCCGCGTCCAAGGCCCGGCGGCGCGCAGCGTCCGGCGCGGCCGACCCTGCGAGCCCGATTCCGAAACTCTCGGTCGCGTCGGCGCACGCGGCGACGCGGGCCACGCGTCCGCCGCTCAAAGCGAGACCAAGGACGACTTCACCGTGCGCCGGACGCGTCCGGTGCCACGGCCGGCGCGTCCGGCGCTGTTGAAGCTCCGTTTCCACTTGATACGCGATCCTTTGAAAACGGCGACGACTTCAACAACTCTCGGGGCTTATACGTAACTTCCTAGCGCTAAGATTTCACCGAGTGTGCACCACACCTAAACCCGAGACTCGGCTAGGTCAAGCTACCCATTTGCACCCCTTAATAGTACGGCCAAAGGAGAAAACAAAGTCCTAACGACTAATCCGATGTCTCTCAACACCTTCGACAATCGGAACTAACCGTCCTTAACCTTGTCGTCCAACCTTTGAAAACCGAAACGATTTCCATCGATAAGAGGGCATGCCAACCAAATGCTCGAGATTCCATTACCATGACCTAACTCCCATTGTTTCGCAAAACACACGTTAGTCATAGTAATCTATATTGTCATCAATCATCGAAACCCACATCAAGGGGCCTAGATGCTTTCACATTCCTCAAATCATGAACCTTCCATAACCTACACTCATTGGTTTTTACACTCGAAAGGCCTTAGTTTGCATTATTTAACTAACCATTACTCTAGATAACAATTGAACAATAATCATGTGGACGAACATTGTTACATGAGTACTCCCGACAATATGGAAAGACAACGTGCAATGAGAAGAGTGTTCTAGTAAATACTAATATTTGGGCGAGTGCTAGGTGTTGATGACCAAGGTGCCACTACAAAATCTCATGTCTATAGTTGTGTGTCGTACGCACAGAAGGCTACACTAGTCGCATCCTATTCCATTTCATTGTCTCAAATATTAGGGCTTTGGTCACCACAATCTATTCTATATCCATAACCTAAAAGCAATTGAAAAAATGCAGCAAGATTGTTCTGTATCAATACCTTTTTGGTGAAGAGGTCAAGAGCGTCACTATCTTCAAGAACCTTGAGCTTGTATATGTTTTCGGCTTTTGTGAGCAATGTCTTGCGATGTTCTCTTCCCTTGTGGTGATAACGATCGACATGCACTCTCCATTTTAGCGAGACTTTGTACTATCATATCCCATTCCCCAATAGAAGACAAGTCATCGAGAACAATTAGACACCTCTTTCTTGCCAAAACCTTATCTAATACTTTAATTAATGCTTCAGTTTCGGTCACTTTTTGTGTGCCTAACCCAAAATCATTTCTCTTCATGTTAGCAGAATATGCATCTAATTGCACAGCTAAGCTCTCAAGAATCTCATGGAGAACAAATGGATGCATGATTGTAACACATGCACGCTTCTCAAATAAGCCACCTAGCTCTTGCCTTTGGTAGACCTCTTTGACTAGAGTAGTTTTTCCAAGACCTCCCATTCCCCACACCAAGATCACTATAGGTTGATGGTCATCTTGCTTTGAAATTAAATTTATAAGGTCAATCTTCTCTTTCTCGCGACCCACAACCTGAGATTCCACCAAAGCACCTGTGATTGTCCGAGTAAGTCTCTTTTTGGCTATCTTCTCATTATTGTCAGAATGCCATTATGAAGTGTGACACAACCGCTAGAATGCCATCCGCTGAATTTTGGAGCCTTTTATTCCACTTCTATCCCTACCTCTTTTTCTTTCACCGTGTCCATTCACGGATGGAACGGAAAGGGCGGGTGTGGGGAGCTCGGCGACGGAGAAGAAGACCCCGGCTCGATCCGTTTCGGAGGTCGCGTTCCGTCCATAGACGGAGACGGTGAAAGAAAAAAAAAGATACGGCAGGGATAGAAGTGGAATAAAAGGCTCCAAAATTCAGCGGATGACATTCTAGCGGTTGTGTCATACTTCATAATAGTATTCGCGAAACCCCATTGCGGGATGGCATATCTCCGAAGCCCACTTCCCATAATGGTCTCTCACCAAATAGCTCTTCCATCACCACCCTCTCCTCCCTCCCCACCACTGTGGCTTGTGAAGAGTATGTGCGGATAAGCAGGTTGAGGCTCAGGAAGACGTAGGAGCTCAATGTATATGGAAGATGTTTAATTTTGACACAACGCTTATATGTTGATCAAGACAGAGGTCTGCAAACCAGATACCAAACTTGTCGTTTCCATGCACTGCACATCATGGCACGCAAGAGGATACATGGGTTTGCAGGCAAGAGCTGAATGAGTCCTTGCCTTCAGCTTGGAGATGACGAGAAGGAAAGAAAAAAAAAAGATGCATTGCCATCCTAGCTTGCTCTGCTAGCACACTCAAAGGATATATGCCAAAGCAAAAGTTGCATCTCGATCTTTAAATGTGCTTTATTTGCCACTTAATTTCAGACATATTGATCTGAGAATAAATTAGTATTTGGGATCAATGTTCCGGCATCCGGTCGTTACTTCTTTTGTGACAAGGTTGTGTTGGAAGCAAAGTAGCAGGTCTGTCGGAAGGAGAAGTTCAGAACTCAGAAGATCACACTTTACCTTTGCTTGTGGCCACGGAGAAGAATTTGTCGGCGTTTGTCGCTGGCTGGATGCCTCATGCCTGGAATCCTGGATCCTGGAGACGATGAGAAATTCGTAGCTTCACTATGGGACAATGCCTGCGTTACAAATGGTGAAAAAGCAACCTTGGAGGCGAGGTGCTAGGGAGCGAGAGGGATCGAGCTGCCTCCACCTTGCCGCTGATTCAGACCAGGGCACGGGGAGCCGCCTCAGCGCAAACGGATGCCTGATGTTGGGGAATGAATGGATAATTATCAGTACACACAGGGCACGGCCGAAAATCACCGAATCTAATGAATCCATCCTAAAATTAGTGAGTCATGGATTATCCAATTGATAGGTAAGCAGGAGATGACGTACAAGAGCAGAGCACAGAGCAGGGCAGGAGATGACTCGGACGCCCCTCGACCAACTTGAACGCCTGCTGGTGAGCGCCGCGACGCCCGTGGCGGCGGCCACAAGAGCGACGGCGGCGACGCTCCATGCCGCGTGGCCGAAGCCGGACACTGGCGCCTATCCCCATCGCCACGTCGCCGCCGTTGCCGTCGATCAGCGCGAAGCGGCCCTCTCCCTCGCCGTACCGGGACGGAACGCGACCCGCTGGTTGGAGTTCCACGAGATGGCGCGGACGGTGGAGTCATGGTGGACATGGCGGGGGGGTTGCCGAGGCCGGGGCGCAAGGGGGCGAACGAGCGGCTGCGGGTCGAGCAACGGCGTGCGCGGGCGGTAGTAGAGGTATAGTAGGCGAGGCAGGCGGCGGCGACCGCTAGGCACCCGTCAACCCGTGGCGAGGCAGCACGCAGCCCCCGGTGGCGGCTTGAGCGGGAGCAGCTGCGGCGGCGGCGGGCGGCGCAGCGAGGCGCAGGGGACTACAGGAGGGTGGTGGTCGGAGGGGGGTGGCTCAAACTGAACATTCCTGTCCTGTCACCGAACGAAATCGTGAACAAGACAAATAAGAAACTCAAAAGCATATTATTCTTCGCGTGCTGGCCGCGCGGAATAGATATGCACAGTCAGTAGCGACTGACTCTGCATCTCTCCTCCGTCCTATATAGAGACGACGTACACCCCCTGATGAAGACCGCTACCCACTGCGTGCAACAAGAAATCGCGCCAAGCTAGGCAACAGACAGTCAGTACTCATCAGTAGTGACCCATAGATCGATCGTCACCAGTACCCGTCGGTAATGGCGGCCGCCGAAGCTGCTAACAAAACCAGCCAAGCTGCTGCTGCAACAAGTGATGATGGTACTGATAATGCAATACCACCAGCCAAATTAGTAGATCCCCAGCTGTTGATGGCTGCTCGCCGCGGCGACAGCAAGCGGATCAAGGAACTGCTTCGGCTCAACACCGAGGAGGTGGAGTCGCATGGCAATACTGGCACCCATGGCGGCGGCGTCGTGGAGGTCGCCCCTGATGGTCCTCCTGCTGCCCCGGCTACACCACCACCACCACTTGTTGATGGAGTGACCTTAGAGGGGGACACACTGCTGCACGTGGTTGCAGCATGCGGCGACGGCGAGAACTTCATCGACTGCGCCAAGATGATCGTCCGCGACAAGAAGCGCAAGGGCGGTGCAAAGGCAGCGCGCCTAGCCCTGGAAGCGCGCAACAACAAGGGCGACACGCCCCTGCACTGCGCCGCGGGTGCTGGGAACGTCAACATGATCTCCTGCCTCGTCGATCTCATCCCCAGCAGCACCGACGACGAGGCGGCAGGTGCAGCGGCGAAGAAGGCGTTGGTAAGAACGCAGAACGACTGTGGGGAGACCGCGCTCCATCACGCGATCCGCGCTGCCAGGAACAAGGTGGTCTGCATCGACAAGCTCATGGCCGTGGATCCAGAGCTGGCCTGCATCCCACACGAGGACGGTGCTTCGCCACTGTACTTGGCCATTTCCTTGGGTGAAATAGAGATTGCACGTCACCTCTACGTCAAGAGTGAAGGCAAGCTGTCCTATTCCGGACCAGATGGACGAAACGTCTTGCATGCAGCGGTTCATCGTGGCCAAGGTAATACTATAAGATTAAACTAAACGAGTTTACTTGCTGCATGCACAGTAGTAGCTAGTACGGAGTAATAAGTAATGAAACGACAGAAATTAATGTTCGCATGCAATTGCTTGTGTTGCTGCAGCGCTGCCTATGATTTTGGGATGGCTCGATAATGAGCAGGACAGGAAGAAGCCTACAGATGACAGTAGTAGTGTGTCTCCTGTCTTGCAGCTGACTAGCCAAAGGGACAAGATGCAGAAGGGGAGCACCCCTCTTCACTTGGCCGCGTCCTTGGACGCGTGGCCAGGCGCACGGTTACTTTCCAGACGGATTCCACAACTTTGGCCGACGGGGGAATCAATGGTTACACTGCTAGTACGTGCTAACGAATCCACGGTGTACCAGGCGGACGACCAAGGATCCTACCCCATACACGTCGCTGCTCATGCGGGCAGCCGCGGCGTGGTGAAGACGCTGCTGGAGAGGTGTCCGGACTGCGCCACCCTGCGAGATGGCAAAGGACGGACGTTCCTCCGCGTCGCCGCCAAGAAGAGACGTTACGATGTGGTTCAATATGTCGTCTCGATCTGGGGAGGAACAGGAATGCCACCAATCCTGAATGAGCAGGACAACAACGGGGAAACCGCGCTGCACTACGCTGTACGTGCTGGGAACCTTGCCGTCTTCAACTGCCTGTTTCGAAATCGGCAGGTGCGCCTGGATGTGGCAAATAAAGACGGGATGACACCTCTTGATCTTTCATGGACTATGATCCCTGCAAGGTTTTATTATGGACTCGTAAGTAGACATCCGATGGATGCTCGCCTGTTCTCTGTGTGTGTGTGTGTGTGTGTGTTTTCTTCTTAAATTTCAAATTAAATGATATATATATGCCCTTGCATTGCATGCAGAATCCAAGAGGTATTGTACGCAGTTCACTACTTGCTGCAGGAGCTCCGCACGGTGGAGGTCGGCCAGAGCTCTTCACTGTAAAATACATACCCAAAAGAGATGTAGACAAGGAATCCAAGAAGCACACAGAAGCAACGCAGGTGATGAGTATTGTCACCGCTCTTATTGCGACTGTCACATTCGCATCAGCTTTCACATTCGCATCAGGCTATCGATCAGCCGACGATGCCGCTGGTGCAGCCGCAGGCACTCCCGTGCTTGCTGGGAGCTATGCTTTCGACGCGTTTATCCTCGCCGACACCTTGGCATTCATCTGCTCCATCGGAGCTACCTGCTTCCTTGTCTATGCCGGGTTCCCGTCTATGCACAACTCCATACGATTCAGGTACTTAAGGCTATCGGTGGTCTTGCTGCGTAGTGCAGCAAGGAGTTTGGTGGCCGCTTTTGGCCTGGGACTTTACCTGGTGGTTCACCATACTGCTAGTGCGATTGCTGCTATTGCAATTGTTTTCGCAGCTGCCATCTATGGGAACATAGAAGTTTGGCTGGTCTTCCGTATGGCAACAACGGTCCTCGCTCGGATTGGAATTCGACGACGACCATATGCGCTAGTGAATTACGGAATGTGGATATTTTTTCTTGCCTCGACTCACTTCTGGTCCTACCTAGTAATCTTCGGTCTCCCAGCAATTCGCAAGCGGGTACACTAAGAGCAGCTCTGAAGTGGACAATGTAACGAATGTAGCAGCAATTCATCATCCTATAATTAATCGAACAAGTATTATTCTCCATTGTCTCTAGTTTTTCCTCTGTACAGTATATTATCCACCATGTGTACCTACCAAGTATCATTGCTGTACACACTATAGCAATTTGATCTATGTGCTGAATATTCTGTAACGTGTTTACAAGGCGTGTGTAGCTGAATATTGCTGTACACACTGAACGCAACGCGGTGACCAGAACGCCGGTACTCCGGTGCATGCATGTGGGCATATTCTGCTTAATCGGATCTTAGATTTGTAACCGCACAGTTGATCAGTTGATATATAAATGGATCATTCCACCCAATCAGGGGCTGCACAAGGCCAGATGCTTAATCTCTTGCATCTTTCACTCATCATACACAAACATCAGAATACGACAGCAGACAAGTTTAAATCGCACAGGGCACGCCGGCACTTAGCTCACTTCATACACCTCTGGAAAAATTTGCGGTGGAAATTTATACTGGTTCGAGCCGAATATCCCTATGTCCAGTGTGCTGCTGCATGTATTAGGCACTTGGCTTTGTGGATATACAATCTTAGTCGAGATCGAGCGAGAGAGAGAGAGAGAGAGAGAGGAGCTCTCAATTCTCAGTGTGTGTGTGGGTGTGAATCAGTGTTGTTCAGCTCTGAGAATAGCTCAGTCTCCCCCTTTTATAGCCCAAGGGGAGCTCGGTTTTACATGTCGTCGGGAGATTTAGTTTATGATTGTGTCGGTCTCGCTGTCATTCCTCTAGGGGGGCCCGGGCGTACCGTACGCCCAATTGTCCACGAGTTCCGGGTCGTAGTAGGGGCCGGAGTCCTCCTGGCTGGCCGTTGGTACCGGCCCTGTCCTTGGCAGCCCGTCAGTTGTCAGGTATCTTCCTTCTGCGCCCATTATTCCTGCAGAGCTTGATCAAGGCTTGCACTGGCGCTGTGGTCAGCAGTACGTATTGGTACGATCATTGGTAGGGGCCGGGCGGTCGCTGTGGCACACGGGGGATCCCTTAGATTCCCACCCCTCAGCCTAAAGATTCCTTTGTTATCCTACGACAGGCGCCCCGGGGTCAACTGTGCTACCTGGTACGCAGCAACGCGGCCCGGCCAAGTCCCAGGTTGCGCCAGGTGGCATGACCCGACATCGACTGAACCCCTCACGTCGGGCGGGTCGACGTCGGCTTGTGCCCTACGCCGGGCGAAGTGGTTCGACGTCGGCTACCGCCCCACGTCGGGCGAGGCGGGTTGCCGTCGGGCGGGGATGACGTCGGTTGAGGCTGTGTGAGGGCCACGTCTTGCATTATCTCACGTCATGTGAAGGGGTGAATTGGAGAATGGGCTATCATGGACCATGGGCTAACTTTATGAGAAGTGGTTTGTTCATTCGTGGCCTATTCATGCTCTGGGCTTCTGGATGATGATGATGGGTTTTCTTTTCATTTTCGATAGGTACCCCTAGTTTGGGTATCTGACAGTTGTGCACTCCCATCATCGGCAACAATGGATGCAAGCACGGAGCTCAAGAGGATGACAGACTATAGAGGCCCATGGCCACCGTCCTCTTGGCTGCACGGGCGTCCTCCTTCCTACTCATGTTGGTGGCGAGGCGAGAAGAGGAGGAGATATGTTGGAGAGGTGGCGCTTGGGTTGTTACCCTTGCCACTTGGGAGTGACAAGGGTGGCCTAACGAACATCTACATTTAGGGAGTAATATTGCAAAATAGCAAATATCACCGGCATCTCTAGAACGGCTCGATGCCCCAACCCGTCTCTCCCCCTCCCGACCCAGGCGACAGCGACGGCGCCGCCGCCTTCACCCCAGCCGCCCGTCCTGCTCCACCCCACCTCCTTCCAGTCACAGATCCTGTATCCCCGTCGCTTGATCTCTCGATCCATGGGGGTCTCGATGTGTTCCCGCCCTCGTCCTTGGAGATCCCACCCCCGGCCCCTGCTCTTTCGCCGCCGGCCGCGCCCTTCGTCCTGCTGGCCTTGGCCTCCGGTGAGGCGCCGGCGAGACCTTCCTCAGCTCCTACGGCTGCTCCCCCGCTGATGGAGGACGGGACAGCCATCTCTGCGGCGGCTGCCGCCGCTGGGGCCTTGGCTGCTGCCGCCATGCCAGGCATGCAAACGCCGGTGGCCGGCCGTGCTGGCGGCTCCGTCGCCGTCGGGGGCGAGGGCGCGGCGGGTGACCCGCCGGCCATGCTGGTGGCCGCTACGGCGCGTGCGGTAGCAGCAGCGCCGACGGATGCCGCCGTCCTGGTTGCTGTCCGCGTGGGCGTGGGGGCGTGCTGAAGACGATGTTGCCACTGCTCCAAGATGAGGTCGTCGTCGAGGATGTCTTCGACGACGACGACGAAGACGATGCCATTGAGGATGACGGCATGGCGGTTCCTGCCCAGGCGTCCTCCAACCCCCGCGTTGTGCGTACGGCGCGGGCGCCGCCGCTGTCGCCGTCCACATTACAGCAGGCTGGTGGCCCAACACCGAGGTCGTCATCCCTCTCCCCCCACGCTGCCCCCTTCCATCCTGGTGGATGCTCGGTGGGGCGCTCCAAGGCTAGGCACTGGCGGACGTCGACCCTGGTGCAGGCAGTTCCGACGACGATTCCGCACCTGGCTCGCGACCATCGTACCTCGAGGCTGCCCGCAAGGCTATTCGGGCCATGCCTCCGCCGTCGCCCGAGGCTGCCCCCATGGAGGAGGCCCAACGAGTACCTGTACAGGGGAAAAGGTGCCGCCAACGGCGGCGTCGGCGGCGCAGGTCCTGTACCCCACCACCTCTGCCGCAGCACGCACGCGTGCCCGCGCATCGTCGCCTTGGCCCGCAGCAGGCGACGAGGCTCCCGGTGCGCCAGCGGCTTGAGCGAGGGCGGTGAGGGTCGGTGCCTGGCGTGGCTCGACGACCTTGTCGTGGGGCGAGCGTCGACACCGATGGCTTTTGGACTGTCGTGAGACGTCGCCACCGATGCTCGCCGGAGAAGGCGGCACCTAAGCACCATCGTCCAGCCCCGCCTGGGCTCGTGGGACTTTGCTTCAACTGTTTGAGCAAGGCCATGTTGCAGCGCAATGTCGCTCCCCGTCGCGCTGCCTTTGTTGCCGATGCTCCGGGCATCGGGCCAAGGCTTGCTCCGGCCATCGGGCGTCGTCCAGCAAGCCTGGGCCGTCTTCGGCGCTTCATCAGGGCCGTTCACGCCGTCGTCGTCATCGTATCCAGCGGCCGCCCACGCCGTCCTCGTCGCCGCCGCCGTCGGATGCACCTATGGTTGACGGGCCGGCTTCGACGTGTGGTCATGGCCATCCGCGCCACCCTCGTCGTATCCAGCGGCCGCCCACGCCGTCCTCGTCGCCGCCACCGTCGGATGCACCTATGGTTGACGGGCCGGCTTCGACGCGTGGTCATGGCCGTCCGCGCCGCCCTCGTTGTATCCATCGGCCGTCCACGCCGTCCTCGTCGCCGCCGCCGCTGCTGCAGTCGGATCCTCCACCTATGGTTGATGATGTCCGTCCCAGGGTGGAGACTCTCTTCGCCAACACCGCAAGGGCTGGTGAGACCTTCCCCCCTCTCGTGATTATTGCGCTTGCTGATGCTTCTTCGCTGGAGGAGCTCCTGGCACACCTCTCCTTGAGGTTCGACGTGTCCATGGGGGTGGCAAAGGATCGGCAGGGAGGCCATTCTTGCTCCGCCCCACTGGACGCTTCAGCGGTTCACATCCCGTGCAGGGATTTTGACCCCATGGAGGGTGAGGGGGAGGCGGTCCGGTTTATGTCCGGGGCGCCTTCCGCGGAGGTCTTGCCTCTCTCCGGCCCGGGTGTGGGCGGTCCTAGCCACACCTCATCAGTGGAGACTGCTGCTATCGCGTGCTTTGGCACGATGGACCTGGAGAGCCAGGCAACTTGTTTGGGTACCCTGGATGTCATGGCGCCGATGGGAATCCCGGATGTCGTTGTGTCGGCCCAGGATGTGCTCCTGCTGCCGGCGCCGCCCTCACTTGACGACGCGACTCCACGCGATGTGGATGTGGCGGTGTCTGAGGTGGCTCCGACGCCCCCCTTGGAGGTCCCGACGGTGTGTGACCATCCGGGGTCACCCTCGGCCGTTCATGCACCGACGGATGCTCCTGTGGTGCTTTCTGTGCGAGAGGTGCTTGAGGCGGAAGTTTGTCTCCCGTTGTCTACGCCGCTCATCAAGGCTGGACCGCGGTTGAGGCGCTCGCGGACGCCTGTGTCCATCCACACCCTCAGGCGGAGCAGTCGCATTGCAGCCAGGCCGCGTGCGGCAAACGCGACTGTGCAGGCACAGAGGCTGCTGCTGAAGGAGCTGGGGGACGAGGTCCATGACGACGAGCCCGACCACGACATCGAGCAGAAGTTCGTGGCCGCGTTTGGAGGCGGCATGTCCAAGTACAAGCAGCAGTGCTTGGACATGCTCCTCAACGGCAGGTTCGACATCACAGCCTTGGACCTGAACTTGGAGGGCCTGGAGGCTGAGGCGGCCTGAGAGGGGGGTTTTATACTCCTTTGATAGCTCCATTTTCAGTCATGTAGTCGTTTTTGTGTTTCTTGGTGTGTGTTTGTGTGCGTGTTTGGTAATCAGAGCATTACCAAGACTTGTTAACCTTGTTTTATTTTATCCTGCTTAATGAAATACGCGCAACGGCGCGGTCTCGAAAAAATCACCGGCATCTCTAAGTTGTTTGAGTTCACTCTCTAAATCATCCCCCTCCATAGAGCTATTTGAACAAAAATCACTATCTATGCATTCCTTTCCCACTCCAACATCAACAGTTTGGAGAGCTAGCCCGCCTCTCCATCTTTAGCTGGTGGAGAAACCGAGAAATCAAAGAATGGATGACAACATATTAGAGATCTAATTGAAGACATGAATGTTTGAGGCTTTAGGGTTTACGACTTTACGGTTTAGGGTATAAAGATGCTCTTGGAGCGCTCTACCAACTGTAAGTGTATTAATTCAGTGAAAGAGGGCTTTGCAAAAAAAAAAAAAAAAAAAAAAAAAAAGGGGGCTATACAAAGTGAAAAGAGGGGGCTATACAAAGTGAAAAGAGGGGGCTATACTGGCTGTGAGTAGTAGAGATAGTAGAAGTAAACATTAATTTCATTAGCATATGGAGTTTACTCGAACCATATTTTTTGTCGTACATACCATATGTAAGGGTATGTGTAGACTTTTAGAAGTTTTGCTTGCCATCTTTGCTTGTTGCCTGAGGAATACTAGAATACAGTATAATTTTGGATTTGTAGTTGGAGTGCTGAAACTTGAAAACAGCTAATAAAGATAAAGGGAATTCGTCGCTAGGACAGTCCATCCTTTATCTGCTGGATATATTCATTTCGAACACACAGGTTGAGTGAAAAGACGATATTTATATGGAGTAATTCCAAGCTCTCTGTTATCGATGGACACCATCGTCTACCACGGGAAAAACCAGGTGCTCCTAAATTGACAAATACTAGATAAATTCAGAAAAAAGAGGCTAACCCCAATGTAAAAATCAAAGCAAAAAAGCTACACTAAATTTTTATATGGCTGAAACTGTTCGATCGACCCCCTTATGCATAATTTCTGACTGCCACTATGTGTAACTATATATAATGAGGCATCCGCGCAGCAGCGACACAAAAATTGATTATTATGGATAACACCACGTGATAAGCAACACTACCGGATCCACAGCTTTTGCCGATGGCTTCAAGCCATCGGCAAAACCATATATGCCATCGGAAAATAGATTGCCGATGGCAAAGTGACGTGGCCATCGGCAATCTCCCATCGGCAATATTTCCATCGGAAAACATTTTTTTGCCGATGGGAAAAGTATAAGCCATCGGCAAACTTTTCCGATGGCCGTGGCCCCCATCGGCAATCCCGCCACGTCGGCCCCCGCCGTCGGCCGACGGCCGGTTTGCCGATGGCGACGCGCCACGTGGCCATCGGCAAACAATTATGTTTTCCGATGGCCACGGCCGTCGGCTTATTTTTTTTTGTTTTAAGAAAATCATTTCCCGATTTTTTGCCGATGGCCGTGGCCATCGGCAAATTTATGGTCGGTTTGCCGATGGCCTCGGCCATCGGCAAACCACGGGGTTCGCTGGGCCAAATTCCCCGGGTTTGCCGATGGGCGGCCATCGGCAAATCCGGGGAATTTTTTTTTTCCCCTTTTTTCCCTGTTTTCTTCCATTCCCAAGCACATTTAATCACGAGCATGATATCACAAGCAATATATATAACATTCATCACATATATTCGCAATAATACGCCATTTCAAACATAATATAGCATCAAATCCATGTCCATGCATACAAATCCATATCACAAGTCCAAATGCATCCATACAAGTCCTACATCGGCCAAACGTGTCCGACGTGGCACAACAAGGTCCAAAATAAGGAATAGAAGCTACCTAGCTCGTGGCGCCGTCCCCTTGGGTCTCCGAGCCCCCGAAGCATCCTCCCACGCAGGCCAACTCCCCTGCGGCCGCGGCCGGGCCGCCGCTGCGCCACGAGTACGCCGTGGACGAGCCGCGAGGGAACCGAGACGGGCCGGGCTGCGGCGCGGCGGCCACGAGTACCCCGGCTGCGTGGGGAACCGAGACGGCCCGGGCTGCCCCTCGCGGCGGCCACGAGTACCCCCGCGTCGGTGGAGGTGTCGGGACGAACGGCTGCGTGAGGAGGCTCGGAAAGGACCCCAACCGGGCCGTGGAGCGGGACCCCCGTGGAGAAGCACCCGCTGGAGGGCTAGCACCGGAGTTGGGTTCGAACCCTCCGACCGTCCCGCACAAAGACCAAGTGATGGAATTAGTACCTGCGGGACCGGGCATCACAAGCTAAAGCGATAGGCAATGTATAGACTCACCGGACGAGGTGCAAAAAGCGGCGGTGTGGAGGTGCGGTGGTGGAGCGAAGAAAGCGGCCGGAGGCTCACCCATTCCCATGGCACGCATGTCCGGGACATGCGACCACGCCGTGGTAGTGCGGCGCAACCGAGGCCGCGTGCTCCCGATAGGCAAGCGCCATCTCGCTTCGGTTGGCTAGCACCTCCTGGACCGTGGCCTGCAATATTACACGAGCTTGGTGGATTGTATTTGAAGGCAAGGTACATTATTTGTGAAACGGTCGAACGACGAATGAAACTCCACTTACCTGAAGACCCGCGATCTGCTGCGCACTGCTCGGCTGCCGAGGCGCTATGGGGACCCGCGGTGCGCCCGTACGCTGGTCTTCCTTGCGGATCTCGGTCAGCGTCGGGACAGAGGACGGGTCAATGGCGCTGTGGGCCATATAGAACCGGCCGTGCTGCTTCCCTCCTCCCAACCTCATCACGAGCTTAGGGTCTATGGGCTCGGCGGTGACGTCGTAGGTGTCGCCATGGGCCTCTCGAGCTGCGGCGGCGTACTTGGTGAGCTTGTCGTACACGACCGGGCTGGTGTACTTCTTGGGCCCGTCCGAAGAGCTGTACGTGGTGGAGGGCGCTTTCGCTGGGCCCTTGTGAGCAAGGGCCCACCCCATGTACTCGTTGATGGGCTGCCCGGGGTGGTGCTCCCTCTGCGAGGAAAACAGAAAACATGGTTACAAGTAGAGATATATGAAATCCGGCGCTATAAGAAATGGTTGAACACAAGCATACCCATGTTTCCATGAACTCGCTGAGGTTCCGCTCCCCGGTGGTGTGAGACCCGGACCTCGCCATCTCTTCCAAGCGCTTCGCCCGACGTGCTCGTGCTCCACGTACGCCGCCGGCGTTTGCCACCCTCTGACAATCGCACGCCAGCAGTCGGCGTACTTGCTGCACCAGCCCGGAGGTGTCCGCATGACATTCAAGTATTAGATCTTCCGGATAATGAGTTGAATGTGTCACATAAGGAATCACGGCGGATGTTTTCCTACTTATTTACCCGCATGTACTTGCTCCTCGGTGAGGTCGGTCTCCGGCTCACATATCGGCTCCCGGCTCGGGTCTTATCCACCTTCACCCCCGAAGTTGGCGTAGTAGGAGATGACGGCCTGGGTGTGCGCCTCGTAGAACATGTCCTTGATCCGCAACTCGCACACCTTGTCCCGATGCCGGTCCGCCACATCGGGGTCCCGCCCCTCCGCCAACCTATAGTACAACCGCATACGGGCATCAAACATCATTCCATTGTTTGAGAAAAGTCCAACAAATGCGTAGTATTGAGATATGCGTTGCGATTGAAAGACTCACCCGAAGCGCTTCTTGATCTTCTCGGCGAGGACTTCCCCATGTGCGTCCTTGATTAGGAAGTAGTATGGCCATTTGTCGGGCACGATCGTCCTCCCCTCGATGGTGACCAAGCCGGGAAGTTTGCCTTAATCACTCGCCCCTGGATGCTAGTGACATGGGGCGAACACTTCCGGCCGACACCTTTCTCCGGCCCACCGCACAAGCACAACAATTGTTAGTATGCGTTTTAATTCGAAAATGAAATAAGAACAAGTACGTAAATCAACAATAGATACTTACGTCCCAGAGATCACGATCTGCGGGCGGTCCTCAGGGCGCGGCAAGTGCTCAGGGAGCCTAGCGGGCCCGCGCTGGAAGGGCTTCTTCGCGGTGCCTGTGGAAGCCGAGGTGCCTGCAGTCTCCTCCTCCTCCTCGTGATCACATGTGGAGATGTCTGGGTTTTGACCATCCGACATCACAACATGCTCGAAACTTTTTGAAATTTTTACCACACACTACACATGCCATGCCAACACAACTCGTCAAGTTTCGTCAATTTCGAACTCCGTTTGGATTTTATAGAATTTTAAAACACTTTCCCGGCACGTCACTACCCATGTTACGAGGCCAACAGGGTCGTAATTTCATGCAAGCTCCTGGATATGGCCTCAACATACTCCGAGAATCATGAATATCATTTTTCGAATCAAAAGTGTGCATTATTTCATGTACCTGCAGTTCAAATTTTGAGGTGCGGGAAAAATTCAAAGAAACCGAAATAATTCACCAAATATAGCTCAAAAATTCAAAATTGTCCCAAACTTTGGAGGTGGGTTGTATGTGAGGTTGGAAGACACCAGAAAAAAATTGGGAAGGAAAAACCAAAAAAAAAAAGATTGTTTGCCGATGGCCTTGGAAAGCCATCGGCAAATAGTCTATGCCGATGGCCGGCCATCGGCAACTAAGGTGGGCCTGGGCGCTCCCCAGGCAGCCACGTGGCCATGGTGTGCCGTTGGCCGCGGCCATCGGCAAAGGAGTCGGTTTGCCGATGGCCTAACGGCGGCCGCCATCGGCAAAAGTGACGGCGTCTGCCGCCGTTCGCTCCTGGCAAATTTTGCCGATGGTGGAAATGTGCCGATGGCCCGGCCATCGGCAAAAAAATTCGTGGCCGATGGCTTTTGTTCGCCGAAGGCCCGGCCATCGGCAAACTAGCCAGTTGCCGATGGGCGTTTTTCGCCGATGGTCCGGCCATCGGCAATAATAGGTTTTCCGATGACGTTACTTTGCCATCGGCAAATCGGCCTGTTTTTGCCGATGCCTTATTCCTTGGCCATCGGCAAATTCTGCCGCCATCGGAAAAGCCTCGGTCTCCGGTAGTGCAAGGTAACTAAATTTTTGGTGGGCAAAGATACACAACCAAGTAATATAATAATATTGCTGCCTTTAGAAATTTACCAACTTCCAAGTTCCAAAGTGCACCACCACAAGCCAGATAGGTTTTCTGGTTGCAAAACTTTGCCAACCAACGGTCAACTCCTTGAGCCAATGACGATAATCCCGTCTACGCAGAGGTCGCAGTTTCCGCATGTACCTACATTAAATTAAATAGCTCATAGTAACTAATTTGACAAAATATACATGCTCTGCAGTAAGAGAGAAATACAATAGGCCAGGCAAACAAAGCTTGAAGCAACATAGTATCATTTAATAGTAACTACGTATTCAAGTTTGGAAGTACCTGTAGGCTTGAGATGTTGGGAGATCCCAGTGGCAAGGCAGCAGCGCAAAAAACCAACGTGGTTGTTGGTATCAAGCTTGGCCACTCCTTGCAGGGTCCCTGCCCTCACGTCAACAGCGACTTCCATCTCCACCGATCGAATGCTGATGCCAGCTTTGGACAACAAATAAACCACATCATCATCAGCAACGCTCAAGGTGGGGTGAGCCATGCGAAGCCATCCCAGGGACAAGGTTGCCTTCTCCTCCTCCTCGTTGCCACCGCTGCTCATCATGAGTTTACGCAGCAGCTCATAATCCCTCGTGTTGTGATCAGGGAGGTCGATGTCCTCTGAACGGATCGTGCATCGACGATGCCAGGTGTCCCATGACGTGGCTGGGATGGGCATAGTCCATGTAGTCATCTTCCAGCTACCAGGGACCCAATATGACCGCGGACGTTCTTGGCGCCTCAGCCATTCATAGTAGGAATCAACATCATCAGATGTGGAGTCGGTCACCTTCGTTGGCCGAGTGATCTCCATCTCGACATACTTGATCGTGTCTTTGCTCTGGCTGACAGCGATGTCACGACAATAGTAGGGGCAGCCATTGAGGAACTTACTCCAGTTGCCCTTGGCCGGCAGGGGCAGCGGCATGTCACGGAGCTTGGGGCCGTCGTCGTCCAGCAAGTCGCAGAGGAGAATGCCTCGCCAGAGATCGACGAAGCCAACCGTACCTTTGGCACCGCCGAGCGTGATGACCTTGGTCGTCACATGGTACACGAGCCTCCTCTGTGTTGAGTCGTCTGGGATCGGGCACACCCTGTCCCTCTGGGGATCCTCCACGGACACCCGCTGGGAGGTCCAGCCGTCGGCTCCAGAGCGGTAGAGGTGGAGCACGAAAGAAAAATCACAGAGCGGCCTGATTTTGAGAGTGGCCACAACGAACCTGTCGTCGCCGCCGGCACAACTCAGTATGGCGAGCTCGTGGTCGTTGAAGCGCTCGGGATACGGGTTCGGGAGCAGGAACAGCGTTGGTTGGTGAGGGTTCATCTTGTAGACGAAGTAGTCGCTGTGGCTGGGAAACATCCTGGACATGTCGTCGCGGTGGACGCGGAGGAGGACGAGGTCGGCATCCGTGCCGAGAACCGTGGGCGCCAGCGACAAATCCGCCACTTCCAGACCAGGGCAGTGGACGAATAGGTAGGAGAGGTCCGGCGGGGGCACGGCGCAGAAGGTCACCTGGATGGGCAGGTCGGTGCTCGTCTTGGACGTGGCGGTGGTGGAGTTGGGTCGGCCGCCGGTGACGTAGCTCCCGGTGTCGAGCAGGACGAAGCTTGGGACATCGTGGCGGCAGCCCTTGTCGTCCTCGGAGCTCGCAGCGGAGGCAGACATGGATTAGGTTCCGATCGATCAATATCAAATCCACGATAATAACAGCATGAGAGTTCAGGTGCCCAGACAAGCGGCTTATATGATATCTCTTACAAGGCCAAGGGCCCAAATTTAATCGGCACACAGACCGTGACTCTCTCTTAACAGCGCAAGGGCCCAATAGGCCTGCTTAGCTACTGTCAGGCTTTCAACTCTGCTATTGAAAAACAAAAACAGAGAACAGGAGGTTTTGCCAAGTCCGTATATAACATATCTTAAAAACACGACTGAACACAACTCTATATAACAAACTGAAAGAAGAAAAGGATAAAAGGGACATTGCGAGAGACGCCTACTAGGAACTGAAAACTCAACTGGAAGAAAAACGGGGGGGGGGGGTGGAGGGGAAAGACAACTAGCCCAGTAATTTGAGTCTTGGGTACATGGCCAAATGAAACAGTTGGGTATTATCTTTGCACAAGCATTGCCACCTGTCTTGGTTGCAAATCTATAAACAAACATTATCAATGCAATACCTACCTCTGCATACATTTTTTTTTTTTACTCCAGCACACGAGAATTTCTATTCTTCATACTTTCATCATAGCTAGCTAAAACATCAGTCAGAAATATATAAACAGCGAGCCAATGACTCACGGAGCAAGTAACAAATGAAACAAGCATGGACCCGGAGGAGACAAGGCATAACTACAACTGCAGCTACCGCGCCAACACACATGCAACGTCACTCACAATGGCCGCCTAGGGCAAGGTCACTAAAGAATGTGAACTTCCGTGCTAGGCGAAATCTTTCCATCAAGGCACTTTCTGGCAGCAGCTCGCATATCCACGAATTCTGACTCTCTAGGGAAACAATGACTCACCTGCTTGTTCCTTGGATCTATAGTCAAAACCTTTAGGTCAGGAGCATTCTCAACTATATGTACCAGAAACTCAAGCTAACCCTTGACCAAATGAAACCCGGTAAGAAGCACGTTCCTTAGATACTTGTATGAACTGCCAGGAAGCCTCTGTAAAGTTCCACATCCTGGACCTTCCAAGAAAGCAAGAAGATCAAACTGCATACAACAATACAACAATACGTATAATCAGCATATTTGTAAAGAAGCTATGTATGATCCCTAATTCCTATGTCAAAAAAGTGCATTCCTACTTCTGAGGTGTCACCATATGTTCTGTACTTTTTTTTTTTTGGGTCCATTCAGCCTTTGTAGATGATGCAAGTATTTCATAAATGATGAAATCTCCACTAAATAAATTGCAGACAGAACTTAATCAGAGAAAATTAGTGCTATATGACAGCTAATTTCACAGTTTGTAATTGCTTTTCACCCTTTCTAGCAGAACCAGATAGAAATGAGACATGTTTTTACAACTGTAAGTACAAATTTAAGGTAACCAACTAACAATTGGTGACAAGTTTATATAAGCATACAACAATCTAAATAATATAAAGTACACCAGCAGTCCTTAAATGTTTTCCATAGTATCACATGTGTGCAAACTCTCAGAATGCAGATTTTTTTTCTCGAATACGCAAAAGATTTGCGCATCTTTGTATTAAGAAGAAGAGAGTTTTACAGTTTTTTCCTGGGGTGGTTACAAATTTGCAAGACTGGGTCCCTAAACTTTTCAAGTATGCCACCTCAGATCCAAATCTCCATAATTAGCATATACTATCAGCCTATGTGGCATGCCAGCATAGATCCTGACAAGTTGAGCCCCTGTAGCAGCATAGTTCCCAAAAAAAGAATTAAACTACGTAGGCCATGCTGTTGCATGCTAGGCATCTGAATGGTGATTAGTTGAATTCTTATATGGGGCAAAATATAATATAGATAATACTACATAATAAAAAATAGAATTTCTTGTGAATTTTACATACTGTTGTAACTTGTAATAAGGAAATAGGAAAAAGGAAATCACAAGGTAAAGTTACCGAAAAAATACATTTACATGGGATCACGTCTATCAACACAGAAAGGTACTTACATGAACCTCCAGTTCCTCGATAAAAGGGGAAGCTCTCAGGAAAGACGCCAATGAGAGAATATTAGGAGTGCTTCTAGTATCAATTAAGAGCAACAATCGTAAAATTTTGAGCTGAGAAAAAATGCAAATTTTGTCCAGCAATAAGGCCGTCTGAAAGAAAGAAAGAAAGAAAACGGTTAGACAAAAACAAACTTCAAGAGGTACTAATAACGACTCGTAAGACTAGTGATGTGTTGCAAGTGTTGTAAAACATAAGGACTCTATCCTAAAAGACAAGGAGAAGGAAGAATTCTAATCCTAGTCCGTTTGTATGTGGGCTCTTACCGAAACTCTTAGACCTTGGCAGGACTATATATACGTGGGAGCTCTATGTTGTAATCATCAATATTCAGAGAAATAAAGAATAGTCTCCCTACATCTTGTGTCTACTTGTTCTACTTTCATCTACCATGTTGATCGTGAGAGACGGAGAGGGGAAGGTCCTAACCGCTGGCAACAAGTTTCTTAACACGTTATCAGCACGACAAGCTCTTCGTCAACATCGCCGTTGAAGCCGCCGCTGACCTCGACGTCGTCGTCCGTGCCGATGTCCTTGCCGCGACTACTTCGACGACGTCGACATCCTCGACGTTGTTAGCGGAACGGATCTACTTCCACTACTTGCAACCGATCTACACTGCATCGACATGCATCATCACCATCAAGCAGGCAGGTCTACGACAATGTCAAACGCCCTACGCGGTATGTATCTACTAACCACTGCCCTACGCGGCACGTGAGGTAGATCAATTGACATCCTTTATTAGGTATGGACACATCTCGCAGATTGTGTGATTATCCGAGCCATTGAGCTAAGTTTTGTGGGGTTTTTTTTACGTGCATCCGTACATGCAAGTATAAATTAGTACATGAAGTACTAACATACATGCATATACATGAAACCGTACATATTATGCTGGTACAATGAATCTAGTAGCCACCACGGTGCCAACCACATGCAAATTAGGATTGGAGGCTGATCCAGTGAGATCCATCCTCATTGTCATTAACGTTGCTTGCAGCAATACTAATTGGACTCGAAGATCCATAATGACAGCCATGAATTAGTATGGAATCGATCAAACGTATTGTCGGCTAGAAGCTGTAAACAATTGTTATTGAAGTCCTATTCAAATTCGGGTTGCATCCTGAGTCACACATGGTTTCAATTAACTCTATACGAGGTATGAAAGTATAGATCGCAGATTGTATTTGTCTTGTGCATATTGAGTTGGGCAATTATTTGGTTTTTGTCCTAAAGAGCGTACATGCAGTATGCGTAAGTTTATACACGAAGTATATATACATACATACATGAAGGCGTAAAAAAAATAATCACATCCTGCAGATATTGATTTACGCTCGGTATAGTTTGATTTTTATACAGTAATATATTGATGAATTGCATCTGGGTTAATTATTATTTATTAAAAAAAAATCAAGAGCACCTAGGCTCCTGCATGAGCGAACAGGACCATATCGCTAGTACGATATCAATATGGCTCTCACCAATAAGCATCTTGCGTGCACACGACTCGCTAATACTTGGCCTGAATATCACCGGTGCATCTCGTCAGCTTGCAGCCGTGGCAGTCGTCAATCCCACCTGCATGTGGTTTGTCCCGCCAGCTGCGCCGCAACTACACGTTGGTCGTTGTCTGTCCGCCATGGTCACCGATCCTGCAGTCTCGACTCCCTAATCGCCATAAGCTACCAATCTATATGTGGTTTGCACGCCACCGCAGATGGTACATATTTCATCACCTAGCCTTCACAAGCACGCGACACTGTATGTCGTAGAGATGCAGGCCACCGCACGGTGGGCTTGTGGCCGCATTGTTAAGGGCCACGCCATTTGCAGCGTTAATCGTTCGCACACAATACACGGCTATGTTCATGGAAAAGTCGATGGATTGGGTTCCTGAAGATAACGACAGTTAGAGTTATGACTCTAATTCACTTCTAGAATGTGGGCCAGAATTAGCCAGAGCAATGAATTGGATCTAAACTCTTGCAGAGTCGATCACTTCCTGTGAATTATGAAATCAGGGTGTGTCGAATAGAGCCCCTCAAGAATTTCAGTTTTTACCTTTATTTTCTGATTAATTAACCCGATCTCATTTATGCAAATTTACTGTATCTCTTATACCTGTATGTATAAGGGCGTATGTATATATATACATACAGTTAAATCTGAAGTTTAATGGATGCTATTTTCTTCCTCGATTAAATAATAGAGTGAATTTCCTGAAAAGCATGCTTCTAAGAATATTTTAAATAACCGTTCAATATCTTTTTGCACCTTACTTGATGCAGTAAATCTATATGCACATGGTTTTATTATAACGGTATATGCATAATTTTATGAACAAAGAATATCCTGGACTTGTCTTGAATGACATAATTATTTGTTACGGTCATTATTATATCCATGTAGGATATTTTGCTACCATTGAAGTGTAGTAAATTCATTGGGATATATATTCCCTAATGACTCTCTAGAATGAGTATATGGCCAAGATATAATGCTGCTCTATAAACAATAGCTTGAAGCTTTGGATTAAATGTCTAGAAGACAAGATGGTAATGAATTTATCACTATTCTCGAATAAATATCTCTTGTGTATAGAATATCACAGAGCAAAATAATACACGAAGTATTTGAATTTGCCATCAGAAATTGCTCAATAGAATTTGAGTTGGATTTTTTTTAGACAGCTTTATAAACCAGGATATTATCAGTTAGATTAACTTTGAATATGTGACTTGCATATATCATACTCCTAGAAGGAGATCGAGCAAGCATGAAGCTACTAAATGTCAAGCGCTTGAAGCTAAGACATATGAGAACTTTTAAAAATGTAAATCATGTGCTTATAAATTTATTGTCTTTGGTGCATTAAGTTTTAATTCCCGTTGAATTAAGTGGATTATATAAACTCATAGAAGAGTTAACGGTTACTTTATTAACTTGAAGGCTAATATGAAATATTTAATATTCTTAGTTGCAATTGTTACATGAAGTAACATTTGATAATTTCTCATGGAATAAATTAGATTTATATGTTTTACATATAAACAATTGCCTATATTGCCTATATAAATAAGTTTTGCATTATTTTATCCACAAAGAAGCCTCAATTAACCACGAAGATTATAGTTCTTTGTGCACCCCTACTATGTAGGTAGAATGGAAATTGAATTTCCTAGAAGCACATGAATAATTGGACTGTACTGGCATTGCTCCTAGAAGGACAAATTTAGCCAAGAAATAGTATAATCCTTAAACTAAGAATTTAATATTTTTAGCCTGAGAACTAGAAGTTTTGTTCTACCCTGTATATGTGAATTTCATGTCATAATCAATGAATACTAGAAGTATAATTGGATTCTATGGAGCATTAGAAGTGATTATTCATAGATCATGCAAAAAGCATATTGCTACTTGAAGTAATTATGGCATGAGGGGGAGAAATTTTGGGTAAAGGCATAAGAAAATGTGGGTAATATATATTTAATAGGCATAGCCTTCCTAAAATCTATCTTTAAGTGCATGTATCAAGACTTGAAGTTTTGCCGCGTCCTTTCCGGCCGAGTTAACTTTCTCTACCGCACTAATTGCAAGTAAGCTTGTAGCTTTGCATTTTATTGTTATCTACTACGTTGGACCGAATACCAACATTTCACATTATACACATGCATGTGTATTACTATTTTGTCCTCTCATTGAGCTAAACTATCTACACTCTTTGCATGAATATTAGCATAGAAGCTATAGTTGTAGCTAGTAGCTACATTTACACCCCCTATAATTAAATTGACTAGCTAGCACGCTATGTCCAATGGTTCTTGTTGAACTTAGAAATATGTTGCTTTCAATGCATTGCATGCATAAGCAAAAGATTGGTCTATGGTCATGTAGCCTAAGATCAGGGGGAGTAAGTTAAATATGTTTGCTCAATGAAGACTAATCTAATTGATTGAATGAATAATTGTGGATATAATATGGTGGATAACATATTTACGATGATTTGGGATTTATGAACAAAAGGCATCAAGGGAATTTTGCATTAATGGCAATTAGAAAATTCAAGAAAAAATTTCATGTGAATTGGATGTTGTGTATTTTATATATTTGAAATATACAGTCTATTTGTTTTTAATGTATGAGTACTTGGATCAATTATTTTGACTAAATAATAAAGAAGCTAGACAATGAAATAGTTTGTTCTAAACTATACTATGTGCACATCAGGGGGAGAACATCCCTGAGTTTGAACATTCATGCACTATGTGTATTCTAGCTCACTGCATATGATATAGAATAACCACCATGTTTAAATATGTGTGTGAATATTTCCCATAAATTTTATCATAGCATACATGAATGGGCCTCCGCTTGTAGTTGGAGATACATGAATATGAATTATTGTAAGCCCATCATAGGGGATTATTTTGAAGTATGCTATTAAAGATATAATATTGGCATTAGGGGAGAGAAAGCCTATTTTAAATGCCAAATATTATTTCCGCAGAAGGAAAATATTATTTCCGCAGAAGGAAAATGATCTAGAGAAAATATTCCTTGAAGCTTGAAGCAAGAATATTATCACACACTAAGTCAACTATTAGTTTGACTAATGCTCTTGTGAAGCATGAAGCGGAGCATATGCCAGATATTGAAATGAGAGGAGTAACTTGAAGTTATAAACCAGAAGTTTTGTTTACTAGTAGTAAACTAATTATTGTATACTATCGCTACAATCTATGGGGACGCTGTGGATTATAGTTTTAATGTATACTTATTGAATAAAATAAAATAAAACTTCTCCATTCTCATGAAGAGAACACCTTATGAACAAGGTTGAGCACCTCATGAAGAGGATCATCATGAAGATGGAATCCAACACACTAAGTGCGCACATCATTAGTGTTGGATATGCAGAACAATAAAATTTCTCTTGTTTTTGGGAAATAACAAAGGGACAGAATAATCTCATATTATGAGAATATTGGGAGAAAATAATAGTTGTCGACAACGCTACCTCTATAATTGCAAATGTTTCTCTTATGAGAACCCGAATCCGGAAACAAAGTCCATGGCAAAGTCGCTTGTAGCGATTATATCGGGTTAGTGAAGAAATGCAATTGAGGTTGAATCTTCTACTAAGAAGAAATAAATGTTCTGCTATATCTCTGGCAAATGAAATAAAATAATGAATATGAAATATGCAGTTAATAAGTGGATTATGAAGATCCATATACATGGTTTCTGAAGAATACAAATCACAACCTATGAAATTAAATCTCATACAAGTATTATGAAGTCTAAGGTAGAATATATTCATAAATGAATATTGAAGTCTCTAGAAGAGCATATCCTTGAAAGAATAGTCATCGAATGATTTTATAGTGAATAACACTATCTCATTTGTGTATATCACTTAATAATCTCTCATATAGTAGAATGAGAACATCTTTGAAGGAACTAATCCATGAAGGATTAACCAGTTAATTTTTGAAGAAACACCATTTATCCCTGAAGTGAATATAGACCCGAGAGAAAAGAAAATGAGGAATTCTAAACACCATTAAGGTGTCATACAAACACTCAGAAAGTGTAAAGCTAGCAATAAAATATTGATATCCTCTAAATACCATAGAAGGTATAAGAATAATGGTGACTTTGGTATTTAAATTATCCCCTAAATGCCAAATGCAAGACTGGATTTATTATTTAGTGGTACTATCAGAATCTTGAAGATTTTAGTTTTAAAACCCACTAAGAAAGAATTAATAAAGTATTCAAGCTTGTATAAGTTTGATGCACTATCTCGAAGATATTGAATATCAATTTATTTACCCCTATAATCCTCTGAAAGGATCTATTATCTTGAAGGATAAATTATTTGTTTTGCACAACTAATAAGTGGTTACTTATACATTTAGCAATATTGCTCTTTGTTATACCCATATAATTCATAGAAGAATTATGAGCCAACTTTTTAAAAGTGCATTTTGAACAATGAAGTTCAAAGGATGGCTTTATGAGGGGGAGCAATTTGATTCGATTTACCTTGAAGGTTATTATCCACTAGAAAATCCAAAGATCAAGTAGATCATATTTGCCAAAACATTGAAGTTTATGCATAGATCATGAAGATCAATATCTATGAAATATCCTGAAGAATATATGACCAAGAAGGTTAAATGTTGTACTCTTTTTTCCTACGTGAGTTTTTACTTGAAGGTTTCTCACACAAGATTTTTAATGAGACAACAAGTGCAATGCAATTAACGGATGCGATGTACTCTTTTCTCCAAGAACCGTTTTTTTCCCACTGGGTTTTCGGATGGAGTTTTTGACCAGGCATGTGCATATCGTGGTAATCACCCAAGGGGGAGTGTTGTAAAACATAAGGACTCTATCCTAAAAGAAAAGGAGAAGGAAGAATCCTAATCCTAGTCCGTTTGTATATGGGCTCTTACCGAAACTCTTAGACCTTGGCAGGACTATATATACGTGGGAGCTCTATGTTGTAATCATCAATATTCAGAGAAATAAAGAATAGTCTCCCTACATCTTGTGTCTACTTGTTCTACTTTCATCTACCATGTTGATTGTGAGAGACGGAGAGGGGAAGGTCCTAACCACTGACAACAAGTTTCTTAACAGCAAGAACATACCTCTAAAGGTAGATAAGTATCCAGAGTAAAAAATTTTACACACGTAAGAATGTTTGGAAGCACAGTGAGAGCATAGTTAAGACTGGCACCATGGTAGTTAAACTCTGCTGTCTCTAGTTGCTGAACTTCACCAAGGTCAATAGTTACTCGCTCTCCATGGTATACAAAAGTCTTAAGATTTTCTGCCTGTAACTTTATTTTCGTTATACTGCAATCCCAAATACGTAAATACATTAAATGGTCCAATGGTTTTCTCACAGTTAGCTCATCTTTCATGTGACATCTACTTAAGCTCAACCACGTCAGAGTAGAGCAACCAGCTAACATATCTTCAAGATTCTTTCTAGATACAGAGAATAAATGCAGACCAAGCTTCTTCAAATTTGGGAAACCCATAAACTGGGAACCTGGTTTGAAGGATACACAACTAAGCTGAAGATGTTGTAACCGTGATATGCTTGCACTGTCAAAAAGTTCAAAGGGGAAGATATACATATCCTCCTCAGCAATGAATTTAGCTGGCAGTAAATCCAATGCTAGATTCTTTGTTATGGACGACACAGCAAAACTGATCCAATCATTCAGATGACCAACAAGGATATCATGAAATTCAACTCTGATCTCAAGCCCTTCAACCACCTCGCCATGAAAATGGTGCAGTACCACATTAACAATGTCAATGCATTGTTGAGTATATCTTTTTTTGTCACGGAAGTAACGACGCCGGCCACGTATTGCAGTGCAATCAAGGCTTAGTCTGGAAGAAATAATCCACATCCGCCTCCACTTACTTGACAGAACACTGGTCCTGACTACCTCACTGTATTGGAGTTTTGAAAATATTCTGCGTAGTACATCCTGCAGAAAATAGTGCTATGTCATTCACATTGCCCCAAAGTTTGGGAATTCAATTTAATCTCAACACCAACCCTTACTAAGATACATTCACGTACCTCTGGGAGGTTTGCAAGTTCAAGATCTGATCTCAACTTTCTGTAGGATAGTTCTTTAGAGAAATGATTCGCTTTGCTTCTGCAGACAAGGTTATTTCCTTTCCCGATGCTGATAATGTCAAATTCCCCAATTAGTTACAATGCTGGTGGGCAGTCAGAAGGACTGATAAGCAGTAGTAATGAATTTAATGAGGCAGGTTATGTCAAAAAAATGTCAACTCCGAAAATATCAAGAAATGTAACGATGTCATGGGCATAAAGAGGGGCGCCGTAGGGCGCAAGTGTCCTAGTTGGGCCTTAAGCCCATTAGTGTTAATTAGTGTCTCTCTCAGTTATTTGTCTATAGGAATAGTACCATATTGTCTAGGCACAAGAGGTGTTAGTCCTATGTACCCTTTATATTCAGCCCATGGGGCACAATGAAAATGAAGCAATGAATTATGAAGAAACAATCTAGTCTCCCTCTATCTCTCAAGCTCTTGGCATAGCATAAGGCCAATCTCTCAAGCTCTTGGCAAAGCATAAGGCCTAGTTATCCCTAATTATCCCCCCAACTATCTATCCACATAACAAACGAGGTGCTACATCTGACATTGATAAGGGCTAAGCATGAACCAAGTACATATATAAGTACATAATATGCATTAAAATTCTTAAACTTTGACCACTATCGTACGGAAAAGCTCTTTTTAGTAGATCTGTTACTAGAAATACTTACAATTTCGAGAGAGAAAAACTATGCTGCATGCCAATGACTTGAGTACTAAATACCAATACTTCGTGCACAGTGGGCCTTGGTAGATAGAGCAAAAAAGAGTGAGGATCCATATACTCCGCTGTGCTATCAGATGAACTGACCAAGCAACCATTCTAACTGACATTCGATGCGTCTAACAGCCATGAGATGACTTTGGAATTTATCCAATATCAAAGTGTTGTGTTCTTTCAGAAAACATTTTGCCATACGGATTCTCCCTGATTGGAATGACCTATCACTTTTTGTGGAAGAATACCATAAAAGTTAACATTGACTCCCCCTGTCACTACTTGAGGAAGGCCAGTGCTAACCAAATTCAATAAGCAGCCAAGCTTTCGTAACAACAGTACATCCAGATCAAGGATTGGAGCTATAGCGCCGAATCCCCTCCCCTGGACCTCGAGAAGATGATGTGGTCTCGTCGAGATGAGATCCACGAAAACAAACAATTAATGAAATACAATCGTTGGATTGGAGGCAAACTGCGTTTTTTTTACCGCTCGGTAAACCGCGGTTTACCGCGGTTACCGAGCTAACCGGGCCGGTCCGGTTCCGGTTCGGTCCGGTTCGGACCGGCCCAAAATTCGAATTTGAAGTTTGAAAAAAAAATGCTAAAAAAATTCCTAAAAATAGCTCTTGAATTATGGAACCCAATGGTGTAAAAATTTTTGAAATTGGACGTCGAGTGATATGAAAGAATTTGAATTTGAGTTCGTTTAAAAAAAAAAAAAAAAAAAAGGGGCGGCCCGTTAAGGCCCATTAGGCCCAATAAAGGCCGAGGGCGCATAAGGCGCCGTGCGTCGCGGTGGGGGGGTCAACGCCCTGAAAGCCAATCCGCGCCTCCCCCGGTCTTCCCGCTCGCTAACCGCGTTTCCGCCGCTGCGCCCGCGAACCGCCGGACGGGCGGTAAACCGCGCGGAACTCCGGTTTACCGACCAGGCGGCGGCGCGCTGTCCGCGGACCGCTCCGGACGGTCGGTTTACCGGCCCGGCCGGCCGGTTTCCCCGGGAGTCTTCGGCGGTTAGCCGCCGAGTAGGTGAGTTTCTATTTTTTTTTTTTTTTTTTTTTTTTTTTTTTTTTGTTTAGAGTACTTTTAGCTCTAGGATTTAGGTAGGATATGCTTGTAGGGTATGTTTTTGGTCCCGATCTATGATTTAGGTAGGATTTTATAGTGTAGGGTATGATTTAGGTAGGATTTGGGGTAGGATGCATGTATTTTTTTTGTTTTATATTGTTGAGATACATGGAATTTAGGTGTGGCTTAGTGATTTAGGCACTTGATATATATTCTTGACATACATTTCGTGCACTTGGTGTATTTATATATTGGTATGTGTATGTTGTTGTTCGTTCATGCAGGTAGACAATGTCGGGCAGACCCCACGATCGTGTATAGGAGCATGGTCAAAACCTTGCTCCCGGATGGTATTGCAATTACCGTAAAGTGACGAAACATGGCGGTGGTTGCACTAGATTCAAGCAAAGCATTTGGCGGGCGCGGGGCGGAGGTCGTGCATTGCAACAGAGTGCCACCGATGTGCGTGCCTACTTTCGACGAGAGCTTGACGAATCGCGCAAAGAACCACCGAGCGGGCTCGAGTAAAGCCGGCACAGAGGCGGCCGCACAAGAGGGAAACCAGCCCCTTGGTGATGAGGAATATGAGGCTCGGATGCAGGCAAAGAATGAACACGTCGAGAACACAATATGAGTACGAACAAACCTGTTCGACGAGAGGAGGTCATTACGAGCGTGGAGGGGGTAGTGGTAGTGGCGGTGGTGGTGGTTCGCGTGGGGGAATCCTATTCGTAGGATGTTTAGTAGAAGATCGGATCACGAGGGAGACTCGTGGTGGTGGACGACTATAATGCGGCAATGGGTGGGAGTAGAGGAATGTACCAACCAAGGATTGATACTGGCAAGTGGACACAAAAGGGGAAAATGCAAAGGAAGCAATTGGTAAAGCTTGGTCAAAGTGGTTCCATTACATAGGAGTCCCAGGAAGAAATGCAGACAATCCGTACTTTGTCGGTGCTGTCCGAGAGACACAGAAGCATGGTAAGTACCTATAGTTGTAGATTCCGGCATTTTTTATCTTTGCATATTCTCATTATTTGCCTATGGTTTCAAGGTGAAGGCATCGATTCACCCACTGGAAGGGAGATTGATGGCAAGTACCTCGCCGTAATGAGAAAGACTTGCAGACTAGGTACGCAAAGTTTAAGACCGAGTGGCCCACCTTTGGCGTCACGTTGATGTGTGATTCGTGGACTGGCCCCACTAGAATGAGTGTCATAAACTTTCTGATATATTGCAATGGGATCACATGGTTTCACAAATCTATTGATGCAACTGGATTAACTCAAGATGCGGACTATCTGTACTCGGTACCTCCTAAACAATGTTGTGCTTCTTATCCTTTTTTTTGTGCGGATACGTACAAGAGGCTAATATGTTGTGCTTATTTTTCAGGAGATTCGCAAGGTGGTGCTTGAGATTGGCGCCGAGCATATTGTCCATGTGGTCACCGACAATGGTTCCAACTTCAAGAAAGCTTGCAACGCCCGAAAGATGAGTTTGAACACATTGTTTGGACACCTTGTCTCGGCACACACCATAAACTTGATGTTGAAGGATATTGGAAAGAGGACCGATCATGCAGGTACGATAAAATCATGCAAGCGAATTTCAACTTGGTTGCACAACCATAATAAGTTGAATGCAATGATGAGGACTGCAATCGGCGGTGAGTTGGTCAAGTGGTGTGACACTAGATTTGGGACGAACTACATGTTTCTAGAGAGCTTTCGTCGTAAACGTTCAGAGTTCTTGCAAAGTGGATGTCATCTCCCGAGTTTTTGTCAAGCAAATGGGCAAACACAAGATGAAGGTCGTTATGCTCACCAAGGATGTCAAACGTGCAAAGTGGTGGGATGGATTGGGATACATCTCGTGAAACAGCTTGCACCACTTTACAGTTCCTTCGCTTCGCCGATAAAGACAAGGAGGCCAACATGTGTCAAGTGGTCCTCGAGTACCGTAACCGCAAATCGAGATGCAGTCGTTCTTTGGAAGAAATGAGCACACATGGAAAGAGTATGAAGCTATAATGGACCGACGGATTCGTGACGTGTACATACACACGTATGTGGGTCCAGGTATGATATATACGACTTATATTTATTCCTCCCGCTATATATGTTCAACATGTTGCTTATTTTACTCAATATGTTGCAGCTGCTGTTCTAAATCCAAAGGCCGCATACACTATGGAACCAAGTTTGGCGATGTTTTTCGGACTCAAGGAGGCTTTTCTCGAGAATGACGGATGTGAACACCGCCATGCAAAGCGTTGCGGGGAGGCCGAGGTTTTTCGACAAAAGTTTGGTGAGTTTGGCACAGAACTGGCGGAGAGAATGGCACGGGATTACAGGACCTCCGCATGTAAGAGTACTCTCGACACCTTGTTGGTTTCCTATATTTGGATACATAGCTAACATGCTTTGTTGCACTTGCAGCCCAGTGGTGGACGATATTTGGGAAAGATACTCCTAATTTGCAGCGCCTTGCTTTGCGGCTTGTTTCACAATGTATCTCCTCAAGTGGATGCGAGCGGAACTCGGAGTACTTTTGCCTTGCCGCATACGAAGGTTCGCAATAGGTTGTCCCATAACAAACTAAACAAGCTTGTTTATGTCCAAGTACAACCTTCGGCCGCGACTTGCGGATGTGACCTCACCAAGGCAGGATCAAGTAGATTTTATTGACCGGTTTCACGAAATCTCGTGTATGACCGTACGAATCCGATTAGAGAATGGATGGAGTATGGTAGATCCAACAGTGCTCCGGTTCTTGATGAGGATTTCGACGACGTCGACGTCCCTCCGCCATCACATGTTGTCGTACGTTATATATATATATATATATATATATATATATATATATATATATATATATATATATATATATATATATATATATATATATATATATATATATATATATATATATATATATATATATATATATATATATATATATATATATATATATATATATATATAATGTGTCGTTGTTGGGTATATATGACATCTTGTATTTTGACTTGCGTGACTTTTTTTGTTTGTGTTGGCAAAGTGACCAAATAGACCCACACGATCTACGTCGGGCTACGGGGCATGATAACGCGGTGATTGGGCCCGACACAATGTGGGTTCCAGTCACCTCGGGAAGAGAAAGATGCACATGTCGCCTCCTAAGGGTCAAGAGAAAAGGAAAAAAGGAAAAGGAAAGCCAGTGACCAGCGACACAGAGACTGAGGATGAGAATCAGAGCCAGCCATACTATTCTGAGGATAGCCAGGCTCGTGCTAGTGGTGACTCTGACAGTACTGACGATGACAGTGACGGTGGCGGTGGCGGTGCCGGTGGCAGTGGCGGTGGCGGTGGCTATGAAGGTGGTGGTGGTGGTGGTGGCTATGAAGGTGGTGGTGGTGGTGAAAGTCATGCTGGTGATCCTCGTTACGCGGCTCTTCATTTCACAGGTATCCATTGCACCTACATTCGCACAGTTTTTTCTATCAATGCCTACTAATTATGGTTGATTGCAGGCGAGACCGACTTCACACATTGTACTCAAGACCGTGACCATGGGCAACCGTCATCGCAAAGGAGATGGAATGCACCGACGGACTACGACACCCCACAAGTACTCTTCTTCCTCCTACAATGATACCTCACAGCCTACTTATAGCTATCCCATTCCTGACGTGAGCGTGCAGCCTGCTAATAAATGGGTGTTTGAATGGGAAGACCCTGAGTTTTATAGAACATTAGTTCAGGATTGGGAGACAACAGCAGCATGGACGGGCAAAACTTGGCAACAATACAAGGCTGAACTGCTCCAGCAGCAGGGTATCTCTCTTATGTCCACCGCCGAATATGAAGCGTCGTGCCGATATGGGGTCTTCCCATACATCCTCCGGAGTGAATGAGACTATGTGGTTCTGTTTGTATGCGACGACGTGGTTGTATTTGTATGCGACGATTTATTTGTATGAGACTACGTATCGGTTTGTAGTTGTATTTGTATTCGACTAAATATTATTGCTTTATTGACTTATGCTAATTAGTACCACATTGTGTTGTATGTGAACATTAATAGGTGGCAAAAAACTACCCCAAAAAAGTGTTTATTCAAGCAAAAAAAAAAAAAAAAAACCGGTTCGGCCGGTTTACCGGAAACACCGGCCGGTAACCGGTGCAAACCGCCGGTATACCGGTATAACCCGGATGAACTGCGCCTTTCGAATTCAAATTTGAATTCGGGCGGTTTTTTCCGTAAACCGGCCGAAACCGGTTACCGGAGGCGGCCGGTCGGTTTAAGTCCACCGGTAAAAAAAACACAGGAGGCAAACCTACCTGACCGGACGGCCGTCGACACGGCCCAAAATCCTGCCGCGGCGGTCTAGGGGTAGGATGTCGTCGCAGGCGAGCGCGAGGGCAAGACCAGCAGGGCCGCCAACGCTGCCGTCGCTGATTTTGGGATGGCCGGACGCACAGCGACGGGAACGGCCGAGGATGCCAACAATGGCCCCGCGCAGGGGCGAGGGCACATCCGACGATCTCCATAGGTGGGCTAGATGTACGCTGCAGTGGTCTGGACTGTGTTCCCCGCCCTCCGCCGCCCTCGACGTGCTGACCAAAGCCGCCATGGCTCCTCCTCCCTATCGTCACCGCCGCTCGCAGTCGGACTGAAGTTCTGGGGAAATTGTTGTGTTTCAGTTCCGAATTCCGATGCTTTTTTGGAATTTTTTAAATATTATATATATAAATAAATTATCTTTTTCAAGGCGTGTACGAGGTGTAAAATGCATCAGCGCTCTCACGTGTAATGTAGGTTGCAAACTCCTAAAATGCACATTTAGATTCTTTCAACAAGGCACATAGTATGTCATATGTTCAAACGGGTGCAGACTTGCATTACTATCAGCCTCTAATTTTAACAGAGCTTTTTTTTAATAAGAAAAGAAATAGTTTATATCCGGCTTCATTTATCAATTATATCAACTATTATAAAATTTCACCCAAAGGCACAATCATGGACCGTAAATAAAATAGGTTTATAACCAACCAACGGATAATCAAAATAAAAATAAGGTTTTGACTAAACATGATCAATATGCCTCATAGATAATCATACACGAACTAAAAAACTGCAGAGCCGACATCTCTAAATGTTGTCCTACTAGAGTCTGCTGATCTGCATACATGAACTAGACCCACTACATCCAAAAAGTTCGTTATACCTATTAGTCTTAGTGTCAATATGGAGATTCGTATTCGTATTTGGTTAATCTGTATACAAAATGCCTTGTATCCCTATATAGGTTTGGACTACACCTATGAGGTACAATGTGCTAAGTTAGAATTTGTAGATGTAGATTTTTGGAGTTTGGGGATCTAGATGAATCCCTATGTCAAGTTTAGAGGACGCTGATGCATTTTACTCACATAACATACAACACCTTCTAAAGCCTACTATCTAGTTTAGAAGCCATCTCTTGTTGCATGAAAATATGGCATGTAACCTATATATTATAAGCATAAGCAACAGCAAACTCAACAACAGTTGGGCCTAAATGAACTTAAGGGCAGCTAATCATGCATCGTCACAAGAAGATACTGGATGGAGTAGCATCTATCAGCTTGCTCGGTCATTATTGTGTTCATTCATCATACTTCAGACTACTACTAGTTTGTTCCATTGGATTGTGGTGTGCAGGTGTGGAGCTTGAAGGCGGTGGTTGATGGTGAAGATGAAGGTCAAGCAGGTTCGTGTCAAGGGATCAGGAGTGGTGAAGGACGGACGCCGAAGGCTTGGACTGAGGGACCGGAGAAGTCGAGTGACTAGCCACGGTACGGTGGCTGACACTTGGGGACAATGACAAGTGCAAGTGTACATGGAGGAGTGACCGTGCTGATCAAGTCAAGAGAACGGTCGAGCGAGAGCTTCTGGGAAGACTTGGCGCCTGGGCAGTCGAGGACAACGGTGACACATGCTGAGTAGCGAGGGACACATATGGAGTACGCCACTCGCGATTGGGTTTGGTGATTTGGGCAGCAAAACCATTAGGTGGACGATTTTGGGCTTTGGACCTCAAAACTTGAGTGGAGGTTCCGAGGAGGAACGAATGACACATGGCGACATCTAGGAGTTCACGTCAAGGCGAAGCTATCTTATGAGGGGCGCGGTGGCTGTCGGATGAAGATTACCTCGAGTTGGACCAAAGTGCCTAAGGGCAAACGGGAAATGTGTAATAGGCCCTATATAAATAAGAGATGACTACCCCCAAACGATCTAAGCTCTTTCATTTTGCTTCTTAAGTCTCTAGGTTTCTCCCTTTTAGGTTTGCTTATGAGAGAGGTCCACAAATTGGCGAATTTGTGTAAGAACCAAAGATTGTTGCGGAATAAAGAACCTAACCTCCTCGTGTCCTCCGGGATTTGATAGTACATACCCCTAGCATATCTGATAGGAAAGTAATCTAGTGCTTAATCTCATCAACCTTGTTGTTAAGAGTCTCTAATTCAGTCTGTAGGCTCTTTTTTTCTTCTAGCAAAGGATATGTCATTTTTTGACATGCAACACGTGTTTGAGTCCCTCCTAAGCAATGCAGTTGCGCTCTATGCTAGCAATTGTTTCCAGAAATCTAATGCTATTTCAAAAGGAACATCTTATTTGGAAACACAAATAAGATGGACTAGATCACCTTTCTTGATTTTTTTTTAATTGTATCTTTCAGCTCTCTTAGAGTTTTGATGAACCGTACTCTCGGAGAACTTTTTTTGTAGATTGCCTTGACCCATTATTATCCTGAACGACCAGTGATGATAGGGTAGCTCAAAACATTGTTGATGCCTTGTTGTGGGCAAGAACCACCAGCATAAGCTCCACGAGCTCTTCCAGCTTTCAACAGTGTGTAAAAGGAAGAACGGATATAAGCATGAACTACATGAAATAAACGGGATGACACACCCATAGCACCGAAGGCATCAGATGAACCTTGTAGCACTTCACTTGCACCATCGAACACACATGATAAGCACTTAAAAGAGTCACGGCAATTTACATCGGTTAGTGAAGTTGATAGTATTTGCTTCAAAAAATCCTGGTATTCTAGACCAGCCATTCATGTTGGAGAAATCAGCAGCGGTCAATCCAATCATCAAAGCCTTTCCGTAGACTTTTGCAATCCCCACTCACACTTTGGTCGAAGATACACTCAGTGAGCGCAACCTTCCTCACATGCTTTTAAAGGAAACCGGTACATGCAAAAAAACATAAATACACAGAGTCAGAAATGTTAATTTCATCCAAAAGGGAAAAAGGCCAAAACTAAATTTGATACCCAACTCCAACACACTTATATTAATTCTAGCATGCTTGAATTGATTACTTTGTTGACAACTCCAGAAAACAAGATATATAGGGTTGGGCAGATTTAGGCATCACCTGATCCCACTAGGAGTTGTGGTGGCGGGAACTTCAATGGGTGTGGTAGGGGCTCTGGGCATGTAGCCGTGATGGAGCTTGGAGACATGATGACTGCCCCTGCTCCACCTATGGGGATGGGGTTGGCACGACGCCATGGAAATGCTACCCCGGGCCACAAGGCAGTAGCATCCCCACAGCGGAAGATGGCAACATGGCGTGGGAGCAGCCGTGCTCACGGCCTTCTTGTTGCCGGTGACGAGGTGTGTACCGCAGCCGCATGTTCCTCTTTCTATGATGCGTGGACCCAAGTGCCAACATGTCAAAGTGCACCAATTTGAACTGCCACATCACCAAAACCAGGAGCCAAACCCACCAAAGGGGTTAAATGCCTAGTTTGGGAAAGTCAAGGCGTTAGAGCATCTCCAAGGGACTTGGCATTTGGAGTTGGCATTTGGTGTTGTTTGCAAAGTCTCAAATAAAAATGCAAAGCCTAAAAACAGGACTACTCCAAGGGACTTGGCAAATCCAAATTGGCATTTGGGAAAGTGCCCCGTCAGCACCAGAACTTTCCGCGCGAAATGAGGTAGTCGCGCGCGCGCTGCCGATTTTTCTTCCCGCGCAGTCGAGTCGCCGACCTTGTTGGTTGATCTGTCCATGGTCCGACGTGGGAGGGAAGGACGCCGGCCTTGAACTCGCGAACCCCGGCGTGGGAGGGATGAAGGGCGCCCTTGGATCCATGGCTTTGGCGGCGCGATGGCCAGCGGACAGGCGAGGCGGCGCGATGGATACGCGGCACGATGGCCAGCGGACAGAAGATATGCGGCGCGATGGCGAGACGAGGCGCGAGGAGGAGAGGCGGCGCGATGATGTCTTCGCGGGAGATGTATATCGCGCGCGAAGAAGGAGTCCAGCGGCGCGGGAGTTCGGTCTTCGCACGGGAATTGCGCGGATCAGGCTTTTGCCAAGGTGTGGACGGCTTGGCATTTTTGCCAAGTCTCATCCTTCAAATGCCAACTTTACCCAAATGCAAAACTTGTTTGCAAAACCATTGGAGGCCTCTTTTTCCTCTTTTTTGCATTTTACTCAAATGCCAACCCAAATGCCAAGTCCCTTGGAGATGCTCTTAGTAGACGGTTTCATAGTTCAAGGGTAAAGTAGACACAGGGACAAAGGTTAGGGGGTTATGTAGACTCTTTCCAAATATCAAATATATAGGCTCCCATTTTTAATTTTCCTTGCTGGTTGGTTTCCTTGGTCCATAAATTGCAAACTTTCTTCCTCACTCCTACGGTCCTGTCCTCCCACGTCGTGCTCAATTCATACTAATCGTCACACCTCATGTTTGCCCACTAAAGTACACTTGCTTCTTCTTCTTCTTTTGGCGAATCGCATTGAATTGCCTCTAGCCAGGTTACTTTTGTTATCTTATAAGGATCATGAGTCGGCATTGGCTTTCTCTGCTTTCTACACTCCACATTCTTCTTTGGGGACAGAAAACAGAAACAGAGGGGGTACTGCATCTGCAGTTTCAGTTGCCATGTTATCCTTCCCTTTGTTGCTGCCTGCTGCTTAGCTTTCTAACTTCCCAGCTCAGCAACTAAATTCAGCTATCTATATCTATATTGCAAAAAGTGAGGAGTTAATGAGACTCATGCCACTATAAACTTCATAGATTTTAAAATATTCCATCACAAAACTTCATGATTTTTTGTATCTGTGTTTTATCCATAATGACATATTTCCATTTTTATGAACATTGGCCGACCCATGAAATTCTGCTGGAAACAAGCACAGTCGGATTTTGCTAGTCACGCCGACCCATGACATCCATTGGCCAGCCTGGTGCTTGCACAGTTGCACACTTGCACGGCTTTCGTCTCTCTCCCTTTCATCATTTGCTTAATTATCCAGTCCAGTTTGAATGCAAGAGGTGGACTTTTGAAGCCAACAGCAAATTCAACAACAGCTGGGCCTAAATGACCTTGCAGGCCAGCTGATTTCACACAAATTCACATGGAAATCAGCCACCACCTTCATGCATGCATCATCACAAGAAGATACTAGATGGAGCAGCAGCTAGGAGAAAGCAACAGGCCACCATTTAAGCCCAGCATCACAGCTTGTGTTCTTGCTCGCCCTTTATTATTGTGTTCAGACTTCAGACTACTACTACTTGCTTTCATTGGACGACAAAGTGTATACATATGAGCAGCGCTATAAGTTGTCCTAGGCTGCTAGCTGGTGATCCACATCCACTCCTTGATGGCCTAAGCTGCTAGTTGCCGGCGCCGGGGACGTCGTAGGCGCACTGCTGCACGGTGACCTGGTCGATGGGCAGGGTGTCGGTGGGGAACGGGCATGCGCCGTCGTGCGCGCCCTGGAGCGGCTCGCACGGCGCGGGGCTGACGTTCACCGACACGCCCTCGACGTCGGCGCACGTCCAGGGGTACTTCCTGGACTTGGAGAGCTCGGCGGTGACGTTGGCGACGCAGATGCCCTTGAACGGCGCGCCCTGGATGCCCTCGAGCCTCGCCGCCTCCTTGTACACCCCCGTGGCCACCACGTCCTGGTAGCTGATGTTGTCGACGACGGGGATGGCGTTGGGGTCGTACTTGTCGTCCGGGTGGGACTTGTAGTTGCCCGTCATCCAGAACACCCACTTCATGCCGGTGAGCGTCATCCGGCGCGCGAACACGTCCTTGACGTACGCGCCGCGGCCCACGGCGGTCTTGATGCGCACGCCGGACTCGGAGTTGATCGCCGTGATGTCCTCCGCGCGCACGTCCTGGATGCCGCCCGACATCTCGCTGCCCAGCGCGATCACCGCGCTCGTCGGGGACACGCACGTCAGCCGACGGATCACGATGTGCTGGCTCGGCATCCCGTACGAGATGCCGTACTCGTCCCAACCGCTCTTGATCGCCACGCAGTCGTCGCCAGACACGATGTAGCAGTCCTCGATCCGGACGTGAGAGCAAGAGTCTGCATATATCGATGCATGCGTACCATGTCAGGCCATGTAATTTCTGATAACTGAATCAGCAGCTTCTTCATCCTTGGATGAACTATGACACATCAAGCATATACCACCATACCAGGGTTGATGCCGTCGGTGTTTGGTGAGTTCGTCGGCGCCAGAATGGTGATGCCTTGCACCACGATGTTGCTGCGTTTATTTATATAAGGAGTGAGTGAGTGAGTGAGTGAGTGAGTGAGTGAGTGAGTGAGTGAGTGAGCAAGAATTTCAGCACATTACTAAGCACATGTTGTGCCAATCATTGCTGAATTCAGTTGCTTGTACAGACTACAGCTTAGTACAGACAGACAAGATGAAGACCTTCAGACAAGCAAATCACCTACCTGCTGTAGACTGGATGGATGTTCCACGCCGGCGAGTTGAGCAGCGTCAGGTTGGAGATGTAGATGGTGTCGGTATGCATCAGCTCGATCAGGTACCCGCGTGTGTACTTGAGCTGGTTCTTGTGGAATTTCGACCACCACATTGCGCCCTGTCCATCAATTGTTCCGTTGTTACCTGAAACATGAAATCGCATCGTTTGGACGTCACAGCCACAGCCAAGTCAGATATGTTGTACATCACTACATCGATTGTGTCTTGAAATGAACAAATTTTTTAGCATGCAGGATCAGGAAAAGGCATGTCCATGCTATTTTGGTTATCCAGTGCTTTGGTCAGGCTCTGAAGATTCATTTCTTCAGACAGAATATGAAATGTTTCAGTCTGAATAACATCTTTGAGTCTGAACTGAACACTGAATATATTTCAGTTTAAACAATATCTTTTTGTCTGAACACTGAACATTTCTGACCACTCACCAGTGATGACTACATCCGTCAGGTTTGATCCACCGATGAGGCTAGCGAATCTTCCTCCAATTTTATCCCTTCCTCTTCCATAAGAAGGCAGGGGATCAATGATTGGCCATTCGTTTATGTCCTGCAGCACCAGACTTGCTTTGTGTTATATCAAAATGTCGAACTGAATTACTGAAAGGACCCAAATATGTGAATACGCCTGTCTTTTCTACTATTGAATCATTAAATCGATCTGAGACTATACATCAAGAATAACCTTTAGTCAATGCATATAAAGTAGCATCTACAAGTAAATCAAGATCTCATTCATTTTAGCATTGTTAGTTGTCTGTTGGCAACTTTGTTGAGCTAACAAATGATGTGCCCAGGACACCGCCCCCAGCATGTCTGAATGAACTGCTAAAAAATTGGAATATTTGAGATGACGAAATCTTTTTTGTTTTTTGAGGGAACCGAAATCTTTTTTGTGATATCTGGTTCTGGTCAGTTACGTTATCGTCATAAAGAAATACCAATATCTAACTGAAATGCTTGGCACATCGGTTTTGTCAGTTATCTCACCTGGGAGGCGAGGATGACGGCGTCGCTGTGGAGGAAGAGTGTGAAGTGGCTGGTGAGGTTGAACGGCCCCGTGAGCCACTTGCCCGCGGGCACGTACAGCATGGCTCCACCGGCGCCCTCGCCGGAGTACTGCGACAGGTGGTCCACCGCGGAGCGGAACGCCGCGGTGTTGGAGGTGGTGCCGTCGCCCACGCCGCCGAAGTCCGCCAGCGACGCCGTGTGCGCCCGGCAGGTCGGCGCCAGGTACATGCTCTGCCCGGTGCCATGTGCGTGCGCCGGGGAGGGCGCGGCGTGGTGGCGCCCCGACACCGTCGCCGCCGACGCGGCCAGGACGAGCAGGCATAGCGAGCGCAGAATCTGTTTGTTACCAAGAAACAGGAGTCTGTCAGTTTGTGTGTGTTTCAGAAATTGTTCTGCTACTACATACATGACATGAGCTGATCTGGTTTGCTGGACTGGGTAGAATTTGATTTGTGCAAAAATTTGGTATTTTGATTGAAAATTGTCGGAAAATTTTGTGCAAAATCTTTTGGGGGAAACGAGAAGTACACCGAAAATCTTTGGTAGTGCATGCGAAAGTAGCACCAGCATATATTGTTGGCAGGCAATCCGAGAGAGATTGCTGCAGTACCTAACCTAACCTACATTTGTGTGTGAGGCAAAAAGGCGGCACTTTTCAGTGCGCCATTTTCAGCACCTCCACTTCATGTGCAACTTGTGACCCAAGAGGAAAACTCATTAATTCTGCACATAACGACCAGAAGAAGAACTGAAGAAGAACACAGGACTAAAAAGGCGTGAAAGAACGGAACAGAGAGGGTGGTGCTCCGCACTTGCAACTTTCTACAACTGGGAGTTAGATGGGATTTGCAGGAAATTGGGACTTTGCTGCATCATTGAATGATACTATGACAGTAGTAGCAGAGAGGAGAAGATGGAGGCGTTGAGTTTCGTACATGGAGGAGCGGCGGCGCGTTGAGGTGGAGCGCCATTGCTGCTCTCCTCTGCTGGTGCTGGTAACCGCACTTGGTAGTGGTGACTCACTCGTGAGATCACGGGATGATGGAGTGGAGTGGGTTGGATGGTAGCGGTAGGACGAAGCGGCAGCCAATTTATAGGAGTCCGGGCTCTGCCTGCACTATTCAGTACTACTATTAGCTCCTTCATTGATTTATGATGAAGTAATATAATCGTTTTTTTCTCCCTTCTTCTTCTTTGAGATCTCGTTCATCAATAAGCTTTCCTTTTTCTTCATCTTCTTTGATTGTCTTCATCAATACGTGGTGGTTTATTTTTGCAAAGTACACGGATGCCTTTTTCTTCATTTTCCTTTTGTACCACTATCAAGTGCATTCTTTTCTTAGACGTACAAATTTTTGTAGTATCACTATAAATAAATAGAAATTAAATTTAGAGGTGTCTTTTGTGAGTGCTAAGTATATGTAACTCTGGTAATGATATAGTGTTTTTAAAATTGTGAGCTATGGCATTTAGCAACCAGCCTCCTAAAAACAGCTAAACGGTCAAATTAGTTTGTAGAGGCAAAACTAAATTGTAAAAGACCTTTTCGAAATATCTATTCACTTGGTTCTAAAGATATCCAGCGAAAGTTTTAGCGAGACATCTAAAACCGTGGCAGTAATAAAGTACTACTACTATGTATCTTTTGCTGACTAGCTCTTTCGGTTGCCTGAATAATCGCTTTTCACCGGTCCGGCCTACTTACATGTTACAGTAGTAGTATATATGCATGTTATTATCACCTACGGAAGAAGTATGTACAAACCTAATTACTTTCACTTATCAATTGCCTTTTTATAAGAAAAAACTTTCTTAAGTTTTATACTGCCTTAGTGCTACGGATCTGAAATTTATTATGTTTTCTACGGATCTGAAATTCCTGCTAGATTTATTTGTGAGATTGTTAATCTCTCGACACAATCTCGGTTGATTGACACTATTCAATCTTTTCTCTGTCGCCTGGCGTCAGTGAATGGATCATGGCTGCATACTACTTAGTTAGTCAGTAGTAATAGTAGTATATTATTTGGTAAAGTGCTGCTGCTTCGTCGGCTGGTGTTTCTAGCTTTCACGTGAACACACATCCCCTGCTTGGTGCTTGCTGCTTGGCCATCCATCCATCCCGTGTGCTGCTGTGTGCAGGGCATGGTGGTCAGAATCAGAGTAGAGGGTCGTCACGGGTCGTCGGAGGTCGCCGCGCGTGCATCTATCTCCAACTCCAACTCCGATCAGTTCCAATCCAAATAGTACTAGTGCATAATCCCTTGCAAATGTATGGATCACGGGATCGAGTGAGGCCAGCTAGTGCTGCATTATTGCGTTGGCAGCCCCACTGAAGAATGTATCCACACCCCTGTCTCTCGGTGCTACCTAGCTTTCGGCCTTCACATTACGCAATGGCAGCTCAAGCGTGCGTGCATGCTCTACTCTACCTACATGTTCTTGGATTATATCTGTCTAGGCTTCGATTTACCCCTCTATGATACCTTTGGAACAGAGGAAGACAAAATAAAGGAAAAAAACGCAAATAATAGAAAATGAGTGTATGTAGAAAACAAAGATTCAGAAATTCTATATGCCCTTTGGTACGCAGGATTGAAAAATAAAACAATAGGAACGGGAAGAAATACAGAAACAGAAAAGGAATACGTGTGAAAAACAGACGAATGGAAAATGGAGGAATTGCGTTAGTACATTGGGTGTTTCATTGAGTGTATGAAAAGCATAGACAACCAAAACAATGAGGTTCTAGTGGATGATATTTTTTTTCTTCGCTTTTTGTACGAAAGTTGATGAATGAAAGGAAAAGCTCATGTGATTTTCCTTTCACTATTTCGTGTGAACCAAAGGCCTCTACAGTGCTCCTTCCATAGGATTGACGATTCCTCAGTTTTTCCTTTGGAAATCCTATGTACAAAAGGGGACTTAGAACGAGTGTTTGGGACACAAATATATGAACATGTATTCCTCCATTCTCATATAGAAAACTTTTCCAAGAGATTTTTAAGTGTATGTATATTATCTCCTACTCCGTTCCAAATTATAGTTCATTTTAGCTTTTCTAGATACATTAATTTTGCTATGCACCTAGTTATACACTATGTCTAGATGCATAGCAAAAGAAATGCATCTACAAAAGCCAAAACGACCTACAATTTGGAACAGAGGAAGTACATTTCTTGAAGAAAAGTGCAAGCCTTTCTATAGGAAAAAGGAAAAGTTCATTCATCTTTTTTGGGACACCATGTGATGTAAGCAAAGCATAGGAATTAGATTCCTATAAAAAAAAATCTTCCAATTCCAAATAAGCCCTAAACTTAACTTGTACTCTGTCCGTCATATAATGATGCAATTTCCGTATTTCGAGGATTCAAATGCTTTCAAGCTTGACTACAATTTAATTAAAAACATAACATTATATTTAAGTACAAAATAAATATCCATAGATTAATTGTGTATTATATATTTTATAATACACCAATTTAAAGGCATAAATGTGAATATTATCTGTTCCAACTTTATTCGAACTTGAATTACATACTTCAAGAGATAGTCAGGCCCGTGTACCATAGTTGCTTCTTGGGTGGGAGGGTCGGTGGTGGCAGCAGCAATTGTCCACTGTCGAGAGACACGCAAAGAGCACATTCAGAGATGTGTGCGCGATTGATAAGGATATATGGCAGATGCGTAGATTGCATTGCATATTTTTTGCATGCATCTCGGATCTCTCGCTCTCAAGGCCCAGCCTCATCACCAGGCCCTGGGTCGACCGGATTCATTATCATCATCCACGAATTAAAGAAGCTTTTTATTTAAAAAAATGAATTAAAGAACTATATATACAGTGGTGGCCTAGTGGGGCTAGCTAGCTAGGTGGACCAGAGACGACCCCAGCGTGGCACTTTCCGTCCAAAAGGAAAAAGGGGCTAGTTAGTTAGTTTTCCATCCATATCCATGCAATGCTTGCCTGCCTCGGAATGTTGTGTAGCGTATATAGGGCAACGTTGTGTGTATATACTTTACTTAATATATTATGAGATTTTGTGTATAATAAATTCAGAAAATAGAAGTTGAAAATAAAAATTGTTCAAGCATGCTTAATAATGGTTTGATGCTAGTCTCTATACATAGACATGTTAGAATATAAGGCAATTTCCATGTCAATTTAATTCCATAAATTAACAAAATGATGATGACATTTATATAATTGTAAATAAAGATCATAGCATCAATCATGTTCAAAAGAACATGAACCATGTGATTAATAATCATGCAAAGCATATCATAATCAAAGACATATAAACATGACATATATTGCATAGCATCAAGATTAAACATGTATATCATGGTTGAAAACATTGCATAAGAAACATCTCAACAGCCACGGAACATGCGAGAACAACCGACGAAACATTTTAACAGCCTATTGGAACAGATATATAAAACATATATGAGCAAAGAAACAGAGACAATATAAGGCCGGCACGATGTTTCAATCTAGTGAAACATAGCGACAACACATACCGAAGCATCGCATAACAAACCTATCGAAACAGCAAGATCGTAAACGTGAAAAGTAAAGAGGAGATGAACAGTTCATACCCCTTCGCTCCGTAAGTCCGTCCATCTTCTAACGCCATGATGAAGAGTTGCAAAGAGCCGATCTCTTCTCCGGGATGTAGAGGAAGAAGACGAACTCTTCCCAACGCGAAGAGCAAGAACAATGGAGGTTGGGGCCGCGAAGGCGCTCCCCAAAAACCTAATTGCCGACCCCCGTGCAAGGTCTCAATCGCGCAGGCTCCGGAGGCACCTCGCCCTCTCGCTTCACCGTGCGCGCGGATCAACGAGATGGGAACTCGTTGCCGCCGAGGATTGCGGTTCTCGGTTCCGTGTTCTCTCGTTTTGGAGGAAGAGGGCGGCGCCCTTATGTAGCCGGCCAGGAAGAGGAAGAGGAAGAGGTTGCGCAGGAGCTGAAAGGTTAGACGGAAGGCGAAGAGTTTAACTGAATTGAAACTCCCGTATGTGAGTGCTAAAAAGTTAACACGTCACGTCCGTCCGCCCGCTCGCGCGCCGCCTGCCTGCCTCGCCTCGCCTCGCCTCGCCTCGCCACGCCACGCCACGCCCACGCCCACGGCCCGGCCCGGCCGGCCGGCGGCGGCGCGCGCGCGCGTGTGGCACACCTTGGTCCTTTTCCTTGCTTCTCAAATTAAGTGGAATAATTCTCACAATATAAGTCAAGTCAAGGACCGTTGGACTTCCAATCCGGTACAATTAATATTCTCCACAATTACACACCATAGAGTTTATTTGATTTATTAAATCTAAAATGGGCCTAGCCCATAATAAATCCAACAATCCCCACCAAACTCTAGGGTTTGTAAAAGTAAAGCATCGAGAACCACGCCTCTTTGATATACCAAAGTGTTTCGTGGAGACCGTTAAGTTGAACATCCACCTAGAGCAAGAGTTACACCCATTCACAACCGAACAATGGACTATGCCTTGAATTGACAGCTTTGTGCGAGATGAGATTCACTCAAGTCCTTTATCGATATCGGGCGCCTAAAGACATTCCCGTTGTTTGAAGCATATAAGTCACACTTCGTGCCTTTCATGAGTATTTAGGGATTACCCAAGTCCCATAGACCGTGACCAAAGCATCGACTCATATAGGTGTACTCCTCAAAAGATGTTTGTAGGACAACATCTCACCTCAATAGGCTCTTGGAATACATTAAGGTAAATATACCAACCCGCCTTACAGATAGGAAAGATGTGCATCGAAATGAGTCAAGAAGGGATCTTTCCTCTCGATCTACTACTAGCTTGTTTCACCACTCCAATTCACGGGATCTCCGATCACAAGGAGCAAAGTTACCACTAAAGTAGACCTCATGTGGGTCTCATACCCATTTCTCTCGATGCACTTTCTATCACATTGCGTGATTGCACTTTAGTAAACCGATCTCGCGATTATTCGACGTATGGACATAATCCAACGTTATAACTCCGGAGTTTTTCAGCTTTCTGACAGATTTTAATCTCCTCTTTACATGCCTTGTGGACTTCATGTTACTCCTTGAACTCGTTTACCTTTGTAATAACAAATCCTGTTATCACAGTTCATGGAAATAGCCGGTATTGGTTTCTCAACTACCGGTAAATCCATTAGGAGATCACGTAACCACTCGGCCTCGGCCCAAAGCAGTTGTCTAATGCCGTGAGTTCTCGCTTCCATTGTAGACTTTTAAGATAGTCTCGCTTGCAAGACTTCCAGAAACAGCCGCCACCTCCAAGCAAGAACACATATCCGCTTGTGGCATGAAGCTCATCAAGCATCGAGATCCAGTTGGCATCACAATAGCCTTCTAGCACTCGGGGAACCCAAGATAATGAATACCATAAGTCATAGTACCTTTCGTGTAGCGCAACACTCTCTCTAGAGCACGCCAATGATCATCTCCCGGGTTTGAAACAAACCGACTCGGCTTGCACACAAGATAAGAGATGTCAGCCTAGTTGCACTTGCCAAGTACATCAAAGAGCTAATGATCTCGGGAGTATGTTAATTGATCCCTTGCAATTCTTCTATTCTTTCTCGAATCATGCTAGGGCCATAAGGTGTGGGAGCAGGATCACGTCCACGAAAACCAAAGCGACTCAACACCTTTTCCACATAGTGAGATTGTAACAAAGTTACCCCACCATCACCTTCTCCGATGAGCTTGATGTTTAGAATGACATCGCCTTCTCCCAAATCCTTCATATCAAAATTGCTCGATAGAAGATTCTTCACATCCTCAATGACCTTGAGGTTTGATCCAAAGATCAATATGTCATCAACATAAAGGCATAGCATGACAAGCCTCACCCCCACCATGTTTATAGTACACACACGAATCCGCCTCATTCACAAAGAAGCAAATCCGGGTAGTGAGAGTATTATCAAACTTTTCATGCCATTGCTTAGGAGCTTGTTTTAGGCCATACAAAGATTTTAACAACCTACACACCTTGTTCTCTTGACCATCCGCAATGAAACCATCCGGCCGATCCATATAGATCTCCTCATCCAACTCTCCGTTTAGGAAAGCCGTCTTTACATCCATCTCGATGAATGATAAGACCATGAGAGGCCGCCACGCTATCAAAGTACGAATTGTAGTCAATCGAGCCACAGGTGAATAAGTGTCAAAGAAATCTTCCCTTCTTTCTCGGGTATATCCTTTGGCCACAAGCCTTGCCTTGTACCTCTCAATGGTACCATCAGCCTAAGTTTTTTCTTGAAAATCCACTTGCACCCTATAGGTTGACACCATAAGGACGGTCCACGACCTCCCATGTTCCATTACCCATAATAGATTCCATCTCACTCCCACGCTTCCTTCCATAAGTCGCATCGATCAGGAGAAGAATAGGCCTCTTGTATGGTGGATGGCGTGTCTTCCACAAGGTATACTATAAAATCATCACCAAAAGTTTTAGCAACTCTTTGCCTCTTACTCTTGCGTGTGACTATAGTATCATCCTCCTCGTGGATGTGCAAAGGAGATTCCTCAAAGATGATCTATGGGAATAGATAGTTCTTGCTCATTTGAAACTATATTCTCATGATTTGTTTCACTAGGTGTAGACCTCTTTGGAAACTCATTCTCAAAAATGTAGCGTCTCTTGATTCCATGATAGTATCAACATACATATCGTGCACATCAGATTTTATAATTAAGAACCTATAACCAACACTATGGAAGGCATAGCCCAGGAATATACAATCAACAGTTTTAGGCCCTAGCTTACGCTTCTTGTTTATTGGCACATTCACTTTAGCCAAACACCCCCAAGTGCGCAAGTAAGAGAGGTTTAATCTTTTCTTCTCCCATTCCTCGAATGGTGTAATCTCTTTGTTCTTTGTAGGAACTCGTTCGTGACATGACACGCGGTCAAAATTGCCTCACCCCACCATTCCTTGGATAATCCCACCGTACTCAACATGGCATTTACCAAATCGCTAGAGTGCGGTTTTTCCTTTCGGCAATCCCATTGGATTGTGGTGAGAATGGAGGTGTCCTCTCATGAACAATTCCATGTTCCACGCAGAACTCATCGAAAACATTAGAGAAATATTCACCTCCTCTATCGACCTTAAACGTTTTATTTTCCTCTCAAGTTGGTTTTCAACTTCGGCTTTATAGGACTTAAAATAATTCAGCGCTTCATCTTTTGTTTTTAAGAGGTACACATAGCAAAATCTGGTGGAATCATCTATAAAGGTGAGGAAATATCTTTTGCCGCCTTTAGTCAAAATTCCATTCATCTCACAAAGATCGAATGAACAAGTTCTAGAGGTGCCGTATTCCTCGCCTCAACAGCCTTTGTGGGGCTTGCGGGGTTGTTTTGATTCAACACAAACATGGCACTTAGACTTTTTGACTAGGTTAAATTTAGGAATTAAATTGAGGTTTGCTAGCCGCATAAGACAACTATAACTTGCATGACAAAAGCGTGAATGCCACAAATCGGATTCATCGAAAAAAATCAACCGAGTTTACCAACTTATTACAAACATCATGCAAGGATAGGCGGAACAGACCTCCGCAATCATAACCTTTTCCAACAAAAGTACCATGTTTAGAAACAACACATTTATTCGCCTCAAGAACAACTTTGTAGCCATCTTTAAAAGCATAGACGCGCTAACAAGGTTCTTCTTTATTGAGGGCACATCGCACGCTCTTCAATGGCACCGTCTTTCCCGAAGTAAACTTCGAACGACCGTACCAACACCAAGAACATGAGCACGCGACCCATTTCCCATCAACAAGGCGCCGACCTCCCGACCGGTAAAAAGAGAACAAAGAAATATCAGCACACACATGTATATTTGCACCACTATCCATCCACCACTCGGTGAATTACAGATCGAAAGAACAAATGGTAAAGAATTACCATACCCCGTTGTTCCATCTCGCAGCCTCCGTAGTGACAACATTTGCCGACTTTTTCTCCGGGATTGAACTTGCGATCCGGGCAATCTCTAGCCCAATGCCGATCACTCCCACAAACAAAGCAACCCACCTTGCTTTTGTTGGTGTTGTTCTTCTTTTTTAAACCGTGCCGCCTCGAACAGGCTTTGGAGAATTCTCTTGCTTGTTTTGTTTCTTCTTCTTGAACTTGTTGAATTTCTTCGCACCATATTTGCGTAAGCGGTCTCATCACCTTTTCCTTTGTCCTTTGCCCTTGCCCTCTCCTCAACATCAAGAGTGCCAATGAGCTCCTCAACATTGAACTCCCGCCTCTTATGTTTAAGGGAGGTGGCAAAATCCTTCCAAGAAGGTGGTAACTTGGCGATTATACCGCCGCCTACAAACTTGTCGAAGAAGACAAGGGAATTGTTCGAGTTCCTTAGCCAAGGCCTCGAATCTCATGAGCTTGTTCCACTACAGATCGGTTCTCAACCATCTTGTAGTCATACAGCTGCTCCATGAGGTACAGCTCACTACCAAGATCGGTTACTCCAAACTTTCCAACAAGTGCATCCCACGTTGCTTTCCCAGTGGGAAGAATGATATAGCTCTTCCGAAACTTTGCATCCAATGCACCGATCACCGCTCCTCTAAAGAGGTTGTCATCGCCTTAAACTTAGTCTTCGCTCCGAGACAAGTTTTCAGTGCTCGCCCTCACGGCGTGATAACAAGACATAGCAAGCCAACCACAGCTCCATCTTAGCTTTCCAAAGCAAGAAATTCTTTCCATCAAAAGAATCAGTTTTAATGCAAAGAAGAAACCTCCGATTTAAAAATGCCTATCATTAGGTTTTTGGATTGTTAGAATATAAGGCAATTTCCATGTCAATTTAATTCCATAAATTAACAAAATGATGATGACATTTATATAATTGTAAATAAAGATCATAGCATCAATCATGTTCAAAAGAACATGAACCATGTGATTAATAATCATGCAAAGCATATCATAATCAAAGACATATAAACATGACATATATTGCATAGCATCAAGATTAAACATGTATATCATGGTTGAAAAAAGATTGCATAAGAAACATCTCAACAGAGCTACCGGAACATGCGTAGAGAACAACTAACGAAACATTTTAACAGCCTATTGGAACGTATATATAAAACATATAAGACAAAGAAGAACAGAGACAATATAAGGGCCGGCACGATGTTTCGAATCTAGTGAAACATAGCGACAACACATACCGAAGCATCGCATAACAACCTATCGAAACAGTGCAAGATCGAAACGTGAAAAGTAAAGAGGAGATGAACAGTTCATACCCCTTCGCTCCGTAAGTCCGTCCATCTTCTAACGCCATGATGAAGAGTTGCAAAGAGCGATCTCTTCTCCGGGATGTAGAGGAAGAAGACGAACTCTTCCCAACGCGAAGAGCAAGCAACAATGGAGGTTGGGCGCCGCGAAGACGCTCCCCAAAAACCTAATTGCCGACCCCCGTGCAAGGTCTCAATCGCAGAGGCTCCGGAGGCACCGCCCTCTCGCTTCACCGTGCGCGCGGATCAACGAGATGGGAACTCTCTCGTTGCCGCCGAGGATTGCGGTTCGGGTGGCTCCGTGTTCTCTCGTTTTGGAGGAAGAGGGCGGCGCCCTTATGTAGCCGGCCAGAAGAGGAAGAGGAAGAGGTTGCGCAGAGCCGAAAGGTTAGACGGAAGGCGAAGAGTTTAACCGAATTGAAACTCCCGTATGTGAGTGCTAAAAAGTTAACACGTCACGTCCGTCCGCCCGCCCGCCCGCCCGCCCGCGCGCCGCCGCCCGCTGCTCGCCGCCCGCCTCGCCACGCCACGCCACGCCACGCCCACGCCCACGGCCCGGCCGGGCCGCCCGCGGCGGGGCGGGGCGCCCAGCGGGTGGCACACCTTGGTCCTTTTCCTTGCTTCTCAAATTAAGTGGAATAATTCTCACAATATAAGTCAAGTCAAGGACCGTTGGACTTCCAATCCGGACAATTAATATTCTCCACAATTACACACCATAGAGTTTATTTGATTTATTAAATCTAAAATGGGCCTAGCCCATAATAAATCCAACAAGACACGTGTCATGAATGCGTATCAGATGCATACTACTACACGTCTACACCATGGCTCAATTTTCACCGAATTTTTTTGTCGACCGTCGACGTGTGTGCTAGTGCTCCATCGTTTTCATGGTCCTTTTGCCGGCCCACGGCCCACCGCATGCACGCACGCCGAAAATGCAACGTAGCATGTGCGTGCTGGGTGGTGCTTATCCAGGCCGTTCATTTCTGCTTTGAGATTCGTGCTGTATCACTCTCTCTCCATTCTATTTTCCTTTGATAAATTTATTTTGCAATTGTATTTTTTCTGTATTTAGGGTTTAGAGTTTAGGGTTTAGTGTTTAGAGTTAAAGTTAGAGTTTAGGAATTAGCGTTTTAGTGTTTAGTATTTAGGGTTTAGTGTTTTATAGAGATTAGGGTACTTAAATATATATGGTATAGAAGTGTTATAGTTAATGTATAGTAGGTAACAAATAAAGGTGTATAGTACATCACATATCTAGAGGAAATTTGAATGGTTTAGATAGTGGCCGCTCAGCACCCACAAAACTGCGTTCCACGCACGCTCGTGCGCGTACGGTACATCCAGCGGTCCCAGGCCGGCCGCCGATCTCCCAAGCTAGCTCGCCGCCATGGCCCATGCCATGCATCGGCCAGTAGACTGCCAGTGCGGCGTCCATGCCATGTCACTAGCATTGCGCTTGTGCATACGGTCGTCGTTCCATTTCCATGCCATGTCACTAGAATGCAGGATCGATCGACAATCAGCAGTGTACCTAAGTATGTGTGTGTGTGTGTATGCCTAGCTCGCATGTTTGACAGATGACAACGATGTTAAACGTAATAGCAGTGTGTAAATTAAAGCAAGGCCAGGGAGATCGAGATCATGCAAATGCATTTTATATGTATGTATGCGTATGGCGGTGGTGGCCGGAAGCCAAACCAATTAGCCGCCCTTTCTATCCATCCACACAAACATACAGTATCATATATATGATCCTATCCATCGTTGACGGCCGTCGCATAAATAAAGAAACCGCATGAACGAACTCAATCCTATATATTGTGACCTGCACTCAACCCTACATCACACATGCATATTCTCTCTCTCTCCGTCAATCGATCGCCTGTAAATTTCAATATAAATTTATAATTCTAACTATTGAACTACGTACGACCTATGCATGTGTGCACTTTACTTGCACGCATGGATCCGTCGCGATCGGTCCATGCCAGCCACATGGTTCCATTATATTTTCTTCCTGCTGTTCCCATCTTATATCATCTTCACTAGTTTTTATCAGCATAAAGAGTGGAGAATGCGTCACGGCCGCTAGTTAATCCAAATTGCCTCTCAGGCTAGCTTTTTCATAAAGAGTCGGGTATATTCATGATTATTGTTCGGTTGTTTTTCCTGCCAGACAACTTTTTTTTTCGATAGGCATGGATCTCGACCGCCAAACGATCAAAGTCGACGACATATATATACAGCCGCTACCGGCTAGCACACAAATAAAAGTGTATGGTATCTCAACCAAACATATCCTAAATCTTATGGGCGCTTCATCATACGTCCTTTTTTAGCTAGCCCTCTCTTCTTTAATCTCTCCTTATGTCAGTGGTTAAGGACAGATGATGGATCAAAACTAAGATCTGACACACTGGACATCAAGATGCATCATACGGGATTTGTGATGACACAATACAAGGGTTAAACGCTTTTCAAATCCACAATGAACTCAAGTGTGGAGAGTGCAAAACCGCCATATAGAGGGGAAAAAAACAAGTCATTCTAAGGGAAAAATAAGTACCCCCTCTAGTCTAAATTATAAGTTGATTTCACTTTTTTAGATAAGTAAAATATATATTATGTATCTAGGCATGATTTATATCCAGATGCATAACAAATATGTATATTTTGAAAAGCTAAAATGACTTGAAATTTTGAGTAAAAAGGACTAAGCAGTGCCTCGCGCATGCATGGATCCTGGATTTAGTTCCTTTCTATCCGCAGCTCAAACACACAGGCCGACACGAATGAAGGAAAAGGATACGCGGCATGCATCTAAGCACCATGCGCACGGATGCCTGCGTGCGCCCAATATTTTTCCGAAAGGCCTGCCTTCCAGCGATCTCCGGCGGCGAGGCGCCGCGCCGGGGAATGGGCCAGGATGTGGTTGCGCACGTCTACGACGTCGCCACCACCGGCTCCGACACCACCGTGCTCCACATCAACCGCTTCTTCAAGGACGCCATCGGCCTCGGCGGCATCTTCCACACCGCCATCCAGGTCAGGTTATCCTCCATTCCCTTCTCCCAATCCCACCACCATTTTTCCCTTCATTTTGGATGCCTGCCACGCCGGCGAAGATTGGATCTGGACGCCAGCGGCTTCGTGTTCGGGAGAGAGAGAGAGAAATTGGTTCTTTTATATGTATTGTGGCGTTGGTTAATGCGTCCAATTGTTTTTTTTTTTACCCCAAAATCTTGATTCGATGCTGTTGGTACTGAATGTGGGCGACGATGTTTTTATTGATCCTGTGAAGAATTAACTTGATTTTTCGTTGGAATCGACAAGCATACAAACTGTGCTTCCGATACATATATTATATATAACTGCTAGCTAGTAGTTTCCATTTAGCCTGTTACCGTGCTCCTTGAAGAGGGTGGGACTTCAAACTGTAGTTCTCAATGGGAACTTGGAGTTTTCCTATTAATCCAGTAGGATTGAATGCAGCCTTGTGGTAAAAGAGAGTGATCTCTGTGTCGTCCTAACGATGATGCCATGAATTGCGAAGGAAGGAAAAAAAAAACACTATATTCTTTATAACCATTCTGCTCCCCTGTAAACTGCTTAGCTCCTCCTTTCCCTCTAGAATGAGCACTGATTCTTAGTCTCATATACTGCTCTCTTCGATGAACTTTTTGTAGATTCATCCTATGAAACTAGTCATTCTTAGTAGTTTATAATATGCAATTGGATTCCTAGCAACTTACTATTCATTTAGTGTAAGTGTGTCGTCCGTCGAACTGGGCATCTCGCCTGAGGTTCGGTCGGAATGTAAAAAAACTTTCTAACTTCCCTTAATGAGTAACGTGCCAATGCACGAGTTCGAAAAAAAACTATTCATTTAGTAGAGGGAGCTTATTGTTGAGGCTCTGTTGTGATTAAATCTTGAGCATCTCGACTAACAGGTCTATGGTGATGAAGAATGGTCATTTGGCTACTGCGAACGTGGCACTGGGGTTTTTAGCTGCCCCCCATGCAAAAATCCCATGTACACTTATCGCGAGTCCATAGTGTTGGGGAAGACCAACTGCTGTATCCTCAAGGTGAATCAGATACTAAGGGAACTGAGCTGGGAGTGGCCTGGACAGTCATATGAACTCCTGTCAAGGAACTGCAATCACTTCTGCAATACCTTCTGCGAAAAGCTTGAAGTATCGAAACTTCCAGGTTCTTACAATTTCTTACCATTTGACTCGTGAACAAGTTATTTGGTCGTTTCTTGTCTACACTGGCTGCTGAGATATAAGCCCATTTATTTTGAACTAAAGGTCAATCATAAAACAGATTCAAAGTTAAACTGTTTTATGACTCCAAAGAGATTGGTATGTGCAGGTTGGGTCAATCGCTTTGCAAATGCGGGTGATGCTGCTCTAGAGGTCGCTGAAACTACAGCAGTAAAGGTATGCATTCTGGACTTCTCTGCTGGTTTTATGTTTTCTCTTTTTTTTTTTTCATCTCCTGTTGTACCATTGGAATTTTATGTATTTCCCCTCTTATGTATATCTTCTATACTTTTGTGTTCAGCATCTCACTCTTTCAAAACTTGATAGCAAGTAGACCATGCCATCATGTTATAACCAACTGAAACAGAATGAAGAAGACCCAGGAACTAATGTTCATTCTTTCTAGCTGAAGGAAATCTGATAGAAAATGGTTGTGGTACAGTGTCAGGTTGTGTTGGAATATATATTTCTTAAAAATATTTATGCAAAGGAAATTATACCATCATGTGAAACAGTAGCAATATCCTTATCCATTGGCAATACTGTCCAAATTAAATTAGTTTATAAAATTGGCACAATATTGAATTTGATCAATCTTTTTTCTCTGCACGCAGCTGAAACAAGCGAAAAAGGAAATCGTGACTGCATGCAAAGCAGCCTCAACATTTTTGACTGGCTCATCGTCAAGCAGCTCATCAAATGCGGAGGATACAGGTGGCTCAACCTCGTCAGGAAATTCTCTTTTCGAGGGGACATGGATCAGAAGTATCGTTGGTATGACTATGAAGCCGTCGAAGAATCTAGTCTGCGTAGATAGTTCAGATAGTGACAGTTCTGAGAGCGAATCAGAATCAGATGGCGATCAGCCTAACAGTGATGATAACGCTGAGAAACAAGCTAAAGACGCAACACAGAAGCAAGGCAAGAAAAATGAGAATAACAGACGACAGGGCCGTTCATGAAGCTCACTCACACCAATACTGCAGAGAGAGGAAAGACCTCTACATACTGCCGTTTTCTGATGAACAGATTACACAGGGAGGAACCCTAGAGACTAACTTAACAATTTTGTCATGTTCATTTCTGATTGAGAACTGGGAGTGGCGAAAGTGCCCTGAGGAGTGCGGAAGCGATGGAGCGCACCACAATGTGTGCAATCTTGAGCTTAATCTGTCCGCGCCGTGGGAGTGGGCGGACTCTCCTTTGCCTTTCAGCCCTGTAAACTCTGATGAGACGAGTGGCGCTAACTTTCTCCGCCATCTTTATCAAACGAAGGGGTGTTTCTTCTGTAGAGAGTAGTAGAAGCAGGTGGTTAAGGTGATATCAGAGAGCTGGTTGCACTTATGCTTAATTTCGTGCTACTGCGGTCTATTTATAGACGTCGAGGAGTTTATCTGAACATAAGACATGACAGCTAAATTCTTATTTCTGTGTAGTATCAACAGAACGCTGTTGCTTATAATAATCCTGCGGTGTCTGTAGGTATGGCGAACCTCTGCTGGTGTGTGTGTGTTTGAGTCATGATGGGTCTGTTTGTCCGTGTGCCCGAATCTGCAAATCTTTGACTTGTTGCTGTCCATACGCGTCTCTTTGGAGCAGACACGTATGCATTTTGTGAAGAACAAATGATTGGCTTGAAAGGTTACTATGACATTTGGCACCTCACCTCTGATGTCATGTACTCCTATATGTATATTCAAATTGCATGGAATTGTTGCCAATCTGGTAGGTATGTGTCCCCAGAACCTGAATATCTGTTGATGAACAGAAGGCGGCAGTTGATTGAGATGAGAGCCATGCCAAAACCAAGACCGAAACAGACAAGAGGACAAGTGCCACCTGTGATGTCATGTGCATGTATCAGAATCATGAGGTTGTGAGGAGCAGAAAAATGGTGCCAGGCTGTGGTGAGTGTCTTTGCCGCTGCACGCGAGAGACAGGCATTTGGGATTATGCTTGTTGATTGCAGGAGCAGTTACAAGAGGCCGTCTGCATCCATCTTTGGCGCTAATCATTTGCATTTGTTTTGCCATGATCCTTGTGTGGCAGTTGCAGACTTGCAGTCCTGCCTTACTTGTGACAGGCTGATTGGCCCTTGACTGCTTGACAGACTCTGGATCCGGTGGAGGAGAAGTTTCCTGGACCTTTTGGTCTCTGCCTCCTTGTGGTGTTTCAGTATCACGTCGCTTTCTGAAAACCATTCAGTCGTAGACGTGCTTACAGTCTTGATGCAGCTGAACGATGATGCTGCTGCAACATCATCTTCTCCGGTCATTACATCATGGTTTATCTTTGTTTTTTCTTTCAAAAGGAACCCTTTTATGATGAAAGAAATGAGTGATAGTCAAGCAGTGCTAATCAAAGGTTAGAAGTTGTCATGATGTGCATCGCCAGGGACCAAACATTTGGAAATCGGTGGAACGGACAGGGGCAACTGACAAGTGACATAGTATGTGTGGAGCCGAATATTGGTCCAGGTTCGGCCGCCTGCATCTTTGGAATCTTGGAGGGATTCAGTCGGCTTGCTTGGGTACCTTGGCTCTGGTAGATTAGCAAAATTATTTTTCTCTAAAAAAAAAGGAAAACATACATACGTATAAATCATTTGTTTTTTTTAGATTATATAAATCCTTTGTTCTGAAGAAGAAAATAAAGGTCACAACCATTTCACCATCATCAGTATAATAAAACAAAGTTGATCATGAGACTCCATGTCACTTTCTCCATGGCAGAAAACAAATAGCTGTGCCCTAAAAAGACATGTAAAATGCCAAGAAAAATACAGTAGGAGGAAGACGAAAAGGGCCGGCCGGCAGCACTGCAAAAGAACACATGGCCCAGGCTCAGGCGCGCTCCAACAGGACAAAGAGGATTTTGTTTCGGGTGAGGTGGCGGGCATGGCGCCACCCGCCGCTCAGGCTCAGGCTCAGCTCCTCCTCTCCAACCACCCGCCGCCGCACCGTCGTCGCCTCGTGCCCCTCCTCCTTGGCCGCTCGCCGCCTCGACCACACACCTGCACCATCCGGCACCACCACCTTCTCCACGACACGGGCGCCTCCTCTTCCCCTCGCCTTCGCCACGCTCTCCGCCCGCCCGCCGCCGTGGCCATCGCGCCGGGCGACCACTGGGGCAACTGGGCCTTCCTCCTCTCCGCCGCCGCGTTCGGCACATGGTAAGAGACGAGACCCGAGCACTGGCCGATGACTGATTGACTGACCGGAGCTTGCCTCCTTGCTCGCCGCCTGAAATCTGAATGCAGGGCGGAGGAGAACACGTCGTGGGGCGCCGCGCTCAGCGGGGCGCTGGTCAGCATCCTGGCCGGCCTCGCCGCCACGGCCGTCGGCCTCGTCACCCCCGGCGCGCCCGCGCACGACGCCGTCATGGAGTACCTGCTGCCGGCCGCCGTCCCCATGCTGCTCCTCGGCGCCGACATCCGCCGCGTCGTCCGCACCACCGGCGACCTCCTCAAGGCCTTCCTGCTCGGATCTGGTTGCTTGCTCACAAAAATCCCATCTTTCGTTTTCACCCTTTCTTGTTTGGTACATTTCTATCAATCAATTTTCAAATCGACTGAACGTTTTGGCGTGCAGTTGCGACTGTAATCGGCACGACGGTGGCGTATCTGCTGATCCCGATGAGATCACTCGGCCAAGATAGCTGGAAGATCGCGGCTGCACTCATGGGCAGCTACATTGGCGGAGGTAAATGCTTTCGCTTTGCTTACACACTTACGTATCACTCATCACTGCCACTGTCCACTGATGACATCATCGACTGCGACGAGAACAGCGGTCAACTACGTGGCCATCTCGGAAGCTCTGGGCCTGACACCATCCGTCCTCGCCGCCGGCGTCGCAGCGGACAACCTCATCTCGGCGCTCTACTTCATGGCGCTCTTCTCACTGGCGACAAACATCCCAGCCGAGCCCAAGACGGCGACGGCGAGTCCGCAGAAGGACGGCGAGTCCGACCAAGGCGGCAACGGCGGCGGAGGGCGTTTGTCGGTGATGAACGGCGGCGCGGCGGTCGCTCTGTCGTTCATCATCTGCAAGGCCGGGTCGGCCATGGCGGCGCGGCTGGGCATCCAGGGCGGCACGCTGCCGTGCGTCACGGCGCTGGTGGTGTTCCTGGCCACGGCGTTCCCGGGCCCGCTCAAAGCCCACACACGAAACCGAAGGAAAAAAAGAAGAAACAAATAACCGGCAGAAAAAATTAGCCTAGCTGAAAAGCGCGCCGGTAACCGGCGAGTCCCTGGCGCTCATCCTCATGCAGCTCTTCTTCGCCGTCGTCGGCGCCAACGGCAACGTCGTGGACGCCGTCACCCGGGCGCCCAGCGTCTTCGCCTTCGCGCTCGTTCAGGTGTCCGTCCACCTCGCCGTCGTGCTCGCGGCCGGCAGGGTCATGGGGCTCGACAGGAAGCCGCTGCTCATCGCCTCCAACGCCAACGTCGGCGGGCCCACCACCGCGGCAGCCATGGCCACGGCCAAGGGCTGGACCTCGCTCGTCGTGCCCGGAATCCTCGTCGGCATATTTGGGATCTCCATTGCCACATTTCTTGGCATCGGCTATGGCATGTTCGTGCTCAGAAGAATCTGCGGCTGAACTCAACATGAACGAGTCGTCGAGTGCTCCGAGATGTGTGCCTGTCAGCACACTTAGCTAGAAAAATTCGCTAGAGTTCTTATACTTATGGAAGTTTTTTACTGATATAATGGAAGTTTGTACTGATATCGCTAGAGAGACAGTAGTAATTTGCAATTCTGCATTAGAATTGTCCCTATTTTTTGGTCAATGCTTCTGAACACCGTCAAAATTCAGGTACACGTACAAGTTCGAAGTTGGAAATTTTAGATACAACATTGTGAAATTTAAAAAGAATCAAATCAAAGTAAAACAACATATCAGTGCAAATCAGAATCTCATCCCGAGTTCCACCCACCACATTCACCGTGTTTTGTTGGTTGACAAAGAGCTTCATGGCCAGTAGAAATAGAAAACAGCAAGTAGGGCTAAGCATCTCCTGTGTTCATCAACTCACTGACCTTTTGAAAATGAAATTTGAACTGAGATGCAAAATTCAAAATGAGATGAACACGCCTGGCAATCCATTCAAGGATTCGCTAGAGTTCATAAATTTATGAACGTTTTGAAAAGAGGTGGATCTATTTAGATAGCAGTAATTTGCAATTTTGCATTAAAATCATCCAACGTTAAAACAATGCAATTTGAAATTTGATGGGACAAATCAAATCGAAGTAAACAACATATCAAAGCACATTCAGAATTTCAGCATTTCCGTTCAAGGAGCTTCATGGCAACCATTTCCAGGGCTCATTGAGTCATTAACCCTTTGAAATGGAATGAGAGAAATACAAAATTCAAGATCAACGCGTAGTATGCATCCTGGCAATCCATACGATGAACACGCATAATATGAGTTAATAAACCACTCATCTTCGTTTCAACAACGAACACTGGCAGTCAACTATCTTTAGGGAATGAGAAACAAGGTTCATATTCTTAAACGGGGACGACAATATGTAGGATAAGATAACATGCTCCATAACACATCCTAACCAAGTACAAAATTCAGTCTCAGAAAATTGCAACCCAAACAATAATAGCAACATGGCAGGCAGATGTAGCACTTCTGGATCATCTCCAGGCATTTTAGCTACTTTGTCGCTCACTGCTCCTCTTCGATCACGCCCTTGTCGCTCACATAGATACCATCCAAGAACTTTCGGATATCCTTCTTCTTCACATGGCATTTCTGTAGAGAAATGGAGAAAACATGTTCAGTCACACAAGTCATATCACATAAATCTACTAGTGGTAATGTCAATTCTATCTATAAGAGCAACCTACAAAACAAGAAAATTCACAATGTACAACCCAGAGCAAATTAAAGATTGAAACACAAGCAAGAGCTAAAGACATAAGAATTGTACTAGACAGAAAGCTATATACCATGTGTAAATATCAAATCATGGCATAATAAACAAGTACAAAATTAAACAAGATAACAATAGTTTTACTTTCTGAATTCATCACATTGGTTATCTACAGAATGTGCATTTCCATCCAAAGTTAGGACCTAGATTAATCATAAGGTTCTCAAGGCATTAGGCGGTTGCCGTTACAAATACAACGAAGGCTTAAAGCGCAACACTTGTTGAGAAGACATAATCATAAACTAAAATTACTAAACAAATGGATGATGGATACATGTACATCTCAAAGCAGGGCTGCAGTTGTAATCGTATTTGCATTTGACAAGTGTGATATGAACTTAAAGTGTAATCTGCCTGCACATTTCAAGCCAAAGCCATCTGGATACTATCAATCAAGCCCAGCCAATGTTGTACAACTTTTTAACATTCCATATCAGATTACTAAATTCAACTAAACCATTAATACTTGATTCATCACATCACAGACTGATAATGGGAATGAAAGGATCATGAGTTACCACAACAAAGCACAATCTGACACTGCATATAGGGATCGGCTGCATATATCAGCGACCTCGCATGTACTAGCAAGAGATGCAAAGCGAGTGCAATCAGTAGGTAGGTATTGACCTGGTTGATGAGGGCGGCGGAGCGAGAGACGAGCTCGATGTCGTTGCCGTCGAGGATGAGCTCATCCTTGACCTTCTCGGACCGGAGGATGGTGACGCCGTCAAGCATGTCCACCTTCCTGACCTGATGGATCGATCCATCCCGGGAGAGGATCAACAGTAAAATCCAAACAGTGAGAACACATCACAACCCTCCCAGATCAGATCTGATCTGCTGCGCCGCACGACAGAAAACAAAACAAGAGATGGTTACCTTCTTCTCGCCGAGGAAGTTCCTGATCTCGATTGCGGTGTTGGCGTTGGTGATGGAGGCGTTGATGGGGAAGTGGGCGTAGACGAACCTCATCTTGTAGCGGTATCCCTTGGTGACCCCCTTGATGAGGTTCTGGACGTGGGAGATGGCGGTGCGGATGGCGGCCATGGTGCGGCGGGTGCCGAACCACGCGTCCACCTTGAGCTTGCGCCCCCCCTCCTGCAGCTGGAAGTCGAGGTTGAGGTGCTTGAAGTTGCGCGTGAGCTTGCCGCGGGGGCCCTCCACCGTCACCAGCTTCGCCGCCACCGTCACCGTCACGCCCTCCGGGATGTCCATCGTCTCCGACGCCAGGATCGTCTTCATCTTGCCCGGCTGGTGGTGGTGATGCGATAACTCCTTCGCCTTCTTCTCTTCCTCCTCCTCGGGCGGCGGCGGCGGCGGCGGCGGCGGGGAGGAGGGTTTGCTTGTGTGCGTGAAGGAACGGCGGCGCGATGCGGGCGAGCGTTTTATATACGGGGGCGGTCACGGGTAGGGTTTTGTGGTTTGATCGGGCGATCCCAGCCGTCGGATCGCTGGCTTAGCCATGAGATCGGGTGGGCCATTCGCCTGGGCTTCAGATGACATGGGCCGCAGAGTGGAGGCCTGTGTATGTTTGGTTGGTTCGACGTGGACTTGTACCTTAGTATTTTGGACAGGCTTACATACGAGTGGTGCCCACCAGCCTTAAGTTGCAGGCTCGGAGATGTGTTGAACCAAATTAGAGACTCTACCTTGCTATCGCCAAGAGCATGGGGCGAGCAACGATGGTGGCACGCCAGCAAGCAATTAAGCAATAGGTGGTGGTCAAGAAGGGATTCATTCACCCAGAGATCTTGGAAGGAATGGCCTGCAAGAGGGCTTGCCGATGGACTCTCGAAGAAGCATGGATGGGACCGCATCCAGATTACTGTGCTATAGTTTTATATTATTATAATATTAATGATTCTTTACATTACAACGAACAATCTCATTAGATTAGCAGTACGAAAAAGTCTTTATCAAACCAAAATAATTGGCCTCAAACTCAATAGTAGAGTTTTTGGTTCCGAAACAAGGGCAACTCTCAAACAATCAATCACTCTTATGTAGACACATCGTGTCGCGTCCAAATGTTTCTTTCTTTTATCTTTATATGAAGTAATGACATATTTAGAGCATGTTTCTAACCCCTTCTTGTCATATAACAATAATATTTCTTATAGGATTCTAGGCAATTTTTGACTTTATATGGCAATTATAGTCTATTAGTTGGTACATATATGGCTTTCTACGTGCACATGAGCACATCCATAGCTAAAACAGAGGGGCCACTTTTGAGTAAGGGTAGTAAGGGGAGTGGTAGCATATCGGCCTTACAGCAAACTACCTTCACTCCTTGAGGTTCACATTGTGTCACTCATCTCACCATCAATCTCGACAAACGATGTTCACCTTCATCACCCTTGTAAGTAAAGCACAAACACAGACACAACACATGCATAGAACTAGCTAAAAGTAAGTATTCCAGTTTTATAGGCTTTTAGCCTATTGGTGTGGGTACCTGGCAATCTCTTTCCTAATACAAAAGAAAGGTAGAAAAGCTTCCGAAATCACTATACTTGAATGATATCTATTTTTTTAAAAAAATAACAATAAAGCTTGTGAAAAGGGATATGTATGTATGATTTTATTAGATTTAAAAATGCAAAAAAGTGTTTATCAAACCAAAATATTTGGACCTAAACTAAAAACTAGAGTTTTTGACCTAAACTAAAAAGTAGAGTTCCTGAGCCCAAGATAAGGACAAATCTCAACCAATCAATCACTCTTCTTTGGACACATGTAGCGTTGTAAGGTCTAAATGGCTAGAGGAGGGTGAATAGCCTAATAAAATTTCTTGCAAAGCACTCTAAATAACTTGTTAGAAAACAAGGCCGCGTATATGCAAAGCTAAAGCTTCGACTATTCTATGCAAGCCTTTCCTAACAAGTCTAGCAATTAGGCTACTCAACAAATACACAACCAACAAGCCGTGATAGCGCTACACAAGTAATGCTCACGGCAAACTACAAAGCTAGCAAGAATAACTACAACTACACAATTCTAGCAATTCTACTTTACAACTAGCAAGCCGAGATAGCGCTACACAATTAAGGCTCTCGGCGAACCACAAGGCAATTCTAGGAAAGTAGATACACGAGAGGGGATTCGAAGGTTATACCACTGTGTAGAGATGAAGATGGCCAATCACCTTGAAGAAAACCAATCACCTGCAATCAATCACAAGAGGAGACCTCGGCACACACAAATCAACACAATGATTTTTTACCGAGGTTCACTTGCTTCCCGGCAAGCTAGTCCTCGTTGTGGCGATGCACTAGCTTGGTGGTGTGCACGCTCAATTGGCACTCAACGCAAAATACCGCTGCCGGGAGCCGCACTACCAACACAAGACTAGGATCCTCCAAGCCACGCGCAATCCACTAGAGTATCATTTCGCGATTGTCCTGCGGGGAAGGACCAAAAACCCCTCACAATCCACCGGTGTGGCCTCGAACAATCACCGAGTCGAGCTCACAACCACACGCTGCTCCAAACCGTCTACGGTGACGGGAATCACCGAAGAGTAACAAGAATCCGCAGCCCACTCGAAGAACAAGTGCCTCTAGATGCAACTCTCAACGCAACGCACTTGAATCCTCACTCAATCTCGCTCAAGAATGATCACTAAGTCAAGAGATGAGTGGGAGATGGAGTCTCTAGCTCAAAGTATGCTCAAGGATGCGAAAATGGCGAAGACAGACCTCCTATGGCCGACGACCTTCTATTTATAGGCGAGGAACAAAATCCAACCGTTATCCTCCTCGGGCGGCCCAGAACAACGCGCAGGACGCGTATGACCACTCGAAACTAGCCGTTGGTGCCACCACTCGAAACATGCCCGGAACACGCGCCGGACGCGCCAGAAGGCCACCGCCGGATGCGTCCGGCGCGCTCTGGCAGCCGACCGTTGGCGATTCAAATCGGGCCACGTCAGCACCGCCTCGCGTCCGGCGAGTGCATAAGCCGTGCGTCCGGCGCTTCCAGTCGGGCGTCCGGCGCTCGCGCGGCGCCGAGACCCCCACTGCGCCGGACGCGCGCGCCCCAGCGTCCGGCCCATGCACCGCCCAGGCCAGCAGCCAGTCCAGCTCTTCAACGCGCCGGACGCGTCCGGCCCTCCTGGCTCTGCGTCCGGCGCAGCGTCCGTCGACGATCTCCTCTGCAGGCTGCTCAGCGCCGTGTCCGGCGCGTCCCTCTGGACGCGTCCGGCGCACACGCAGAGCCGCCGTCTTGTCGCTTTGTCGTCGTTGTCGCGCCGTCGTCGATCCAAGTCCAACCACATTGCCTCGAGTGCCAACTCCAGCAGCGTTCATCTCATCTCAAGCACAGGAGTTAGCATTTCATCTCAAGAAAGGTCGGGCAATGGTTAGCACTCTAGTTAGCCTCTCATACATCATGCTAAGTCGAATCTAGAGGTACTTTGAACCGCGAGTCAATCGTGGATTCCCCTCTTGATAGTCGGTTATCGATCCTAAACGTGATCACACTCTCTATAGTGTCTCGATCACCGAAAAGGAAAACCCTATCTCTGGATACCTTTGCCTTGAACCTCAGAGCTTGATCATCACCATATCCAAGTCCACCACCGAGTCCTAGGCATCTCCACCATGTTGCTATGAGTCTAGTCACACTTAGAGCAAAGCATTAGCAACATTGAGTGTCATTAATTACCAAAACCAAACCGGAGCTTTCAAGCGTCCAAAATGTTCCTTTCTCTACCTTTATATGATGGAGTACTAACATATTTATAGCATGTTATTCAAACCAAAATAATTGGTCCAAAAATTAAATAAAGTAGAGTTTTTTGTTCCAAGGCAAGACGAATCTCAACCAATCAATCACTCTTATGTAGACACATGTCACGTCCAAATGTTTCTTCCTCTATCTTTACATGATGGATTATTGGCATGTTTATAGCATGTTTCTAACCCCCTCTTGTCATACAACAATAACATTTCTTAAGATTTTAGGCAATTTCTTACTTTATATAATAATTATAGTCCAACCGTTGGTATATGGTTCTACATGCACATCCAACTAAAAAAGAGAGGCCACCTATCAGTAAGGGTAATGGGGCCTGTAGCATATTGTATATATGGGCCTTTTGACAAGCTCCCTCTCTATACCTTCACTCCTTGAGGTTCACATCGTGCGACTCATCACCGTCAATCTCAACAAACGATGTCCACCTTCATCACTCGTGAAGTAAAGTCATAGACACAGACACATACATGCATGGAACTAGATAAAAGTAAATATTCCAGTTTGGCTTTTGTAGCCTACTGGTGTGGGTACGTGACAATCTCTTTCCTAGTACAAAAGAAAGGTAGAAAATCTTATGAGATCACTATATTTTAATGATATCTATTTCTAAAAAATAAATAACAATAAAGTATGCGTGCATGATTAAATTAGATATAAAGTGTGAAAAAGTGTTTATCAAACCAAAATAATTGGATCCGAACTAAAAAGTAGAGTTTCTAACCTAAACTAAAAGGTAGAGTTTCTGACCTAAATTAAAGGTAGAGTTTCTGAGTCGAAGACAAGGGCAAATCTCAACCAATCAATCACTCTTCTTTGGACACATATGTCGCGTCCAAATGTTCCTCACTACTTTTGCACACATGATGGAGTACTAACATATTTATAGCTTGTTTCTAACCCAATTTACTATACTAAAAAAATTTCTTAGGATTCTAGGCAATCTTGTTATTGTGTATTAGGACAACTACAATCTATTTGTTGATAGATATGGCGTTCTATGTACAAATCCAGCTAAAAAAAGAGGGCCCACTTGTCAGTAAGGAGCCTCTCAACAAGGCTATCTGTATGTATGCCTTCACTCCCTTGAGGTTCACATTGTGTGAGTCATCACCAACAAATGGCGTTCCCCTTCATCGATCACGCCTGAAAGTAAAGTTTCAAGCACATACATACACGCATGGAATTAGATAAAAGTAAATATTCCAGTTTTATAGGCTTTAACCTACAGCTACGGGTGTGGGTACCTCGCAATCTCTTTCCTAGTACAAAAGAAAAAGGAGGAAATCTTTCAAAATCGCTATACTTTTATGATATCCAAATTAGAGAAATAAAACAAAAACAAATCTTGTGGGAAAAAAAGCATGTGCACTTTGAGTAGCAATGTATATCATTTGAGGAGACTATATATACACGACTCTCCTTTTTGCCTGATGATATACACGACTTTTTGGTGTGGTTTGGCAACACTATGCGCATGACTTTATGTAGAGCTAGCGAGGCACGCGAAAGCAACAAGGGAAGGTTGATGTCTCGCTGGAAAAACCAGCGAGCTATCCAGGAGACAGTGCGAGGTGGCCCTGAACTGAACCTGCGTGCTGCTGATGAAGAGAGTGCTCGACGATCATGGCATGGCATGGGTCGGTACACAAGCTAAGGTACAGCACTACGCATTGCATTTGCATGTACAGCACAGCAGGAGTAGGCAAAGCAACAGCAACAATTGTACACATGCCTGCATGTTCTTGCACAGGTATCTGTCTCTCAGTCTCTGTATGCCGAATCTACCCAGGATATTTTTGCTGGGCAAAAGAGGATCGATCAGAGTCGCAAAAGAAGAACTCTTATACACAGGTTACACACCGATGGAGCTGAGGCACTACAGCTGGTTTAGGACTAGAGGAGAAGACTTGCTCCATGTGCATTGGACTTGCTAGGTAGCTATCCAAGAGATCAGATCATTACCCCGGGGCCTGTTCTGTGTTTGTGGCTGTGTATGCATAGGCATGCTACTGAAACAGAGACTACTAAAACTGCTGCTGAATGCAATTCCCCTGTCAAAGACATATACAGGGGCGGTGTGATCTTTTGATCATGTGTCACTGTCATGGATATGCATGCATAGTCTGAACTCTGAACATGAGAACAACAAGAGCTTAGCATTTGAGCCTGGTCCTGCCTCCCACGTTTCATGTCTGAAGAAAACGTCTCGCTAGTTCTTCCTTTCCTGCAGTTTCAGGCTCTGCATAGCATATCTGCAGAGTAAGTGTGGGTGGAAGCCTGATTTTATTTGTTTGTTTGTTTGAGAACTACGCTATTACAAGTACAAAAACAGTCAGACACTCACATTCATGCTAGTTCCATAGCTCCATGGCTCGGGTTAGTCTTTTTTAGATAGAAACATTGGCGCCCTTTGAAAGAATGAGCTGCCCAAACCGACAACTAGTGCATGCCTTATCTGCTCCAAAGCCTGATCATTAGCTGCTTGTTGCTTGAAGCACGCACCATGTTGATCTCCGGTTGGATTCCACCGGTCGTATTCTCCGGTGTTTCCAAACCGTACACGCCACCAGGACTGACTGGAAGACTCGCTGGATTCAGTTACAAGATCGAGGAGACTGGAGAGCAAAGGCTAACTGACAAGGGTCGGTGAGGAGAGGAGAAGAGTGTCCCTGAAGTTGCTTGCTTTCAGAAAACAGATTAAAGAGAGGTGATATGCTATGATGGCCAAGTTCTACATAGTGTGCATCGTCCCAAAAAAAGAATTCAAAGGTAGTCCTTAGTAGTTAGGTGGCAATTAAATTATTAGTCACGAAAGATAACACCACTAATCGAAAGATTATCTCTTTTTTCTATTAGCTAGACAGACACAGAGAGAGAGAATAAAATCTTTTCCCTCAGATAGAAAAAAAGAAAAGGAAGGAAATCTCACATCACCACTGTTTGCAGTTCCATGCTGTTGGAACTAGAGTAGATATTAGGTTGAGAAAAGGCAAGCTGACATTACAAGAGTCAAGTCGAGTCGGTGGTGAATCTGAATCAGAGCGGTGGCCGTGAAAAAGATGCTTTCAGACGGCAACTAACACATCAAAGGAAAGGGAGCTTAATTAGCTCGAATCAAATTACTAGTCCTGAAACGATCTCAAACAATGCAATCAAGATCAACAGGTTAAGTTTCTGTGCTAATAAAAGGAAAGGGGCCAGGGGAGAAGAGAGACGGATTCATTCACATCCATATCTTTGTGCGTGTTTTATAAATAATAATGTCTGCTGATGGATGCGACAGTAACAGTACAGCGATTTAAGCATGGACCGAAGACGTCGTTTCGGCTGAGTCCTCTTCCTCCTCCTTTTCCTCCTTTCCCTGACTGAAAGAGAGAGACACAGAGAGAAAGAGAGTACATATGTAGCATCAGATCCATGGCGTCTCCATCGCTCGCTACCTCTTTCTTCCTTTCCATGGCAATTTGCAGCGGCGATGGAACTGAGTGACAGCAAAACAGGAGGTGCGGCTAGCTGAGCTGCATGAGCTAGTTGCGTTGCTACCAGTGACTGACTGACCGACCGATGATTGATTCTCTCATGCACTAGCAGTCTACACTATCCTGCCCATAACGGCGCCAGGCCTCATGGTCATGGTTATTTTCATCTCGTTTCAGGTCTTTTCATCTTCAGTTCTCCACGCACACACAAAATAGCTAAAAGTGGCAGCAATTGCGAGGTCATACAGTAGCTAGCTAGCTCTCCTTTTCCTCTCCACTCCAACCATTCTTTTCTCACTTCACCTCTCTCCCTCCTCATCTGAATCCACAGTTGTTCCTAGCTCCTTGAGGTGGACAATTCCATCTTCAGTCCAGTCTGCTCGATCCTATAACAATAATCTAATGTTTCGCCGACAACATGACGCCACAAGGGGATCGAATCTCATTCATAAAGTTTTCTGGTAAATGTTACTAGTAGTAGTTTAAGGTTTTTTTATATTTCTGATGATTATTCCAGCTCCACGAGTGCATGTAGGAGAGCAGAAATGCTATGCTCATATTCCCTTGCTCACTCACTTTAACCGCTTCTTATATATACGTGATGATGTGTGTGCCTCTCTGCCTCATCAAGTACAGATGCTTCTGCATGTCAAGCAGAGCTAGTGAAAAGAGAAGCATATTATTATATTATATACAGAGTAGATATCACTAGTGCTACTTAAACTTTTCCAAGACTCTGATTAGTTGCTCTTCTTAATTGAGCGGCGGAGCTTTTTCCCTTTTCGTTCAAAAAAAAAAAAAAAAAATCTCATTCGGGTCGTCCTTCTATGTAAATTATTTTCGTTCAAAAAAATCTCATTCGGGTCCCTCCTACTTGTAAATTGCACGTTCGGATCCCTAAACTTATCTTGAGTTCTTATTGTAAACCGGTGCTTACAAATTGTTGCTCCTTAAACTTGTTCCGAGTTTGCATTCTACTCCTAGTACTTGTAAATTGTACATTGAACCGCACACTGCACCATCCTTGCCTCCACCAAATCGCACACGCGCATGCCTCACCCTTCAATATATCATCAACATATAAGCACAAAATAACAGATTGGCCCCCACCATGTCGATAATACACACACCTATGGCCTCATTAACGGCAAAGCCCGCACTAGTTAAAGTGGTGTCGAACTTCTCATGCCATTGTTTGGGTGCTTGTTTCAAGCCATACAAAGATTTCAATAATTTACACACCTTTTGAATTGATCCATGTAAATCTCCTCATCCAACTCTCCATTAAGGAGTTTGTCTTCACATCCATTTGATGAATGATAAGACCATATGAGGCAGCCAAAGGAAAGTAGTACTCGAATAGTGGTTACTCAGCAACGGGTGAATAAGTATCAAAGAAATCTTCACCTTCCTTTTGTGTATAACCCTTAGCCACAAGCCGAGCCTTGTACTTATCAATAGTACCATCGAGGCCCTAAGCTTCTTCTTGAACACCCATTTGCAACCAATAGGTTTATACCCAAATGGTAAATCAGATAACTCCCATGTTCTATTAGAAAGAATCGAAAGTCGATCTCACTCCGGACGCATCGGGAGATGCATATGCCTCTGTAATAGAGGTGGGAGTATCATCCACAAGGTATACAATGAAATCATCACCAAAGGATTTTGCAATCCTTCGTCTCTTGTTCCTCACAGGAACTTCATTGTCATCCTCCTCAAGGACTTCTTCAAGTGGTTGTTCAAATGACTCAACAGGATGCTCGATAGGTGTAGTAAAATTAGGAGCTAATTCAGTAGAAAATTTAGCATTGCTACACATATCTTTCATAGGAAATATATTCTCAAAAAATGTAGCATCACAAGATTCAAAGATTGTATCAATATACATATCGAAACTTCAGATTTTACTACTAAAAATCTATAGGCAATGCTCCAATGAGCATATCCTAGAAAGACACAATCCACATCTTTGGTCCAAGCTTACGCTTCTTAAGAATTGGAACATTGACTTTCGCCAAACATCCCAGTGCGCAAGTATGAGAGTGATGGTTTCCTTCAACCCATCTCTGCCTCATCAAGTACAGATGCTTCTGCATGTCAAGCAGAGCTAGTGAAAAGAGAAGCATATTATTATATTATATACAGAGTAGATATCACTAGTGCTACTTAAACTTTTCCAAGACTCTGATTAGTTGCTCTTCTTAATTGAGCGGCGGAGCTTTTTCCCTTTTCGTTCAAAAAAAAAAAAATCTCATTCGGGTCGTCCTTCTATGTAAATTATTTTCGTTCAAAAAAAAATCTCATTCGGGTCCTTCCTACTTGTAAATTGCACGTTTGGATCCCTAAACTTATCTTGAGTTCTTATTGTAAACCGGTGCTTACAAATTGTTGCTCCTTAAACTTGTTCCGAGTTTGCATTCTACTCCTAGTACTTGTAAATTGTACATTGAACCGCACACTGCACCATCCTTGCCTCCACCAAATCGCACACGCGCATGCCTCACCCTTCAATTGTGTAATGTTGCACTGTGCTCGCCCTATCACCTCATGCCCGCCAACGTTGGGGCCGCCATGTCAACACTTGCCCTACTTGGCTGCAATGACGGCCTTGCCCTTGTCGAGGGAGGTGAAGAAAGCTAGGAGGGTGGGAAACAAGTGCAAGGAGATGACGAGAATGAGAACAAGCTTCTGCGCTATGAGGAAGAGGAAGGAGCGAGGTGGTAACAATGACAAAGTCAAGTGCAACTGCCATAATGTGGGGGCCAGCACCATGGTAACATAGAGCAGGAGCGAGTCGAGCGGAAGCAAGGTGGGTCACGACGGTGAAGGCTCGGTTGTGATGTGTAGGTGACCTAGCATGGTATGGGCGCCCAAGCATGTGTAGCAGCTCGTAGGGAAGCTACAACATTGTAGGTTGTGAGTGCAAGTGCAAAAAACGAACCAATACTAGGTCACCATGGTATTATAACAACTCGAATCTTGACACCGATGAGACAAGTGTTCCCCTCTAATTAATTCAACCTAGCTTCACCACTGTATATTGGTGACACCGATAAGACAAGCGCACCCCTCTAGTTAATTCAACCTAGCTTCACCATTGTAGATTGGTACATCGTGCCTAACACCTGGCTGCATGTCCTAGCCTCCATGCGCTATGACCTACGACACTGGGTGGATGAACGCGGTGCTGCATAGTGCGACCACGCGGGTGCAGTGGCGCACGCAATACAGTGCGGTGGCGGTGGGGTGTGGGGGTGGATGGGAATGGTACAATAGCTAGTCAATAGTTCAATTCTACAGAATTGAGTGTGTATTTTACAAGTATCGTGTCCGAGACGAGAACTTAGAAGAAATCTAGAAAGCTCAATAATATAAGTTTAGGGAACCTTATGTACAAGTACCGGGGGTAGAATGAGAACTTGGGACAAGTTTATATATACACTATATCTCTCTCTCAAAGGCACAAAGTGCTATGTATACTTATCATTGCAAGTGCATCAGATAAAGGGATTTGTATATCAACCATGTCAAACAGTGACAAATAAAGGAGAAAGGGCGCCTTTGAGAAAGAAAGAGAGGTGGCCGCATCCTCATTTGTGTTCAGGGTCTGGGTGTGTGTGGCCAGGCAGGCCAATACCATTGGCGAGAGAGTGCATCATTGCCCACACACAAAAAGCTAATAAGCAAGAGAGAAATAAAGCTAGGGAGACGTGCTACAGCTCCCTTGAGCAGCTAGCTATGGCAGCTAGGTTTCTGTAACCAATCTCGCCCATCTTTTTTCCTTTTCCTTCGTCAGAGATAGACGAGAAAGGCGTACCTGAAACGATTCCCTGCATAATCGCATTACCGCGTTCCATTCTACTTGCATTGCATCTCATCCCTCCTGCCGTCCTCCTCCTCTGGCCCTCCTCTCCTCCTGGCCGGCCACCTCATCGATCCATCCATCAATTCCATCCATCGTGTCCAGCTAGCTCGCCGCTCGCTAACCCAAGGGGAGGGCCGCCGGCCGGATCGCGAGTCGCATCGCATCGCCTGGTCGGTCCGGGGCCGGCGATCGAGCCACACTATAAAAGACCTTTCGCCGCCTGCGAACTGGGATCATCATCCCTGTCTGAAGTTCTGAACGACGAGCAGAGAGGCAAGCAAGGGCCGGGTGGTGGTGCCGTGGAGGACAGTGGAGAGAGAGGGCCGGCATCATGATGATGACGATGATGCGGTCGTGCCTCGGCGGCGGCCTGCCGGTGGCGGTGATGTTCTGCCTCAACGTGGTGGCGGCGGTCATGGTGTCGCTCGTCAAGGTGGCCATGAACGGCGGCATGAACCCGCTCGTCATCGTCACCCTGCAGCAGCTCACCGCCGCCGTCTTCCTCGCACCAATCGCATTCTTCAAGGAGAGGTAATAAGCAAGTAGCAAGATGATCCAAGGCTGACCGACCGCTGACCCACTCACTGCACCTTTCTTCGTATTCGTATTTTTTAAGTAATCTTCTTTTCTTTTCTTTTCTTTTTTCAAGAAAAAGAAGCTAGAGTCTAGAGGTTAGGAGGCAGCATGGGTTGGGTATATATGCATTCTATTTTATCTACTATTTTTTGCAAGCTCAGCTCAGCTCTGCATGTCTTTTGTTTTCATGATACTGTCTTTTGCTGCTGCAACTGCAACTCTGCAAGCTGAATGAGATCGATTCGAATTTCAGGAAGTCGAGGCCGAAGCTGACACTGGAGATCTTCGCCTACATCTTCGTCAGTGCGGTGCTCGGGTACGTATCGTATCATCTTCATGAACAAACTGCTTCAATTCTCATCACTGAATCTCGTTTCAAGATTCATCAAGCTAGCACATTGATGAACCAACCTGCGCCATTTCAGGGCAGCTCTGCGTCAGTACATGATCTTCGTGGCCCTGCGCTACACGACGGCCACCTTCGTGACCGCCTTCTCCAACATCGCGCCCGTGCTCACCTTCCTCCTGGCCGTGGCCACGCGGTCAGAGGCGCTGGACCTCAAGAGCAGGACGGGCATGGCGAAGCTGCTGGGCACGCTGGTGTCCCTGGCCGGCGCCATGGTGCTCACGCTCTACAAGGGCATGGCGCTCACCCACGCGGCGGCGGCGGCGGCCGAGCAGCACTCCCACGCCCGGCCGCACGCCGCCGCGGACGACCGCGGCAAGTGGACGCTGGGCACCGTGGCCATCCTGGGCAACTGCGTCTGCCTCTCCTGCTGGTTCCTGCTCCACGGCCGCCTCGCCAAGAAGTACCCGCACGTCTACTCGTGCAACGCGCTCATGTCCCTATTCAGCTTCCTCCAGGTGGCCGTCGTCGGCCTCTGCACCCAGCGCAGCATCGCCCCCTGGATCGTCACCAGCAAGTTCAACATCCTCACCGTCCTATACGCCGGCATCGTCGGCTGCGGCGTCTCGTTCGTGCTGGTGACATGGTGCATCGAGAAGAGGGGAGCCGTGTTCGTGGCCGCCTTCATACCCGTGGTGCAGATCATCGTCTCCGTCATCGATTTCTCCATCCTGCACGAGCAGCTCTACCTCGGAAGGTACGTACCATAGCATGCCATCACTGAATCTCTGAATCCAATCCAATCCACCTGATCGAAAGTGAAGTCACCTGCTCTGCTCTGCTTTGTGCTGTGTGCAGTGTGCTGGGATCAGTGCTGGTGATAGGTGGCCTGTACCTTCTGCTGTGGGGCAAGAGACAGGAGGCCCAGCTGCAGTGTCCTCCTCCTCCAAAGGTTGCCGAAGAAGACGACGCTGCTGACAAAGAGCAGCAGCAAGTGCAAGTGCAAGTGCAGCACAACTGAAGAGAAGACGGGCAGGGCAGCATCATCCTCTGACTGTTGGTCGTTTGGTTGTGACAGTCCCAGCAATAACATCTCTCTCTGGCTGGCTGGCTCCTTTTCCTTTTTTCCTTTTGGTGTCTCAGGGTGGGCAATGTTCCTCCCTTCCTGCTCAGATCGATCGATCAGTCTGGTGCCAACAAAGTGTTTAGATTCTAATCCAAACAGTAGAATGGTCTAAAATACAGTACTCCTACTTACTGATGACAGCAACATCACATACTGAACCACCACTACCAGCTAGCCATTTTATAGGCCTCTGGAGAAATACAGAGTAGAAGAGTGTGGGCAATACTGGAACTGAAGAGCAGATTTTTCTGCAAATATAAGCAGTTTCTGTTCACCTTTTCTTATGTATGCTTCTGCATTAGTATATTTATTTACTGCACAAAAAGAATCCAAGAAATGTGCAGAAAAAAAGACAGTGTAAGCTTGTTGTGTAACTATGTTGGTTGTCAGAGGCAAATGTTCATTGTGTAGATATCAGGTATTTCACAACCAGGTTTGGACTGCTGATCGTTTAGCAAAAAGGAACCTACCCCTATGTGATCAAGAGGATGAAACAATAAATCATTTGCTAGTGGGCTGCGTTTTTGCTCGACAAGTTTGGTCCCTGGTTTTGCAACAGTTTGGGCTGCTGCAGTTGGCTCCACAGCCTACTGTGACTCGTTTCTCAGGGTGGTGGAAGAGATCAACTGCTGCTGTCCCAAAGGAAATGCGTAAGGGCCTCAATTCCTTGATAATTTTGGTGGCTTGGGAGATTTGGAAGCATCGCAATACTTGTGTCTTTGATAATAAGAGGCCAAGTGTTCAGGAAGTCCTTGGGGCTATTAGCTCAGAGGGAGGGCTCTGGTGTTTGGCGGGGGCCTTCAAACTCCAGGAACTTGTATTTAGGTTGCTGCCTTTTGGTGCTTAGGGCATGGAGGCTTTTGGTCGTTTTTCTGTTCTTTGTGTGGCGATTCTGTATCCTAGTGTCCTGTGTGTGGGGTGTGTGAGTTGAGGGTGTGTGTGTTGGGTCTCTTGGACCCGTGTATCCTTTTTTCCACCTTAATGAAATGACGCGTAGTTCTCCTGCACTGTTCGAGAAAAAAAAATGTAAAATAAGATATCTCCTGCATTTGACATAAATCAAAATATAAAAATTTCTACAAGGGCTTTATTACAAAAAAATTGTGGGGATGGAAATTCTGAGCCACTTCATCACTCTTTTCATGTGTGTACTGATGACATTACTCATAACAAAAATTGAATAGACATAATATAAGAGTACATATAGAACCCAAAAGAAACAACCATAGTAAAAAAACACAGAACAAACTCACTATCTACATTATATACGCAGTACACCTTGGCCTCACGCACAGATACACACAACACAAATGTCAGATGCAAAATTGAACAGTCAGTAGACCTCCACATTCCATTGCTCTCCCCTCTTCAGCTGCTTCTTGTAGTCGAACCAGTCAATTCCTGACATAACCAAGAAATGCAACACAAGTCAGCACTATTAATTTCACAGCAAGAACGGTTCAAATTAGAGATAACAGGTTCAAAAGGTTATCTATCTATAGAGTATATATACCATCTTTTTCAGCCAGTGACACCATAATGTCATCAATACCCTTCTCCATGCCTTTCAACCCACACATGTAGACGTAGGTGTTGTCCTTCTTCAGAAGCTCCCACAGCTCCTCCTTGTACTCTGCCATCCGGGTCTGGATGTACATCCTCTCCCCTGCCGCGTTTGTCTGCTCCCTGCTGACGGCGTAGTCAACCCGGAAGTTCTCTGGTGCTTTCTCTTTCATCTTCTGAAACTCCTGAATAATGTCCATTCACAAATGCAGTAGCGCAATTAGATAGGTTGAAGCCACACACATGAAAAAAGAAGAAGAGGAGAGTAGCATTTGTGCAGTGCCTCATGAAAACAGAAGAGATCGATATACAGACCTCCTTGTAGAGCAATGAACTGCTCGTTGGAACACCCAGGAAGAGCCATCCCAGACCGTTGAACTGCAAAAGAGTTCACACATTGTTTGTTTGTTTAGCCTTTCTCTGTGAACGAGATATGGGTGGTTTTAGTTTGATACTGCCGGGATAAAGTAGAACACTGCTGTACCTTGTAGTCGTCATGCTTCTCAAAGAACATCTTCCACAGGAACGAGCGGAACGGAGCAATACCTGTACCGGTGGCAAGCTGGAAGCAATTGGCATGACTGTGAAATCTCTGTCTGTCATCAGTTATTAGGCGCTGATCAACAGGAGTTGGCTCTGAAGCTTACCATTACAATAGTAGCGTTGGGGTCTTTGGGCATGAGCATTTCTTTGCCAACTGGTCCTGTTATCTGGACGTCAGCACCTGGCTTCAGGTCACCTGCATTATGATATGAGTTATGAGCACAGGGGAGCAAGTTGGATCAGGCATTCAGGTGTCAACTTTTAAAGTGAAGGATCATAATGCAGATCTGGATACATGTTAATGAAATGAGGATTATGGATGCCACAAGGTGCTGGTAGTACTATATTCCTTCTAAGGTTTCCATTTTGGTACCGTGTCGGTTCAATGAAGTCAGGTCAGGATTAGTGTATAAAATATAACAGTAAAATGTGTAAGGCCAATGGTAGCATTGACTTAAACAGTAACTGTGTACAAGAAGAAAATAATGAGACGCGCAATAAGATGTCTGTTGAAAAAAATTAGATAAGCCTTTTGAGATTATTTTTCGTGCTTTAATCTTTTTGCAGAAGTGGCTGGTACTGCTTAAGCCGGTGGACAAAGACAGGATTGAAAAGATAATGGAGATCGTGTTGGAGTGGACCCTCTGGCTGTTCAAGATTCAGACATTGTTGAAATCTAAGCTGTAATAGGGCCCTTCTTTTGGTTTTGTTTGAAGATCTGGCAATCCTAGCAGACTTTGTATGAAACTGTATTGCTTTCTTAAAAGCAGAGGATCTCTTTTCGAAAAAAAGAAAGAAAGACAATGAAGCAGATAGTAAAGTCAGTGTCATCTACATGAGGATCAGATTTCAAAAATCTGAATCCTGACGGCTTCTATTCCGAGAAACCAATTATTGAGGAGGAGGATATGCAGAGAAGAAGAACGCAATGCAGGCAGAAAGTGATGAGGAGACAGACTTACATAAGAAGTTGGAGCAGACTCCTTTGACGATCTCTCCGGCGTCGTTGGTGTAAACAAGTCTCTTGACACACAACGAGACCTGCAGACGAAGCACAAATCAGGTAAACGATCTGCTCGTCTCGCCGGGAAGAAACAAAGAGTATGCTTGGTTGGTTCAGACTGAGACTGACAGTCTTGGAGTCGCCGAAGTCGCCGAGCGCGCTGCTGGCAATGGAGTAGAGCCTGAGCTTGTGCGGCTTGCCACTCTTGTCGACGCCGTCGGCGATGATGCCGATGGACTGGCCCTCTTTGTAAGGGATCTTGCCTGCGTGCAGTGCGTGTACAACAGTTGGGCACCTGTCATGCATCGTGGCACCAAGGAACTACAAGATCAACCTACCTTCGGTGCTGAAGACCATGTGCCACGTCTCCCCCGGCGCGTCGTCGCCGGTGATCTTGGTGTTGAGGAGGCACTTGCCGACGTACGGCTCCTTGGGCTTGTACACGTTGGTGACGACGCCTTCCTCCTGCTTCTTGGACTCCTTCTTGGCCTTGGCGGGCGCCTCGGCCTCGACGGCGGCGGTGTCAGTGGCGGACGCTTGCGCCCGGATGGCGCCCCGCGCGGGCCTCGGCCGGTAGGATAGGAAGTGTGGGGCGGCGGTACAGGGGGACGCCGGCGATGCCTTGACGGCGGCGGCCGAGGAGGACGGGAAGGAGACGGCCGCGGCCATGACTGTAGTGGCCATGGCGGCCGGCAGCGGCTACACAGTGACGTATGCTTCTGCTGTGCGAAAAATGAAGGGGCCGGACCGGAGGCGGAGGAATGAAGGCGGCCCTGGCCGGAGATGATGCACGACGACGGCAGCCCAGGGCCAGGGGGAGAAAGATGAGTGGAAGGCGGGGAGGAGAAAGGAGATGAGAAGCAAGTGGTTGTGGTCTTTTGCCAAAATGTTCTTTGGTCGTTTCTGTGCTCTATGATTCGTGCCACCAGGCCCACACCAGGTCCACTTGCTCGATTTTTCTCTTTTGTTGTTGATTAGTTTTCCAGAATGCAACTGTTTTGATGTATACCTGATATTTTTTTTGGATAATGGAACTAAGTTCCAGCCTCTACCAACCTTATGTTTATGTATTTTGCTTTGAAAATTTTCTATCCATAGCAGACTCTTCAAACGCTGGTTTGAATGGTCTGTTTCTTTTATCAAGTCTACAAACTGAGCCATGATTTCAATTTTACAGCAGATAGAACTTCGATAAAAAAAAGAAGATGGAATCCAAGTGTTGTCTGAAACTAAAAAGTTATGGTACTACAACATGGAATTGGGCATACACAAGTTACGTAATTGGCAATTGTTCAACGGAGATGAATGAACTCCATATAGCTTCTTCATCCAGGACCAGAAAAATATGGTACAGGACCATTCCAGACAGCAGCCTAAACAGATCATTCTGCTCCACACAAGTTATACAAGTACAGGGGCCATTCTTTTACTGGACTCGCCAAACGTTTGCTGCCGTTAGCCCGTTAGTCTCCTTCTGAGCAACTTTTGAGACGTTGAGTCGTTAATCCAACGGTACAGACAGAGAGGGAGCTTAGCCCCCCACCCTGAGTGCCCTATCCATTGTCGACCAATTAAAGGCCATGTTTATGAAACCACCTGCACATTTCTACAAAATAGTTTTCAGGGGAGACTGGAAGAACTAAAAATAATAATCTGCACAATTTAGAACTTTAATCGTGGCCAAAGGCAAGAGGTAGAATAGGACTGATTTTTTTTTTTCTAGAAAACAAAGGAGAGCTACACATCATTATATTAAGAAGGAGATGGAAAAAGGGACAAAGCCCAAACAACACAAGACATCACAAACCCAAAACCACACACACACTCTGCTGCTCTCAGGAAAGAGGTAGAACTGACTTGAAATTACTGAAGAAATAACCATGGTACCTAATTGCGGAAATCAGGGGGCACAGTTTCTTCTTCAAAGTATTCCTTTCTCACAGTCTCGGCATCGCAAAATCTTACCTAGCAGGGGCAACATAGCAGTAGACTGTAAGATTCCATATCGTTTGATGAAGCACTAATCTAAGAGAGAGGGACAGCATACCAGAGAGGCATATGATTTCAACAGAGGTTTAACAACTTGCCACATTGGTTGAAAAACAAATGGAGCATCGACAAAAAGAACTTGGCCAAGCCGCTTCGGGTAGTAATAGTAAAAAACATCAATCTGGGAATGGGAAGGGCCATTAATTGTGATGCATATACCTCCCCAAAAATCATGTTTATAAGTATATTAGTTGCAGCATAGAGCAAGAAATTAGAAATCCATATGTGATTTGAATTAATCCATTAGATAAACTTGTTTTTGCCTTATGACTTCTGAGAGCATCAACACCCCCCCCCCCCCCCCCCCACACACACACACTCTCTCTCTCTCTCTCTCTAAATATTAAGTGCCTCATCACAGTTTTCATATGCAGAAAAAAGTTTCATGTTTTATTCGACCGGAATTACTTTTGCAACAGATGTATACATTTACATGAATGATTACTAATGTTTTCCCTGTGGCATTACTGCCCTCCTTTTACTATCTTCCATATTGTTGCAAATAAAAGTATGCCTGTCTACCATTGAATCAGCACAAAAAGGTAATCAGTAATGCTTAGTCATGTCCTGAAGCTATCAAACTCACCAAAAACTTTAGGAACTGGAGATCACCATTTTCAACACGAAAGCCTCGCAGATCAAAGATCCCAAGTATATTCTCTGCTCCTGAGGGAAGTCTGCTTACTGCCTTCTCAACCAAATAGGCACATAGCTTCTGGTTTTCAACTGGATCCTGTGTCTGCAGTGGCATATTATACATGGATCATTAGTATTATTAAGAGCAAATGCTCGTGAAATACAAGACATATCTTCAAGTTACAAGTCAGCTAGCTATGCCATGTAGTTTAATTTTGGTGCTGCTATGAAGTATGAAGTAGTACTGATAGTTTCCACTGCATACTGTCTTCTTTTGTTCTTTGTGCAATTCTAAAAATTGGAAACACCGTGTGTGTAGCCACTATCCCTGTTGAACATTTCCAAATCAAGATTGGGGAACAAAAGAAACGCACCGAAGGGAAATGTTTGGCTGCCACTACAACTAGCACAGGTCTGCCATAAATGTCCAAAGAATCATGTACATATGCCTTGCCAGTTTGGTAGAGGCCTTTCACTGATTCTTCTGATAACTCTGAAACACCAAACTCCTGACGCCATTTCTAATGCAGTTGAGGAAAACTGAAGATACCAATGCAATGCATATATAAAATTCTTCAGAATACCATGGGTTTTATTTTATTTAGAGATTAAAGACATTGTTAGGTTTCCAATGATCTTGCAAAACATCAGCCTGCTCGAGGTGTTAGCTTGACTGGTACCAGTGAATGACTTATAGGATACAATCGCCTTGGTGAGCTTGGAGACAGCTTCATCGACGGAGAACTTGCGGTCCTTCAAGAACCAGAGGACCATGTTGTCATCGTCCCTCCCGTTCCTGCCCGTGGGCAGGCCTGGGTGCTCCCTCGCTAGCCGTTCTTTCACCTCCAGGACAAGCTTCAGACAGGAAGCAACCAACACGACATAGACAAGTCGATCATTAGTCAAGGAGCATCTCCAAAAGACCCTTTACATGTATGGCTCTTTGTCACAAATTTTAGAAAACAAAACAAAAAGCATGCTCCCCATAGACTATCCAAATCACTCTCAACCTTTTCCTCTTTTTTTCAAAGCCGCTCTTGTCGCTCTCTGTTTTTGGGGAGGCTACATGTGTATCTACATGCAATATATGGTAGTTTCTAATTGATCTATCACACAAAGAAAAAGTTATGATGAGCTATCAGAGTGTATGTATTCCATCAAAAAAAAAATCAGAGTGTATGTATAAAATAAAAATTAGAGTGTCTTTTCTAAGCTTACACATGATCCCACTCTTTGTTTTATTATCCTAATAAATAATAAGCTACATAAGCTCCGGGCGGTAGCACACTGCGCACTTAGTGGGCATAGGTTACCTTGGAGGTGGATGTGGCACCTGGCGGGGCGGCGCTCTGGCATCGCACTGCAGCCCTGGACTTGAGCGGAGGAGCACGGACGACGGAGCGGCAGAAGTAGCAAGAGGCGGTCATCATCTTCCCTCTTCTTTTCCCCCCTCGGATTCTGCTTTGCTGGTCCCTGCAACTGCAATGCAAATGCAAGGTCGGATGATTGTGGATGTTTACACCTGCTCAGACTAGAGTTGGAGTCGGGCCGTGGTGGAGAACCCGGCCGACAGCAAAATCAGCGGCCGGAGCCCGACCCGACGACAGACTGCAGCAGAGGGAGGGAGCCAAGAGGTCAACGTGAGCGACGCGGGACCTTGAGGCGAGGGCGGGCAGACGCAGCGGTGGCGAAGCGTGGTGGGTGCCTCAGAGGGGCGAGTCTGCACTGACCGCCGGGAAGGGAAAGATGAGATCAGGGGGGATTGGAAACCAAAATATCAGCAGGCTGAAGAGCTGCTGTTGCTGTTGGGCTGCTTTCTTCTTGTTTGTCTGGGCTGGGCTGGGCTGGGCCCAACAGAGAACATGTTCCGGCTCTACTAATGGCCCATTCCATTTGTGAATTGACTGAGGCCCACCCACATCCAGACTCCAGCGGGCAGTGCCAGTGGCAGGCGGCTCCCCTTCCTTCTGCGCCGCTGCAGACTGCATCTCCTCAGGTGCATGGCCACCGGCAGGTCCTGCCCTTGATGCTCCATCTCTCTCTCTCTCTCTTTCTCAACTGCTTGGATCTACATTCCTGACGGTTCCTATGGGATATGGTTTTGACTTGGGTTCCTATCAAGCTTTGTGTTGTCTCCATCTGTGTCGCAGTTGCAGCTAGCGTTGCTGTTCTACATACAATTACAATTTGGCGCCAGGGTGCTTCCACTCCCGTGTTCGTGTTCGTGTTCCTTCCATAAAGGAAAGGGACCTCCTTGCTCTGAGAAAAAAAAAAAAAGTATTGCTGATTATTTCCTTCTCCTGCTCTGTTACCTGTGCTGTGCTCTTGTTGCCTGCAGTATACCTCTCTCTCTCGCGTGTTTACTATTACCCCAGTACTGAAATTTGCTAGGCCTGCTGGAACTCCCTGTCAGAACATGAGGTTACTGCATGGTACTTTGGTGTGCTCTGCTAGTTTCAGGCTTAGCTGCTACTTGCTAGGCAAAAAAAAGTGCTGAATTTTGTTACCAGAGCATTACGTGTCAGGTACAAGAAAGACTTCTGCTTGGTATGGACATAAAGCAAGGCCTCATCATAGTGATAAGTTTCCAGGGTAACCTGTACATGCTACTATTTTGTGCCTGCATTCCAGCTGCTCCTGTGGTTTTCAGTTCCCATTTCCTCAGGGTCAAAACATCCTGCATTTATTGCACCATGGCTTAATATCATTTTACTTTTTCGGGAGTTGGGGCTGCTGAGCTTTCTTTTATAGTGTGATCAGGGTCATTTTATACAACAATGGAGCTGGAGATATATGTGCAGTGTTGCTAAAATATATGTACGTCCAGTTTTGGTTTAATAGAATGTCAATGCCTGATTCGTGTTAGCAAGTTGTGGCTGTGGTCAGTTTGCTGCACTCCTTACCAGGGATGGGCAAAAAAACCGAGACCGGAAAACCCAAGGCTCAGACTGAACTACCTGAATTACTGGTGTTCGGTTTTTCAGTATTGTTTGGTCAGAGCTGAGAAACCAAACCGATAATTCGGGTACCCAGAGCGTTGGTTCTTCAGTCATCGGGCACAACTTCGGTTGAAACCCGAAACAAATGGTCTGAAAATTCAGTTGAAACCGAATGCCAGCCCTAGTCCTTACTGTATCATGTAAGGTAAAGTGTCCTTCCCGACTTTCATTTGTAGGCATTTGATTTGAAAGCATTAAAGTATCAGTACAACTCTTTGACCTACAAATTCATCTACCATAGTACCAACATATGAGTGTAGCTGACCAATTTACTTCATTTCTACTTTTTCTTTTTTACTAATTCCTTTTCTTTTGTTGCCATCTTCAGGGTCATTGGTGGTTCTAAAACTATATCTGCCTAGTTTTCAGTATTCAAAGTTAAATCAGTTTGTGTGTAATGGTTTTTGTTCAGTTAACTTTCATTTAGATATGCCTCGTAGTGCTCAAATTCAGTTTAGTACCTATGTTCCATTTTTCCCCCTATTGATATGATTTATGAAACTAGATCAACATCATTGAGTGAAATTTTTCCTATTTAAATAAGTTTCTGCCATTGTTTAAATAGACTTTTCCCACCATTCTTCATCTTATCTCTCTGTGAGTCTGTTTTTGCATCTTTCTGCTATGCAGTAGATGCATTCTGCAAAGGAAGAAATAATTCATTTGCATAATTATTGAGTTGGCCTTGGACTGTTCTCAATGCAAGGTTATTTATTTATTTAGACAAAGCGAATTCTGGGTTCCAACTAGTCATGTTACCCTAAGACATTCTAATTTCTCATTCAGTTAATTGCTTTGCACTTTCTGGGAACTTAGCTGGCCATGTTGTGCACACATGATGTATTTGTGTTTCATAGTATTTGTGGAAAAAATGCCAAAACTTTTTTCGAGTTATCGAACATTTTCAGCTCTGTCCAGTATGCTGATGCCATGTTGCTTGGCCTAGGCTGGCAAGGACAACATAATAGTTCTAGAATAACTATGCAGTGACAGAATATAGTAGATAGTACGGTAATGCTTTTAACTGTACCATGTTCCTAATAATATCTTGGCACTAATGGTTTGCCTTTGTGTAGGTGAATGCTGGCATTGGCACTAATTATACTAGGAGGATTCCCCGCGCGTTGCCGCGGGTATGAAAAGAGAATTTAATAGGTTAGGATGTTAATCTCTAAGAATTTTTTATAGATGTATGTGTAATCGTTATGACATGAAAATGATGAATTTGGTCATATAATCATTAGTTCTGAAGTATTATATAAAATGGCCCAACAGGATCAAGTAGATATCTTTTGGAGACAAAGTGGGTTCATTGGTGGTAAACATGTAGGTCTATGCAGGAGCAGCAGCAAGCATATTGAAAGGCACATTGCCGGTAACAAACTGGGCAAAGGCAGAAACATCTAATCATTTTCATCAAACTTAGGTAGAATATAACCACATATATATTGGCAAGAGTAGGCACTCATCAGATGGGCACCAACATCCTAAATGTATGAAACTGAGACTAAATTAATTGGCATATAGGACAACAAACTAAAATTATATTCATTGGCATATAGGGTATCCTCGCCGGGCGTCGATGTTGTCAACAACGCTGACCCACGACAGCCAAGGGATGCAGTCATTGATGCGGAAGCGGTAGGAGCCCAGCATGAGAACGTACGTTCGTTGTCCTCTACCGGCAGCCCGCATGCCAATCACGATCCACCCGGGGACATCCTTGTGAAGTCAGCCCCCATGCCGTGGCGGTGTGGCTCCACTCTTTGGAGCAGCGACTCCACCTTGGCCTGCTCCCGATCATCGTCGGCATGGGTTGATGGACGTACCTATGAACTATGATGATGCCGCTCTGCGGCCGGCGGCCACACACACGAAGGTCGTTAGTTTGTGGAAGGCTGTGAACCGGTGATGAAGCCATCTGATCGCTCGATGTGGCTATAAATAGTCTAGGCATGTCATGAGTGCCCAGTTGAAACGACAGAGGAATCGATGGTGGCATGCGAGCGAAGAGTCACGCGACAGAAGCGAAGAGTCACGCGACGGAATACTTGACGGCCGGTGGCGAATTACCAGATGACAGAATGGAGAAGCGAAGAGACATGTAACACTACTAATGGAGACATGTAACACTACTAATGGGGTTTTGTGTGGATGAAAAATTAGTGGTCGGGAACGACGGACGGGACGCTGGGGTTGGAGACTCGATCCGTTCGGCACCGGGTAGATGAATGGATGGCCTACGATGGGCTGTTTTTTTTATTGTACGATGGACTTGGATCGGTCAGTAACTGAAAAAAAAAGGAAAAATGCTGATGTGGCGCAAGGAGAGATGAGATAATTACCTTAGTGGGGTTTGTTTATATAGAAGGTATAGATTGCAGCAAAGGAACTAGGGAACCAAAATATGGATCTGCTGACCAAAAGAACTCGGGAACCAAAAATATTGCAGCATCAGGCAGGGCCAGCGCGGCCAGTTGGCAAGATGGACAGAGAGACCGCCTCTTATGTTGATGTGAATGGATAGAAATTAACTGTTTTGTTCAGTTCTAGGCTGAGTACAATGTATGAGCAGTTTTTATCTATTTTTGTTCCAGCCTTCATCAGTTTTATAGGATAGGATACTAGAGCTCTAGATCATCATGAAGGACCCAGAGATGGTGAACTTGCTCTCTTGTTTTGTGGCGAAGTTAACAATTAATGAAAGCAATGGTTGATTATGAAAATAAGCAAATGCCTGTTTCAAGATTTATAAACTAACTACAACGGTAGCACCCACTCCTAGGGTATGTGATCCGACGCCCTCCCAGGTGGAGCGGCGGCTCAAGTCGTTCCACCACAAGAGGGTACATATCCAGGAGCTCGAGGTAATGAACCCATCTTGACGGCCCCGTGGTGTCCTGGTTGTCCATTACTAGGACATGCATTTCATCGGTCTCGTCCAAGATCTTGGGCACCTCCGGATCTGTCTCCTTGTCGACGACCTTGGCCGCCTTCGGGTCTCCACATATACGGTAGGCATAACAGACAATGGCGTGCGTTGAGACGGCGTCGCCGTAGATCATCTCGTGGTGACGACACCGCCAATCTCCCGGATCTTCGCCAGCACGTCACATATGTGCGCCCCTTCCTCCGTCCAGACGTTGTCCCGCCGGCAGCACCTGCGCAGCTTGCGGGGCGCCGCCGCCCTGCAGGGGAAGGTGCCCGGCCCGTGGCATGCCTCGTACACCACACGGTGCATCGCCTCTACGCACACCGTGCACGCCACCAGACTACAGGTATCTGCACAGCAACAGCAGAGAGGGAAGGAGACAATCAGACAGATGATCGATCAATCAATCAGAGAAGAAACTAAAGGGAGACAGTCAGACAGAATACAGATGCACACCAACAAATGCAGAGGACAATGCCTTGGATCTCTTACCTTCGACGGTCTGTGCCATCGGAAAGCCCATACAGTCTTTCCAAGATTTCTCCAGCTTAACGGGACCAAGTGGCCCTAGCTCTCTTCTCATGTGCTCCCTGAGCATTGCCCAAAGATTGGGACACGCCCTCCGCTTCCGACGAGGATCGAGAATAGGCACGGGGTCGGGGTCCGCGCGGTCGTCGCCGCCGTTCTTGCGCGGGACGATCTCCCAGCGGAGGCAGAGAGGCGCCGGGTCCACGTCGGTGAGGTAGCCGTCGCTGCCGTTCTTGCGCGGAGCGATCTCCCATCCGCGGCGGAGAGGCTGGCGTAGAAGCGCGGGGTCCGCGTCCTCCTCATCGCCGTTCTTGCAGGGGTCCAACTCCCCGGCGCGGCGGAGTCGGAGAGCTTGGCGTAGAGACGCGGGTTCACCGTCGGATAGGTGGTCCTCGCCGCCGTTCTTGCGCGGGACGATCTCCCTGCGGAGGCGGAGAGGCGCCGGGTCCACGTCGGTGAGGTAGCCGTCGCTGCCGTTCTTGCGCAGGGCGATCTCCCATCCACGGCGGAGAGGCTGGCGTAGAGGCGCGGGGTCCGCGTCCGCCTCATCGCCGTTCTTGCAGGGGTCCAACTCCCAGGTGCGGCGGAGTCGGAGAGCTTGGCGTAGAGGATCGGGTTCGCCGTCGGATAGGTGTTCCTCGCCGCCGTTCTTGCGCGGGGTGATCTCCGAGCCCTTCTTGTGCGGGGCGATTTCCTCCGCGCCGAGGCTGCGTGGGATGGTGGTGCTGCACCGCACTCCCTGGCGCGGCGGCATGGGCGTGTTCCGGTGGTGGAGACGCGTCGGGTCCACGACGTAGCCATCGGCAGCATCGCGAAGGTGTAGAAGAACTCTGCCGCCTCGATCGCCGAGGTGATCGGCGCCGCCGCCGTCGACTTTGATGCGAGACGCGTCGTCGAATAGGTAGAAGTCACCCATCCCGGCTTCGCGCGGCAGCGTAGTCCGGAGGTGCGGGCGGCGGGTCACCGTTTCTTGATTTCTTCGTGTGTTAAAGGAGAAGGCGGGGCGGGGCGGAGCGGAGCGGGGCGCCTTAAATGCTCTTAACGGTCTACTATGACGGTTGACGGGTAGTGGACCCATCAGTCAGCCTCCGTGAGGAGTCTAGACAAAGAGGCAAATGTGAATTTAACAAAAAAATTCTTGAGGAGCAGCTGTGCAACTGCCAGAGCTGTTAGCGTTGATCAGGCACTAAGCCGAATTTTGGGTGAAAGCCAGGAATAAGGGCCTGGGTTGTTTAATCCAGCGAGTAAGGCAAATCCTTTGTTGTAAATCACTAGAATCCATCTATTTATACTGAACAATACTTTCTATTAATACAAATGTGTAAATATTCTGTATGATCGAGAAAAAAATGAATAATTAAAGATATATAAGCAGTGTTATGTTATGTAACAAGTGTAACTCATGGTCCACAAATTGGTAAGAAATTGGGCTAATTGGACAGCCCAACAAAGGAGCAATGTCGCCGCCGCCGCAACAAGCCGCGCCTTGCGAGCCCAGCATGCCGTGTGCGCGTGAGGAGAGGGCGCGGGCGGCGCCGCCGCCACCGTCTATGAAGGATGTTACGTCATCTCCAGTTGCTTAGGGGCTAAGTCGTGATAGGACTATAAATTTTTCTCAATCATGCAAAAGATTTGTGTGTATTTGCATTAAGAAGAAAAAATTTTACAATTGGGGGTGATTACATCTTATGAATGAGCATTGTCTCCCCCCTGAGCTAAGCTGATTAGGCGATTACTCGCATAGACTCCCCATGTGCTTGGCGCCCGCCCTAATCCACAGCTTGGCTTGATACTTGATCGGATCCTTGAGTGCGTTTAGCTGCGTGGATGCACCGCGGAAACAACGTACATTGCGCTCCTTCCAAACTTCCCAAGCGATCAACGCAAACATGTTGTCGGCCCCTTTGTCGAACGGATGTGGCCAGAGCCGTCACCACACCTCCCACCAGTTGATGATGGAGCCGGGGGGGCGAGGTGCTTGAACACCGAGGGCGCTGCTGCTTCCGTCCATATCTGCCTGGTGAAAACGCATCCGATGATGATATGATCGATCGACTCCGCATCTGGTCACAGAGAAAGCATGTGCCGTGCGCGTCCAGTCCGTGCCTTTGTCGCCGGTCTGCGGTCCAATGACGGCGTCGGATTGTGAGCCAGAGAAACATCTTGAACCGCAGCGGTGCCCATGTCTCCCACACCCTTATGCAGCCTGGTATTGCGTGCGATCCGAGGTGCAGGGCCTGATACGCCGAGTGCACCGAGTAGTTATCGTCTGAAGACCACTGCCAGAAGAGGCAATCAAGCCCGTCGGTGAGAGTGATCCCGTTGATGGCGCCAAGGACTATAAATAAAGGCCCACATGTACTCGTTTTAATCAAGTAGGGAATTGGGTTAATCCCAACTCTGGCTTTCTAGCTCTTGGCTCCCTCCTCTCTAACCCTAGCCCCCGCCCCCGCCCCGTCTCCTATGCCGCCGCCGCAAGCTGCGCGCGCACGCTAGCACCACCGCCCGCTACGGCCACGCCACCGCTTCGCTCTTGCCGCCACGTGTCAACCGGATCGAGACCCCTTATATGTTACATATGAAAATGCATATTTACAACTATGTTGGTAACTGAAAAGCCAATAAGGTTTTATGGACAATCCCAAATGGTGATATATGGTACCACAGCAACCAGGTTACTCTTTATTGTATGGTGCTACATCAATCATGTTAATCTTCACTCTGCCTGGTGTGGTGGACCCTTCGTTTTTGCCGATAGGAGGCCTATCCACCCATGCTCTGTGTCTTGAAGATGGTGCTTTTCGATAGGACTGATAGGTCTACTGGCTTGTGACCGGTCGACATTATTGTTAATCTACTAGGTTAATGCCCGCGTTGCTACGGAAAAAATCATAATAATAATTTAAGTTTGTATAAATGTGTTATAGCAATATAATGATGTTGAATTTTATCTCGCATCAAGCCTTTTAGCCGATCATCACTTTTACATGACAGCCATATGTGAAAATATGCATGTGCGAGAAGCGCGATTTATTCCATATATCCTGTAGGCCAATAATCCCATGCCGGTGCGTCCCTGCCACCTGAGTCATCCACCATCATCACAGCCACTCAGTCCAGAATCCAGATCATTGAAATGCAACACAAGAAACGTCATGGTACTCGCACATAGGTTGCAAAATGGCACGAGGTTTCAGAAGGGTTCATGCATGCATAGCATAAGGAATCAATTGCATTGACCACTTCCCTACTCGTGCCTCTCTCTGGAGTCGTGTTTGGTTTCCCTTCGGCTGGCCATGCGTTAGTATTAGGGTGCTCAACACCCATGAATTTGGACTTCAGACAGCCACTGAATGTTCCACTGAATGACTGAAATGAGATTAAAAGCAATCAATGAACTGTCAATATTCCACTTCTACAAAACATGCTATGTTTTAAGTTTCTAATTAGTTATTCAATCAATGACTGTATTGCAATTCTTGTGATAGTATAGCACATTTTATGATAATATTAGTGTAGTATAATAATTGTAATAAAATGTAAAAAAATATTAAGTGTAGTAAAAGTTGCATGGTAAATGGTTTTATTAAAAAAAATGTTAAAAACTACTTCCTCTGTCCTGTAATACAATGCATTCTAGTTTATTCTAAGTTAACTAGTTAAGTGCCCGTGCGTTGCTACGGGTATATATAAGATTAGAACAAGGCATACAATTAACAGATTCAAACAAAACTGTCAAAATGAAGAAACCATGGTCAACTGCAATGCATGTGCCATAATTTGTTGTCAACAGAGACATCAGGTAAATGTTACTCAAAGGAGATTAGCTCACATGAAACAACCCAGCACGCCATTTATTGTCCACATCCTTTGCTTAAACAATGCTCAGAAATTTGGTTGAAAAATAACATTAGAGCAGCAAAATAATCTGCTCTCGACCAATCAAACCAACATATACCATCTAAGCGATTTGTCAAACCTGAGATAGTCTATACCTACTCCAAACTCAACATCCTGAACAAGCACCTCCCTGGCCTGGTTATAGGATATTGTTGTTGTTAGAGACGCAGCCTCATCCAAAGGTCCACTGGTACTCCCTCATCACTTGCTCCTCTTCCTCAGCTGTGAAGTCGTTCTCTTGATGCATTTTTGCGGATGTCCTCTGGAGTCTTCCCTTTTATCATGTCCATGATGCTCAGGCAGGTCAGGTTCAGTAGGCCCCTTGATGTCCAGGTAGTTTGCAGCCTGCGAGGACCAACTACATGTTAAGTACATTCAATGACTTTATGATCTATGACAGGTACACAATATAGTCCTACAATGTATTTACTTATTTTTACACTACAAATGGCAAAATTACAAACCAATATCAAGTCTCTAAAGCTAGTATTATCACTAAACATTGACCATTACCAAGTGGCCAAGCCTTTGACTATATGTGCACCAAGCATGGCAGCAGAACCATAAAACTACTCCAGCTTATCCTATTTCATCTGCCATACCTTTCGGAAAATTTCAAATATCTATGGATCCAAGTACAACATTGATCATGAGTAGATAGGTATAAACCACTCCTAATTACCAAGTGAACAATTTCAAATGGCTCATTTTTTTTTTCTGGTTATGCTAGAGCAACTTAATTGACACAACCTTAGTATTTATATAAGAGCAAAACTTTATGCAAGGGTAATTTTTTTGACTCAAACTATCAAAAAAGACATACCAATCCTGCACAGTACATCTTATCACCCTTAAGCACTTTGCCACATCCTACAAGTTCATCATCTGCTTGCCAGAGCAAGGCCGAGGGGTCTCCAGTATCCTCTAGGGTTCATTAAATTAGCTCCCTTTCTTGCAGTCTGGCCAAATAGAAGAAGACACATAATCACAAGACAAAATAAAATGAAATAAATTGTCTGGATGGACAAGCATCAAAGCTTCTTGATAGAGATCAATAATAGCTTAAATAAAATATGAAGAAAATCTGAAGCCATTAGAAATTTTGAATCCCCATTCCCCAAAACCACAAATTCTAGAGAAAACAGGAGCCTGGAGTAGGTTTGGGAAGCAAATCTGCAGCGCCATTCAACAAGCAGAGAAACCAGATGGGATGTAAATCACATGATTCACTCCTGCAGTCCTGCTACACTTTTATCCCACCTAGCAAACCCATCCATCAACATGGAATTCCACACCAAAGACGAACGTGGATACCAGCAAAGATGGATATTTGAAATATCCAGGCGTGTAACACAATCAAGAAAGAGGACAATTGTGTAGTTAACAATCACGATATGTGAAAAGGAAGCAGAGATCCAATCAGTTCTTGGAAGTGGGAGAAGGCATACCAGGTGGAGCGTTCATGCCTATGAAGATCGGCAAAAGTGATTTGCAGCGACAGTGACAAGATCCAGCAGGCTGCCCACATTCTCCCTAGCTCCATGTTGTTTCTGAACCCGTCCGACACTCTCTCCCAGAAAAGCAGCAATGCACAACTAAAATGCATCCAATTTGAGCATTTAACAATGATTAGAATAGACCGGGGTGATAAAAATTAAACACCTCGTTTGGAACTTGTAATAATGCCTCCCTGCATTGCACATAAGTAAGACAGCTTCTCAGGTGCATTTCAAAGAGCCGCAACAAGCAGCAGAGCTCACCTTCGAATCTTGGCGATTGGGACACTTCAACTCTTCCAGGGAGCCTCTGGTGATCTACCACCCGACCAAAACCAAGAAGGTAAAATATTACCAGCCTACCAGGAAATATGGGAAATTACCAGGAATGTTGGGCATGGGGATGGAGTCTACTCGGTGGCCTGCGCCACCGGAGCGCGTCCGGCCCGCGCGGCGCCACGCCGAGGCAGGCAACGAAGACGGCGAGGGCGAGGGCAAGGGCTCAGGGACGCCCGCTCTGCCTGCCGACGCTGGGTCGCTGCTCCGCCGAGCGAGCGAGCGAGCGGAGCAGAGCGGAGCGGAGCGGAGAGCGCCGCGTGCCGAGGAAGGCGTCGATGAGGGCGAGGGCGAGGAGGAGCCGCCTCCGTCACTGCTCCGCCTCCACCGCTGGGTCGCTGCCGGAGGCTGCGAGCTGTGGAGATGGGCGAGTTGAGCCGCGGCCGCTGGAGATGGGAGCCGGGCGCCGGCCGAGCGGGTCGGAGGCGGCGGACGGGGTCGGAGGCGGGCGCCGAGCGGCCTCGCGGCGGCCGTGGAGCCGGCGGCGAACGGCGGCGCGAGTGGAGATGGGCGAGTTGAGCCGCGGCCGCTTGAGATGGGAGCCGGGCGCCGGCCGAGCGGCGAACGGCGGCGAGGGCGGCTGCGCGCCTGATGGGGTGAGGGCGGTTCCTTATCCTGGGCGCGGTGTGGAGACGGAGGGAGGAGGTTACGGAGCGGGGAGGAGGGGTTACGGAGGGGGGGGGGTCATTAGGCTAATCTCAATGTGTTTTATGGGTGTGTCATGCACATTAAATAGGATGTCGCGTTAAGAAGTGCCTTGGTGAGAGTCATTAAATGAGGAGTTTCATCAGATGAGAGAGAAGTTTCATCCCCATGAAACTCATCCGGCATTACCTAGGTTGTAGTCTTGAATCGTAGCGTGTCGAAACTATCGTTCGGCTAGCCTTAGTTTAGCGGTGACGTTTGAGTCTTTTTAGTTGTTAGATTTAATTTAAGTTTGACTAAATCTATACCAAAAAATATTATCATCTAATATTTCAAATAAGTAAATTATGAAAATATATCTCGTAATAAATCTAATTATACTCATTTGATATCATAAGTATTATTACTCTTATAAGTTTGATCAAACGTAGAACAGTCTGTCTGAGGAGAAAGCAAAATGTGTTATATTTGTGGACAGAGGGAGTATATGTTGTAGCAATGTTTCTTATTTTTTTTAAGAAAACCGTGGGGAGATCACCATGGTATGATTTTTTATTAGAAAAACAAAACAAACTTCAACGTAAAAAAAAAAAAAAAAAAGGAAACGAAACAACAAAGAGGGGCAGAGGGGGTGTGTGTGGGCCGGATCCGCTTTGCTGGCCTTTCCGGATTCCGTTTCGGAATTTGGCCCTCTCCTCTTCCTCTCATAAAAAGAAACGGCGTCTCGACTCTCGACGACAGATGATCGAGCGAGAACAGCGATCTCGATCAGAGGAATAGCTAGGGCAACGAGACAAGAATTCAGCAGGAGAAAAAAAAAACCCCCGGCCGGACATAAGTTCGATGGCGGCGGCCGCCATGGCGATGGAATTCGCGGCGCCGGCGCTGGAGGAGCTGCTGCCGGATCTGTCCCGCGAGGAGCAGCTGCGGTTGCAAAACCAAATCCGCGAGCGCGAGCGCATCTGGAAGCGACATAACAAGCAATCTCCCCCGTTACCTCCCGTGTCCTCAGAACGGTACGCTACTCCTCGTCTCTCGAACTTACTTTTACTTGATTGATTGATTGGTTGGTCACTAGGTAACGACGATCGATTACTACACAAAAGGAGAAAGAAATATTAACATTCGTTTTTATTAACCGGTGGGTCTAATAAGTTTTGTATATGTTCTAAAATCATACATCATGCATGGAGAAAAGTATGCATGGTTTAGAAAAGTGCATAGCTTTAGAAAAGATAAGATGCAGGGAGAAGTGTATTATCTTACGGGACAGTTTGTACCGAGATCATACCATTTCATTTATTTTAAGAAATTGCAAAAGTAAACTAGCTAGCTTGTTTATGATATTTTGTTTTGAGTTATCAATCAGGTCCAGTAAATTTTGTATACTTAGATGAGATTTGGAGCTAAAAAATAATCTCCATCGACTACAAGTCCAGGGTCGTTCTCTATTTTAATTTGCTAGCTTATTAACATGTTACTTTGAGCGGCAAGCTTATAGCTAATCAAAATTTGAAATTAATCTAGCTGCTAATTACTAACTCAAATGGCATGCATGTCAAATAATGCAGGGAGCGCGACATGTTCCTCATTCCCCAGGTCCACTATGCTCTCCACCATTACAATGTCAGACACCCGGTACGTATATGTATACGTGTTCTTTTTCTTCATACAGTATATACATAAATAAAAATCCCATTGGATTTGACGATAAGGATTGCATATGGTATTTCTAGATCCTGAAAGAATAATTCACGAATCCTTTGTATTCAAGATAATACACACGTATTGCTAGCAAGTCAAAGTGCGAATTTATTGTCGTCAATAATCTAATCTAATGGACTTATATCTAAGAAATCATGTCTTCTTTTTCCATTATTATTTATCTACCTATCATATATGTCTCTTCATGCCTTGGTTCTCGTGTAGACATATAGCTTCTTAATTATCTAAGAAACATTATCTGTCTCCGTTCTTAATTCCAACGCCATATGTCTATTAGTATATATATACTTAATTAAAATCATAACTAATGAACATAGAAACTATCATAATATTTTGTGGATTATTAGGAATGCCGTGGTCCAGTATACTGTATATATTTATTTACTATATTTATATAAACTTGTACACGCAGGGTGCTGAATTTGATGCAGTGAAGCCGTTGATGCAGCGCCGCGTGAAATTCAGGGGCCAGATGTGGTTCCACATCAATTTTTGGGCTCGCAGCCGCAGCAGCAAAAAGATAAAACGCTTCTTCGCTGAGATCCACAAGCCACTTCTTGCAGCTCCAGTTCCCATTGTTGAAATATGCACCATCATTGGTAAGTGCACACCCCTCCATCCTAAATTATAAGACATTCCAACAATCTTAAAGAGTCAAAGTATCTCAAATTTAATCAAATTTATATGATAAAAATAATAATACTTATGTTAATAACTAAGTATCATTAGATTCTTCATTACCTATATTTTTATTATATGCCTACTTGATGTCATAAATTATTGTAGTTTTTTCTATAATTTTGATCAAACTTGAAAAACTTTTACTAGATGCTTGGAATGCCATATAATTTGGAATGGAAGGCTAGTATATACATGTTGTTGCCTGCTGCATAATCTTATAGTACTACAGTAATAATTCTAATTGTCTTTGCATTAATTAATTAATTCATTGAATTGATGCAGAAGAGCCACTGTCCCAATACAGGCATAGCTGTGCCTTTTGTCCCGGCCACTTTGACATCCTACACCCCAAGGGATGTCGTAAGTTCGTGTGTGGGAATGACAAGGACAAGATGTATCAACGGCTTGTGAGCTGCAACGCCGGTGTACCGCTGTATGTGGTGTGGCCATTCACCGGACGCCCGGAAACAGGACCAGGACCGACAGCTTTTTCCCCCACCACCGAGGAGGGGCAAAAACAAGAAGACAAGAGAGAGTGCTAGTCCTTATCAGCAGAGACTTCCTCTTATTTATCATATCCAGGCTGATAGTTTTTATGGCTACCGGCCAATGCTGTTTTATTTTAAGAGAAAAAAATGTTATACTTGGCTGATAAGCCGGGCTAACTAGAGTTCAAACCAATAGGGAGGATCATTTTTAACTTTAGACCACCGTCGTATACATGTCGGGTCAAGTGATGCATGTGCATGTAAATGTAGAAGATATATTGTATTATAAATTATAATATAGATATATAATTGCATGTAATAATACCTAAATTCATAGGCGAGTACGAGTACTAAGATATTATCAATTACACATTTCATATATCCCAGTCGCCTAGGTTTTTGAAAAAAATCCAGCCCTTTGGATGTTCATAGAAAAAATTATTTTGTCCTTGTCTTTCTATAGAAAAAAATGTTTTTTTATTCTTGTCATTTGTGCTAACACATACAAGGGCTGAACTCGTCGCCTGGATTTTTGTGCGACTAGGATATAGCAAATCCCTATCGGTTATATAAGCCATCCGCAAACAGAAGCACTCTAACTTACCCCTCATTTTTTAGGTAATTGAAGTGGAATTGACGAATAATATATAAAAGTAATAGTGTTTATTAATGTCTCATAAAATGGAATGACATGGGGAGAAATCTAGCAATATTTGCTCAAGACAATTTGCAAGTACTCTCTTCTCCTAACTTATAAGTCACTTTGATATTTTTAGAATATTCATTTTGCTATGCATCTAGACATAATAATATAGCTAGATACATAGTAAAATGAACGAACTAAAATTTCAAAGCTACTTATTATTTGTAACCAAGGGAGTATCAATGGGTCTTAGGTTCTTCAACCAGGGATCCAAAGTTTGATTCCATTGATCTGGGAACGCCCCCAGATAACTGATGAGGAGATCAAGCGCATGCTCTAGTGTGAGAAGTCAAACAATTCCTTAAACGTGCTCACTTAGGTGGTGCAGCCCGCCTCTATCTAAAGATCGGTGCTTTGCTTTGTCTTGACGAGGAGCTGTGCGTAGGTGGCCGATTCGTTGCGGAGGTATCTTGCATTCCTTTCTTTCCAGAGCTCCTAATAAGCCACCAATGCGAAGAGGGTGTTCACGCCCTTCCTCTTCTCTTCGTGCCATCTCCGGCGCCATTGCTTCCACCATGTTAGGATGGGTCTTGCTCCCACTTGTGAAGCGTTGATGCCGAGCACCGCCAGAATGATCCACCATAGCTGCCTGGAGAAGGAGCAATTGTCGATGATATGGTCGATGGTCCCCAGGTCTTGGACACATAGGTAGCAATCTTCGCGTGCATCGAGGCCGTGCCACTGCCTTCGATCTGTTGTCTAGTGCCTTCTCCCAAATGGCCAAACACTAAAAAATCTTCACTCAGAGAGGTGCCCGAACCTTCCAGATCCTTCTGCACCCGGGTATCGGGTGTGAGGTCAACTGCAATGCTATGTAAGCCGATGTTGAGGAGTACATCCCCTGTGGCGTCCATCACCAGACTGTGCGGTCTGCGTTCTCGGTGAGGTGTGCACCTCTAGGATCATGTTCCACAATCGCCGGTATTCGTGCGTTGCCGCCACTGTGATCCTTCAGGTGATTTGCCTCACCCAGGCCCGGCCCAGTAGCCCTTTTGCCACGATCGTTTGTTGGATGTTGTTGTGACTGATAAATTGTAGGAGTGAAGGCGCGATGTCTTTGACCGCCCGGCCTGGGATCCAATGACCCGTCTAGAATGGAGTGGATCTCCCATCACCTATGACCGTGTACGTGGAAACATCAAAGAAGTTTTGGACCTCGCGAGGCACGTCAGCGGCAGCTCCGCCCAAGCCTGGCTCTCATTTGTCCGCTACAGTCAGAGCCATCGTGACTGTAGCAAATGGAGGATAGTCGCAAGTTCGGGATACCAAGACCGCCAAGATCCATCGGCCGACAAACGGTTGGCCACACGATCATACACTTCCCACGGATGGACCCCTCTTTACCAGTCCATAGGAATCGTCGGCAATCGTCGACAGATGTTGTTGATCTCCTCAATTGCCCATGGTGGGAGGACGTCCACTATGATAGTGTAGATCGAGATCACGAATAACACCAATTTGATCCAGATTAGCCAGCCACTCTTGTTCATCAGTGGCCCATGACATACCGGCAATTAACTGGACACCGCGTCCACTGACGAACAATATAAGCTATTTATTATGGTTAAAATAAGCTGAAATTAAATGCCAAACATTATAATTTTTTTGTAGCTTTTTCTTGTCACAATTCTTCCCATAGCACCCATTTGTACTAAATCGCAGGAGTTACGCCAGACAAGCTTATTTTGACTGTGCTTTTTTCCCCTTCATTTGTGTAACTTCTCAGACAAGTACTTTTTCTCACCACTCTACCAAAGATAGCCTTATTACTAAAACATCATTTATTTTAGGGACAACATATGTTATGGAAACAAGTCTCCTATGCAAACTATGAAAACTCTAATTAAGACCATAGAAATCTAATCCGATGGCTATGACTATGGAGTATAAGTCCGATGGCTATGACTATGGAGTATAAGATACACCGTAGAGGATAACCACAATAAATGGACCACAAATTGGAATAAAATGTATGATACTTTTAATTCTATTAAAAAAACTGGATCAATTATAGTACACATTACCAGGAGATTATGACTCAGAGCTTGAAAGAAAACTACATAGTGAATAGCATATTGTTCCACGTGAAAGGAAAGCTAGCCAAGCTGCATATATTGATTCAATAACCTAACCAAAATGAATTTATTGAGCTCCATCGTGGGTGAAACCGTCTAGAAAGCAGTTTAGGGGTGTCACCGCCGCCACCACCGCTTGCGGCCCCCGTTCCCTCGCCTCCGGCCTCGCTGCCGGTGGTGACGCGGAGCGGGGGTCCGTCTTGTTTACAGTTTTTCTGTCGTCATAGGGTCTTAGTCGAGTCCTAAGTCTAGGGTTTGCTCGCCGTCGATGTTCGGGGCGGAGTTAGGTTTTGCCGGAGGAGCGTGGCTCCTTTGCGGCTTGGTTGTCCCGACGACGCCGGCGATGCGGAAGCGGCGGTGACGCAGCGGAATAACTTCTTCCAGTCTCTTCCGTTCTCCGATGGCGATCTACTCCGACGTCAACAGAGAGGCTGGAAAAGACCTCTCTTGGAGTCGAGGGCCGGCCCATCGTTGTCTTCTTCGGGTGATGATGTTGTTGACCCTGTTAATCTCGAGGAAGATGTTCTTTGGTGAAAACCTGAGCTCTGCTCGGGTTGCCGGCGAAGGAATCAAAGGATGCGTCGTGGGTATAGGAGCTAGCCGATACGCCTGGGAGGCAACGTCGGCTGATTCGCCCAGAAGTAAGTCCTCCTCTGCAGCCTCCACCCTGTGGAGTTTGGCTCTGGTGCCTGACGGCGATTGGTATGCGGCTTCGATGGCGGTGACGGATGGATCTCTGAAGGTTTCGAGGAAGATGAATAGGAGTTGTGGACTTCTTTATAATTTTTCTTTTCTTTGGAGTCCTGTCTGTAAAAGGGTTGGTGTAATACACCTGGAATGAATACATGTTCCTTTAAAAAAACCGTCTAGAAAGCACAAGATATGCCAGCAGGTGGCGAAGCTATATAATATTCATTCAACATGTGATAAAACTTATTTTTTTCTCCAACTGTTCCTGAATTTTGGCCATGATCTGCAGGCGACTCAGGCAAGACCCGAGCGGTGGCAATCTCCAACAGTGGGGATGAGTAGCACTAACCATGTCACAGATAACAAGTGAATAAGCTACCGCCATAGCTCAGAATATGCACACCAGCGAGCAAATTCAAGATGTACATATTTTTGAGATAACATGGCACAACAATATGTAAGTGCATATTCATATATAATAATCAATCAAGCACATGGAAACAAAATTTGACACTTCTGAAGATTGGATATATACATTCATATATAATAATCAATCAAGCACATCGAAACAAAATTTGACACTTCTGAAGATTGGATATATACACAAACCTCTACTTTTTGGTACGATCAGCTATGGTTATTCAAGGTACATTGTAGAGAGATGAGGGACATCAATCTGAAATGAGGTGGGGTAGGGAGGTTTATTGTGATGATGAAGACAAAGAGGAGCGATAAGGCAGGCCGCGCCTTTCTATCTTGGAGGGGCAACTGAATGGTGGCTCGATGCACATAGTCCCACACCGCGAGAGACGTTGTTCGAACCGGTCCTTGTCATTCCCACAAACAAACTTGCGGCACCCCTTAGGGTGAAAAATGTTGCAACTGGCAGCACAAAACGCACACGCCCTCCTGTACTGGGAAAGAGGATCCTCTGCAAGCATTGCATTATGTTTGAACCAACACTAACATCAGATCATTGCTCCACTAAGTAACATCCATTATGTTTAAAATGTATGTATAGTGGTTAAGATTTAAGAAGAGAAAAATAATAAAAGGGAGTCAAGTTAGCACGGAAGTGTACATACCCATGATGGTGCATATTTCGACGATGGGAGTCAGAGGTGGGTATTTGTTGGTGGCGTCATCAGAATCAGAGGATGGCTTATAGTGCACCTCGCGAAGAAGCGCTTGATCTTGTTGGTGCTGCGGCTGCGAGCCCAGAAGTTGGTGTGGAACCACACCTGGTTCCTGAAACTAACACAGGCTTCCATCAGGGGCTTCACAGCATCAAACTCACCACCCTGCAGAGATTATACATGCATGTCATCCAGTTCGCTGGTGCAGCACAGGAAGCAGTAGTCTAATCACCATATGAAAATACTCAAATTAATGAAATGAGAAGCGCATGCATACCTTGTTCCTGGCATTGTAGTGGCAGAGAGCATCTTGGACTGTCCTGATGAGCAAGGCGTCACGCTGACTGCGTCCAAATCCAATACAAGCTGAGGAATTTTTATTGCTAAGTTATGTGTTCAGAGCAGTGTATACTGACATTGCATAGCAGAATAATAAATACACTAAACAAGAAAAAAGAAAACATGAAAAGAAAGCAAAAGGCTGGCATGCTTCCAAGACTGCCGAGAGCTTCACTTGTTTGTCAAAAGTCTTTTAGGCAGGCAACTGTATATTGCAACCGGAGAGCATGTGCAAACAATCCAAAGGTGAGGAAAGTTTATGTGTTGCTCTCATTTCCTCAAGAGCATATTATTCCAAGTAACTGAGTGTAGCTAGCACAAATGCACAATACATATAAATGCAATGCATGCTTTAAGAACCATCAAATGCCTCCTGGTGACAATGTTTAAGTTAAATACTTAAACGATTTCGCTTATCTCTCCTACTTAAAAAGTAGGAGTTGAGTCCCTGTCTGGTATAACTACTCTGCACCCTGGAACCCGTTCCTCCCAACCTCCATGCTTCAGCGCTCTTCTCAGAGTCCAGCAGCTCATGCAAAAGCTCCAATAGGTGGTTCCTATGTAAGTTCTCTACCCTCAACCACATCAAGTGGATCTGCCGCTCCCACTTTGGTGCTCCCCTTCTTAGGCAAGAAAAAATCCTGTCACCTACCTCAATGCGCTCCCTGCCATCAAAGCGTTCCCTTCTTATGGTGCGACGCCGAGGCGAATCCACTCACATGCTAGGCAGTCCTTGTTTGTTTTATCTTCCGACACAACATGATGTATTTTTTTTATTAACTGAAAATGTGCTGCAAATTACAGTTCCAATCAATTATGACCTTTGCAGTTTGCACTACACTTAATTCCATATTTCAATGGGGTAAGGGTGTCAACGATGAAACAGGTCATTCAATCAGTTAAGTCGTATCAGGACACATGTGTGCAATGCTACAAGCATGGTTGATTGATAAAGAATCATTGCTAAAACTATTGGCACTAGCCAAAGATTGTATCAACTTTACCTATAGTAATGTGTACATCTCCATGAAAAACAGACTTGTCCACATTAGTTTTCCTCAAAAAAAACTTGCCCGCATTAGAGTTTGGCTTTCTTTTGGTCCATGTTGAGGCTAATGGCGATTGTAGCATAGCAAGGCATGGACGCGGACCTAGTAGTAACTAATAAGTACTACTAAAGTAGTCATATTCCACCAGCTAAATAAAAAATCAATAGAACGATGAGCAATCATATGAGATGTTTGCAGTTAATTGTCAGGTTCAGACCTCTAGTCGAATACTAATGCAATAAACAGGGATAGTATGGCTAGGCGCTTAGGTTGCGATGAGAGGAGGGAAAGCAGCTTGTACCCTTCTGTGCGCACCGCTATTTTCATCCGTTCGTCCTCGTCCTCCTCCCTGATGATGTATCGTGGTCCCTTCTTGCGCCTGCGCCGGGCTGCCTGGTCGCCGTTCTCCAGCCGTAGCCGCTCGTCGCGGGACAGATCCGGCAGCAAATCCTTCAACGCCGGCGCCGCCCACTCTATGCGTCCCGTCGCCGACGAATCCATGGCCATGGGATCCACTTGTAGAGAGATAATCCCAGATCCCCTTCTCAATCGCTTTCGCGAGACTGCCCTGGGGAATTTGTTGGGAAAAAAAAGAAGGAACAAGACGGGTGGACAAGAGAACAGGCGGACTCCCAGCGCCGCACGGGAAAAATCGTTTTTCTATAATAATAAAAATATATTTTTTTCCATATAAAATTGGAACTCGAAAATTTTATATTTAGAGACTTAGAAAAATGATCTCAGTAAAAACTAAGTATTTTTCACATATTTTCCTTTTTATCATCTATTTTTTAAACATGCTACGCCATTTTATTGTATAGATGGACAATGTATGGATAGTGCGGGGCTATCGCGAAAGCACCACCATAGCCAGCCGTAAGGTTTTCGCATTGTCGCTGTCGTTGCCTCCGCCTAAAGCCCTTCTACTTTTTCTCCTGGTACGCCTGCCGGAGACAATGGGGGGAGGAGATATATCCTTTTTTTCCGTAGTTTTCTAGTGTCTTACAGCCGAGTCCAACTAAATTTCTGGATAAATCAGATGATTTTTTGGTCAAGATCGTGTGTCTAGCGATGACATCGGTGATTGTCACGACAAGGTTACCGTTGTAGGTGTCGATTTCTTCAAGGGGAGAGGTGCTTATAGGAGCATGTGATGACGATGACGAATCCGAGTCATTATTTTCATTGTCAATGGTCACAAATGAAATCAAGGTGTCGAGGCGATGAATTTGCATTTTATATCATACCCGATGATGCAACCGTTGATGTTTGATTTAGATGGGTTTTTAGACTGGTTACGAAACGTTGGATCTTGCAGCATGTCCCATGTTTTTTAAGTTGGTCGTTTGAAGGCATTAGGGAAGAAGACGAAGAAGAATATGAAAAAAAAAGTTGTGTACCTTTTATTTCAATTTTTTTCGTGTAATTTTGGGGTGCCATGATTTAATATAAAGCCCCCCTATTGCTGTTCTGTTCTAGAGGCAAATATATTAATTGACGATGTTTTCTGGCCCCAAACATTTTTGTATGTCCCGGTACTTAGAAATTGTAGTATCTGAACTTGCATATAAACTCATCACACCACAAAATCCAGATTGTCTATATCCGAGCACATTTTAGTTGATACTCACTTTTTTTGGTGCATTTGCTGTCAAGTCCCGGATTGATTCCAACTACAAAGATTTCTCTAAAATGAGTGTTTGCATGTTGTTGTGTAATTCCATCTTTAAGAAACCAGTAGACCAACTTAGGAGGAACTATTTGGCTTATTACTTTCTTCATCTTTTGTGTGGGAAGTTCTGGAGTTTGTGACCCATGGAAGAGCTCGGTAGTGAGCTCCATCTCGAGCAGCCGCCGGCTGCCGAGACTGCGACGGGTCGTCGGAGCGACCTCGAGGCGGCGAAGGCAACTCCACCATCTTCTTCGTGCCTGATACTACAATCTTGTAGGGAACCTCTCCTTCCTCCCATGGCGCCCCCATTCCTCTCCCTCCAATGGAGCCCCTTCCCCTGCTGAAAAATCCCGCCCTTTCTGCCACCTCCCATGGCTGTGTCCCCTCCCCTCCCTACCTCTCTCCTATGGCGCCCCCTCCTCCTCCTGTGCAGCATCTCTACTCCTTTCTTCCCCCTCCCTCTGCGTTCCCTCCCATCCTGTACAGCAAGCACATCCCGTATTCCCATCCACTACCCCTTTTCCATGGCTGCTCTCTTCCCCTCTTATACTCTCATGGATTTCCCTTTTCTCCCTCCCATGGTGCTTCTCCATATTCTTATTAACCCTATAACATGAGTGAGGTCAAACTTGTTGATCCTTTTTCTGATCTTGTAGGTGAATCACAAGGGGAGTAGCATTCTGCAGTAATGAATCAAACCAAGGTAAAGTTAACAGATCTAATTTTGGATAATGCGTTGTTTTTAGTTTTTGTGGCATACAAGAATAGTTACCCCTGTTTATTGTCAGCACTGATTTATTCCATTTTATGTTCTTTTTAAAATTCTGTGTAGTTGGGCCATGTTGAAACGGCCATTAGATTTGGTCTCATGCATAAGTCCAGAAAAATAAAAGGTGAAAGAAGCCAAGGTTGTAAGAGCATCTCTAAGAGTTTGCTAAATGGACTTGCTATCTTTGGTTTTTTGACAAAACATGAAAAAATGATCCTCCAACAGTTTGGTAAACCACTTGGAAAAATTTAGCAACTTGCTAAAAGAGCAAATTGGGTTTTTGGCCCCGAAAAAAGTTGCGTTTGGGTTCTTGGCCTAAATCTAGTCGAATTTGGGAATTTGGCCCGAGTCGAATTTTTTTGGGATTTTGGCCTTTCCGTCGGTTTGACAAGTTAACGGTGTTACTAGCATGGTAAAATGACCTTTTTACCCCTGGATGAAAATAAAACAGTTCTATGTATATCAGCCTTTATATTATCATAAATCTTTCAAAATCCATACAATGCCGCATGAAAATCCATACAATTTCGCATGACATGATAATTACCATTTCATAGGCATATAAATCCACCCCTCAAGTGCACATATACAAAAATTGAAGGATGACAAGAGTAAGCACATAGATTTAAGTCATTCTTGAACAAGGTTCACACACACATACAAGAGATGTCTAATTTCATAGATAAGTCACAGCATACAGTACAGTAGATGCCTTAGTTCACAAATCCATAAACATACAGTACAAACCATCAAACATGGGATCATGCATATCATATCAGAGGCTAAGTCTTCTCTTGCTTCGAGTGCTCATTGCCGGGCTAGGTGGCTGCATTTTTTTGCTTCTAGTACCCATGGATGGACTGTCAAGTGGCATTGTTGAAATGTCAACATTATTGGGAGTTGGCACTTTCTTCTTTGTGCAAACCTTCTTCTTTGTGCAAACCTTCTTCTTTGTAACTTTAGGCTTCATAGGTTGTTCCATGTGTGAGGGATTCTCCAATGAAAGTGGTGGTTCCGGCTGATTTGAGCCACTCCTTGACCTTCAAAGGTTTATTTTCAGCACCAAATATTGTTAATACAATAAAGAGTAGTCAAATTGAAAAATTTTCAGATTTAGAAAAAGTACCTTTTTGATAGCCCAGAGCTAGATTTCCCCTTTGTTCTACTTGAAATTTCCAAGCTTTGACTGTGATCATATAGAGCATATATGTAGTGTCCTAACAAAGTGTGAATTACTAGTAACAAAAAATTCAGCACTAGTTTCAATTACCTTCTAGATGCTTCGGGAGTACAATCATCGCTTTTTTTCTTTCCACTAGTTGTTTCCAAGGTTTGACTAGAGGTGCAAAGCTACTATTTAGAATTTATGACCAGTTTCAAACAACTAAAAGAGGAAGTTAAAAAATTGCAAACCTTGATGGAAAAGACATGGATGCAGCTGGTGCACCATCCTCCAAAGCAAGAATGGAACTGTGAGCAGATTTGGCCCTCTTCTTTGGTGGACCCCTACAAGAATAAACCATCAAGTCACTATTGTTGGTACAAAGGTCAAACATAAAGTGGATAATAGTAAGAGGATACACATTATCACCTGATTGCTTTCATAGCTTCGATGTCTTCTGGATTGCCCTTCTTGCAACTCTTGTAATGATGTCCATAGTCCCCACAAATAGGGCATTTGTGTTGCCCTTTCCTTTTTTTCTTATCACCACCACCTTTATGCCTTTCGGTTTTAGGCCTACCCGCTACTGCTTTCAATAAAGGTGGGTGCATGAAAAATCCATGGGTAGATTTAGGCCACTGTGATTTGTCAGGCATAGCAGGAATAAGTTGGCTGTAAGCAACTCTAAATTTATCAATTGAGTAATAGAAATCAACATATTGCTCAATTTGTGCATCAAGAGATGTGATAAATGCTAGTGCGTGCTTGCAAGGTATCCCACAAACTTGCCATTTCCTACAGGTGCAAGTCCTCTCCTTTAGATCCACAACAAACTGATATGCACTACCTCCCATTGCAGTCACTTCAGCAACATCTTCTGAACATTCTTCCACTTCCAAGTCACATTCTCTACTCTTCTCATTCAAATCCTTTATTATGTGAGGTAGAATCAAGCCATCAAGTTTCTTTGATATTTTTCTTCTTTGGTTCCACTTGCTCATGAGCATTTGCCTAATCTTGTCCATCAAATCATCCAAATGCATGGACTTATGTTGCTTGATCCAGTTGTTAAAACATTCTGCAAGGTTGTTTGTCACATAGTCCACCTTGCAATTAGTAAGAAATTGGCTCCTTGACCATTTTTTTTGTGGCAGTTCGTTATATACTCTGTTGCAGCACGCTTTTCTCTCTCCATAGCACCCCAATTCTTATCAAACACATAGTCATTCCATGAATAAGCAGCTGCCCACAAGTGATCATCAAAAACCTTTCCATGAAACCGTTTCTTAAAGTTGGTCACCAAATGGAACATACATTCTCTATGTTTAGCTGTTGGAAATACTACAGCCACCCCTGCCATCACAGCCTGTCCTGCATCGGTGCATATGGCTAAGCCCCTAGGTGATCCAATGGCCTCTCTAAGTTGACTGCAGAGATTATACATGCATGTCATCCAGTTCGCTGGTGCAGCACAGGAAGCAGTAGTCTAATCACCATATGAAAATACTCAAATTAATGAAATGAGAAGCGCATGCATACCTTGTTCCTGGCATTGTAGTGGCAGAGAGCATCTTGGACTGTCCTGATGAGCAAGGCGTCACGCTGACTGCGTCCAAATCCAATACAAGCTGAGGAATTTTTTATTGCTAAGTTATGTGTTCAGAGCAGTGTATACTGACATTGCATAGCAGAATAATAAATACACTAAACAAGAAAAAAGAAAACATGAAAAGAAAGCAAAAGGCTGGCATGCTTCCAAGACTGCCGAGAGCTTCACTTGTTTGTCAAAAGTCTTTTAGGCAGGCAACTGTATATTGCAACCGGAGAGCATGTGCAAACAATCCAAAGGTGAGGAAAGTTTATGTGTTGCTCTCATTTCCTCAAGAGCATATTATTCCAAGTAACTGAGTGTAGCTAGCACAAATGCACAATACATATAAATGCAATGCATGCTTTAAGAACCATCAAATGCCTCCTGGTGACAATGTTTAAGTTAAATACTTAAACGATTTCGCTTATCTCTCCTACTTAAAAAGTAGGAGTTGAGTCCCTGTCTGGTATAACTACTCTGCACCCTGGAACCCGTTCCTCCCAACCTCCATGCTTCAGCGCTCTTCTCAGAGTCCAGCAGCTCATGCAAAAGCTCCAATAGGTGGTTCCTATGTAAGTTCTCTACCCTCAACCACATCAAGTGGATCTGCCGCTCCCACTTTGGTGCTCCCCTTCTTAGGCAAGAAAAAATCCTGTCACCTACCTCAATGCGCTCCCTGCCATCAAAGCGTTCCCTTCTTATGGTGCGACGCCGAGGCGAATCCACTCACATGCTAGGCAGTCCTTGTTTGTTTTATCTTCCGACACAACATGATGTATTTTTTTTATTAACTGAAAATGTGCTGCAAATTACAGTTCCAATCAATTATGACCTTTGCAGTTTGCACTACACTTAATTCCATATTTCAATGGGGTAAGGGTGTCAACGATGAAACAGGTCATTCAATCAGTTAAGTCGTATCAGGACACATGTGTGCAATGCTACAAGCATGGTTGATTGATAAAGAATCATTGCTAAAACTATTGGCACTAGCCAAAGATTGTATCAACTTTACCTATAGTAATGTGTACATCTCCATGAAAAACAGACTTGTCCACATTAGTTTTCCTCAAAAAAAACTTGCCCGCATTAGAGTATGGCTTTCTTTTGGTCCATGTTGAGGCTAATGGCGATTGTAGCATAGCAAGGCATGGACGCGGACCTAGTAGTAACTAATAAGTACTACTAAAGTAGTCATATTCCACCAGCTAAATAAAAAATCAATAGAACGATGAGCAATCATATGAGATGTTTGCAGTTAATTGTCAGGTTCAGACCTCTAGTCGAATACTAATGCAATAAACAGGGATAGTATGGCTAGGCGCTTAGGTTGCGATGAGAGGAGGGAAAGCAGCTTGTACCCTTCGTGCGCACCGCTATTTTCATCCGTTCGTCCTCGTCCTCCTCCACGATGATGTATCGTGGTCCCTTCTTGCGCTGCGCCGGGCTGCTGGTCGCCGTTCTCCGGCCGTAGCCGCTCGTCGCGGGACAGATCCGGCAGCAAATCCTTCAACGCCGGCGCCGCCCACTCTATGCGTCCCGTCGCCGACGAATCCATGGCCATGGGATCCACTTCTAGAGAGATAATCCCAGATCCCTTCTCAATCGCTTTCGCGAGACTGCCCCCGGGGAATTTGTTGGGAAAAAAAGAAGGAACAAGACGGGTGGACAAGAGAACAGGCGGACTCAGCGCCGCACGGGAAAAATCGTTTTTCTATAATAATAAAAATATATTTTTTTCCATATAAAATTGGAACTCGAAAATTTTATATTTAGAGACTTAGAAAAATGATCTCAGTAAAAACTAAGTATTTTTCACATATTTTCCTTTTTATCATCTATTTTTTAAACATGCTACGCCATTTTATTGTATAGATGGACAATGTATGGATAGTGCGGGGCTATCGCGAAAGCACCACCATAGCCAGCCGTAAGGTTTTCGCATTGTCGCTGTCGTTGCCTCCGCCTAAAGCCCTTCTACTTTTTCTCTGGTACGCCTTTGCCGGAGACAATGGGGGAGGAGATATATCCTTTTTTCCGTAGTTTTCTAGTGTCTTACAGCCGAGTCCAACTAAATTTCTGGATAAATCAGATGATTTTTTGGTCAAGATCGTGTGTCTAGCGATGACATCGGTGATTGTCACGACAAGGTTACCGTTGTAGGTGTCGATTTCTTCAAGGGGAGAGGTGCTTATAGGAGCATGTGATGACGATGACGAATCCGAGTCATTATTTTCATTGTCAATGGTCACAAATGAAATCAAGGTGTCGAGGCGATGAATTTGCATTTTATATCATACCCGATGATGCAACCGTTGATGTTTGATTTAGATGGGTTTTTAGACTGGTTACGAAACGTTGGATCTTGCAGCATGTCCCATGTTTTTTAAGTTGGTCGTTTGAAGGCATTAGGGAAGAAGACGAAGAAGAATATGAAAAAAAAGTTGTGTACCTTTTATTTCAATTTTTTTCGTGTAATTTTGGGGTGCCATGATTTAATATAAAGCCCCCTATTGCTGTTCTGTTCTAGAGGCAAATATATTAATTGACGATGTTTTCTGGCCCCAAACATTTTTGTATGTCCCGGTACTTAGAAATTGTAGTATCTGAACTTGCATATAAACTCATCACACCACAAAATCCAGATTGTCTATATCCGAGCACATTTTAGTTGATACTCACTTTTTTTTGGTGCATTTGCTGTCAAGTCCCCGGATTGATTCCAACTACAAAGATTTCTCTAAAATGAGTGTTTGCATGTTGTTGTGTAATTCCATCTTTAAGAAACCAGTAGACCAACTTAGGAGGAACTATTTGGCTTATTACTTTCTTCATCTTTTGTGTGGGAAGTTTGGAGTTTGTGACCCATGGAAGAGCTCGGTAGTGAGCTCCATCTCGAGCAGCCGCCGGCTGCCGAGACTGCGACGGGTCGTCGGAGCGACCTCGAGGCGGCGAAGGCAACTCCACCATCTTCTTCGTGCACGATACTACAATCTTGTAGGGAACCTCTCCTTCCTCCCATGGCGCCCCCATTCCTCTCCCTCCAATGGAGCCCCTTCCCCGCTGAAAAATCCCGCCCCTTTCGCCACCTCCCATGGCTGTGTCCCCCCCTCCCTACCTCTCTCCTATGGCGCCCCCTCCTCCTCTGTGCAGCATCTCTACTCCTTTCTTCCCCCTCCCTCTGCGTTCCCTCCCATCTGTACAGCAAGCACATCCCGTATTCCCATCCACTACCCCTTTTCCATGGCTGCTCTCTTCCCCTCTTATACTCTCATGGATTTCCCTTTTCTCCCTCCCATGGTGCTTCTCCATATTCTTATTAACCCTATAACATGAGTGAGGTCAAACTTGTTGATCCTTTTTCGATCTTGTAGGTGAATCACAAGGGGAGTAGCATTCTGCAGTAATGAATCAAACCAAGGTAAAGTTAACAGATCTAATTTTGGATAATGCGTTGTTTTTAGTTTTTGTGGCATACAAGAATAGTTACCCCTGTTTATTGTCGACTTGATTTATTCCATTTTATGTTCTTTTTAAAATTCTGTGTAGTTGGGCCATGTTGAAACGGCCATTAGATTTGGTCTCATGCATAAGTCCGAGAAAAATAAAAGGTGAAAGAAGCCAAGGTTGTAAGAGCATCTCTAAGAGTTTGCTAAATGGACTTGCTATCTTTGGTTTTTTGACAAAACATGAAAAAATGATCCTCCAACAGTTTGGTAAACCACTTGGAAAAATTTAGCAACTTGCTAAAAGAGCAAATTGGGTTTTTGGCCCCGAAAAAAAGTTGCGTTTGGGTTCTTGGCCTAAATCTAGTCGAATTTGGGAATTTGGCCCTGAGTCGAATTTTTTTTGGGATTTTGGCCTTTCCGTCGGTTTGACAAGTTAACGGTGTTACTAGCATGGTAAAATGACCTTTTTACCCCTGGATGAAAATAAAACAGTTCTATGTATATCAGCCTTTATATTATCATAAATCTTTCAAAATCCATACAATGCCGCATGAAAATCCATACAATTTCGCATGACATGATAATTACCATTTCATAGGCATATAAATCCACCCCTCAAGTGCACATATACAAAAATTGAAGGATGACAAGAGTAAGCACATAGATTTAAGTCATTCTTGAACAAGGTTCACACACACATACAAGAGATGTCTAATTTCATAGATAAGTCACAGCATACAGTACAGTAGATGCCTTAGTTCACAAATCCATAAACATACAGTACAAACCATCAAACATGGGATCATGCATATCATATCAGAGGCTAAGTCTTCTCTTGCTTCGAGTGCTCATTGCCGGGCTAGGTGGCTGCATTTTTTTGCTTCTAGTACCCATGGATGGACTGTCAAGTGGCATTGTTGAAATGTCAACATTATTGGGAGTTGGCACTTTCTTCTTTGTGCAAACCTTCTTCTTTGTGCAAACCTTCTTCTTTGTAACTTTAGGCTTCATAGGTTGTTCCATGTGTGAGGGATTCTCCAATGAAAGTGGTGGTTCCGGCTGATTTGAGCCACTCCTTGACCTTCAAAGGTTTATTTTCAGCACCAAATATTGTTAATACAATAAAGAGTAGTCAAATTGAAAAATTTTCAGATTTAGAAAAAGTACCTTTTTGATAGCCCGAGCTAGATTTCCCCTTTGTTCTACTTGAAATTTCCAAGCTTTATTTGTGATCATATAGAGCATATATGTAGTGTCCTAACAAAGTGTGAATTACTAGTAACAAAAAATTCAGCACTAGTTTCAATTACCTTCTAGATGCTTCGGGAGTACAATCATCGCTTTTTTTCTTTCCACTAGTTGTTTCCAAGGTTTGACTAGAGGTGCAAAGCTACTATTTAGAATTTATGACCAGTTTCAAACAACTAAAAGAGGAAGTTAAAAAATTGCAAACCTTGATGGAAAAGACATGGATGCAGCTGGTGCACCATCCTCCAAAGCAAGAATGGAGCGTGAGCAGATTTGGCCCTCTTCTTTGGTGGACCCCTACAAGAATAAACCATCAAGTCACTATTGTTGGTACAAAGGTCAAACATAAAGTGGATAATAGTAAGAGGATACACATTATCACCGATTGCTTTCATAGCTTCGATGTCTTCGGATTGCCCTTCTTGCAACTCTTGTAATGATGTCCATAGTCCCCACAAATAGGGCATTTGTGTTGCCCTTTCCTTTTTTCTTATCACCACCACCTTTATGCCTTTCGGTTTTAGGCCTACCCGCTCTTGCTTTCAATAAAGGTGGGTGCATGAAAAATCCATGGGTAGATTTAGGCCTTGTGATTTGTCGGGCATAGCGGGAATAAGTTGGCTGTAAGCAACTCTAAATTTATCAATTGAGTAATAGAAATCAACATATTGCTCAATTTGTGCATCAAGAGATGTGATAAATGCTAGTGCGTGCTTGCAAGGTATCCCACAAACTTGCCATTTCCTACGGGTGCAAGTCCTCTCCTTTAGATCCACAACAAACCGATATGCACTACCTCCCATTGCAGTCACTTCAGCAACATCTTCGAACATTCTTCCACTTCCAAGTCACATTCTCTACTCTTCTCATTCAAATCCTTTATTATGTGAGGTAGAATCAAGCCATCAAGTTTCTTTGATATTTTTCTTCTTTGGTTCCACTTGCTCATGAGCATTTGCCTAATCTTGTCCATCAAATCATCCAAATGCATGGACTTATGTTGCTTGATCCAGTTGTTAAAAATTCCTCGCAAGGTTGTTTGTCACATAGTCCACCTTGCAATTAGTAAGAAATTGGCTCCTTGACCATTTTTTTTGTGGCAGTTCGTTATATACTCTGTTGTTGCAGCACGCTTTTTCTCTCTCCATAGCACCCCAATTCTTATCAAACACATAGTCATTCCATGAATAAGCAGCTGCCCACAAGTGATCATCAAAAACCTTTCCATGAAACCGTTTCTTAAAGTTGGTCACCAAATGGAACATACATTCTCTATGTTTAGCTGTTGGAAATACTACGGCCACCCCCGCCATCACACTGTCCGCATCGGTGCATATGGCTAAGCCCCTAGGTGATCCAATGGCCTCTCTAAGTTGACTAAGAAACCAAATCCAATTTTCATTAGTTTCTGAATCAAAAACTCCGAAACAAACCGGATACAACCATTTGTGACCATCCACAGCACTAGCAGTAGCCAATTGCCCCTTAAACTTTCCTGTCAGGAATGTGCTATCTATTGCAAGGTATGGTCTACAACCATTGAGGAACCCATCTATGCAAGGCTTCAATGCAAAGAAGAATCTTCTAAATCTGATCTTGTCATTAATTGTGTAATGGTCAATAATGACTAGGCTACCAGGGCAACAACTTTCAATTTGTGCTTTGAACCTATAAAGGTTGTCAAAACTACTATTCCAATCTCCATTAAGGTGTTGCAGTGCTAGCTCCTTGCCCTCATAAACTCTGAAGTACGGGATGGTTACCTTATGATGTTCTTTTAACTTCTTCTGTAATTCCCTTGCACCCAAAGTTGGTTCTGTAATGAGGAAGTCCTTCACTTGCTCACAAATCCAACGCCTGGTTGCATTCTTCACCTTCTTGCTCCTTCTTTTACTAGAACATTTGTGAATAAAAGGGTTTTTTTCACCTACAAAGCATAATAAACAACACAAAAAAAATTATGAGAACAGAAAAATTATAAGTAAAGCGCAAGGGATTAAAAAGTTACTAAAGTTCAGTAATTACCGTCACAGTGGTACTACCCTTGCTGGTAGATGCATACACAAACCATGGACACTTGTCCTTGTTTCTCCTTGAACAATATGCCCCGAACCTTTGAGGTCCACTTTTAGCGATATTGAACTCATCTTGTTTCTTGATTGCATCTTTGCGACATAGCCAATCTGAAAATAACCATGCTAGAATAAGTGGTGCCTTGTCATTGGAGGATCTGGTATGTTCCACTCTGCATTTCCCTCATTACATGGCAACTCATCTTCCTCCTGTACTTCCTCTTCTTCCTCCGCTTCACCATCCTCACTATCATCCTCCGCTTCACCATCCTCATTAACATCATTATCATCACCATTGTCTGGGTCCTTTCGGTTTTCATTTGGATAATTAACAACTTGTAATGCTTTTTGTGGTTGAGTCTCAAAGTACATTGCCTCTTCATCTACACCAACATGTTCTTTTTGTGGCTTAGGATTTCTAAGGTAATTATCCTCAGCAACCTCTGTGTCAGCAATCTCTTCTTCCTCCGCTTCACCATCCTCAAACTCCCACTGTGTGACTGGCTCAAATGGATCAGAAGACCCCCGATATGTAATAAACATGACGATAGGCTTGCTCTTGCAGTGCTTACTAAACATAGACATCAAATCTTGGTCGGATGTTATTTCAGGAAAGGTTTTTAGAGCTTCATCATAGTACTGAACATGAACTAGTTCCATATACCCATGAGGATATTTGTTTACCACTGATTGCACAAAATCCATGAAATTTATTCTATCTGAGTCCACATCCATCTCAAAGCTCCAACATGTAAATTCCTTTCTCCTAGTCCTAACATTGCCCAACAATTTGATGTCCAACTTGACACTAGAATCAAACCTAATAAAACCAGGACTCAACTGTGTTCATATAGGCATATATTTGTAGGTGACGCAAAAGGAAAACGACGGTGGTAGACTCACCTTCTCTGGTCATTGGCGGCGCCCTCCTCGGCCTGTCCAACACCCTGCCCCGCGGTGCACTGGCCCGAGGCTGCGCCTTCCCTGGCGCCCAGGCCTGCAACGCCCTGGCCCCTGGCGGCGCCCAGGCCGGCAACGCCCTGGCCCCCGGCGGCGCCCATCCTGCATGAGCCAAGGCCGGCGGCGCCGTGGCTCGCGCGCCCATCGCCCAGGCCGCCGGCGGTGCCCAGGCCCCCGCCGCCGTCGACCAGGCCGTTGGCGGCGCCCTGCCTTGCGCGGGGGGCGAACAACCCCGACACCAAGCGGCTCGCCCTGCTTTGCCGAGGTCGAGGTGGATCTGGTGCCGGAGGAGGTGGATCCACCGGAGGCTGCTCATCGGGGACGTCCATCTTCTTCAACGACGGCCGGCTGGGCCTAGCGTTTGGGGAACGACGAAGGTGGCGGCTCGTTCCGTCGCTCCAGCACGCGGCTTCCGTTCCCCTCGCGAAGTCGCGAGTCGGAACGAAGGGGTACGGTAAAGTGCCGTACATGTGGGTGAGTAAACAAAAAAAAAGAGCAAGGGGTATTTTGGTATTTTTCCATTCGTTCCCAAGTCTGATTGACGGTAGAAGTGGATGGAATGGACGGAAGGGCCAGATTCCCAAAAATTTTTTGACTCAGGGCCAAATTCCCAAATTCGACGAGATTTGGGCCAAAAAACTAAACGTAACTTTTTTCAGGGCCAAAAATCCAATTTGCTCTTCCTAAAAAGGTCTGTTGGACGCGCAAATATACGCGCACGCAGGCGCGCGCATCCGGCCGCGCATCCGTTGCATGCCTCTCCCGTGCCTGCAGATTCCCTGCGCTCGTCTGTTTGCTAGCTGCATCTCGGGTTGTGCACTGCAGTGTACAGTACGTACGTGAAGTCAAAGATGTATAGGTGCATGTCTTGTCCGGCAATTGATGTTGGTCACTGCTGCTGCCGATGCATCTGTCCTCGCTACTCTTTGACGGCAAGCAAGCACGTATCAACATAGTGTGTGTGTCTATATATATATATATATATATATATATATATATATATATATATATATATATATATATATAGGTATTCTATATATTCCCCAGGGGACTGATTAATAATCGGTCACCGAGCCCAAAATCACCGAGCCACGAGCGCTCCCGCGCCGGTCCCTCCGCCCATCTCCACTGGGCCGCTCCCTGTCGGTCGCGAGCGGCGGTTCCGAGCGCGCCGCGCGCTGCCACCCCGCCCGCCTCCGGCGGTCCGGCCTACCCCACCCGGTCCCGAACTAACCGTGGTAGTTTCCGAGCTGGAGCTGCTATGCCGCTCGGAACCCACGATTTCTACGGTTTCTATTTCCCCACTCGTCCGCTCGTATCCTCTCTCTCTCTCCTCTCGCCGCCATCCGCCGTCGCCTTCACCGGGATTTCCCTCCTCCGCCGGCCGACGTGCGTCCCGGCTTGCCGCCCATAGCGTCGTGCGGCCGCGACGCCGTGCGCCTGCCCGGCCCGGCGTTTTCTCGGCCGGGCGTTCATCAAGTCCGGAACCACCGAGGCGTCGCGTGTCTGGTCTTCCTCGGGGCCGCGAGATCCAGTGCCCCTCCACATACGCGGCGGCTCGCCACGGACCACGGCCGCGGTCACGCTGGCCACGCTCACCGGCACGTCCGACCCGGCCAAGGACGCCGTGGTGCTGTCCTCGCTGCCGTCCTCCGTCGCCACCGCGGTGCTCCCCTGCTTGTGTCCCTCGACGACCTCCCGCCGGAACCCAGCTCGTCGTATGCATCACCTCCGGCGGTGGCGGTGCGGCGGGTCTTCTCCAAGCCGGCTGCACGCGCGCGGCTCTCTATCTGCGGGCGGTGAGGCGATGGCCGCTGGCCCTCTCCCTGCTGCGGAGCTTCGTGGCGTCGGTCCCATCTGGCTGCACTCCTCCGAACGTGGCTGCACTCCGATTGTATCTCTCTCTGCACCACGGTAAGCAGGTGACTCATCCTCTTACCTGAACTTCATAATGGGTTGGATCATGACCGTAAATTATTAGGGATTGCAGTTTCATCCGCCTCAGCTGGGTCCGGAGCTGGACACAGGCAAAGATCAAACGAAAAGTGATATTTTTTTTTTGGCTCGATCTGTCTTCACGGTTATTTATTTATCGCATCTTCTTCCGATCTGTATTCAGTTCCTTTCGTCCCCCTCTAAATTTACGTCCCTATTTTTCCTTCACTCCTTTTTTGTTTTGATTTTTCCCTGCCGTGAGTGGATCCAGCAGTGCCAGTTCGTCCTGCCCTCCCTTTACATGCCCTAAATCAAGTGCTACTTAGATAGGTTCTCACAAAATTTTCCCCAAATCCGATGTACAGCTATGTCACTTGAAGCATGATTTTACATCTTTGGGTATAAATTGTCTAGCATAATCATTGCTAATTGGTGTATCTTCCCTCCATGTGATTGTTTTATTTAGGTGCATTTGTGTCATACATATTGCAATGATAATTTATATTAAGCATAAATGCCCTTACTGATAATCTATCTAGCTGGTAGAAATTGGGTGTTCTGTCAAAGATTATATTATCAAATCAATTTCTTTTTTTGTGTAGTCATATCTATAAAATCTACTTGCCTCTCATCTATGTCAGATCCACAGGTCTCCATTCTGGATTTATTAATTATGTTTCTTGATTATAGCTAATAGTTTCACTTTCATCAGTGTTATTTATCCTCTTTTCTTTGTCTTTTTTTTGCAGATCCCAGTTGCTCGCTATCAAAGCATCCTCCTTCAGCTACTCCCCATGATTGCTCACATAGGTAGTTTGTTGTACTATCCTGATTCGTTTGTGTGGCTAATTATGTTTGAAAATATACAGGATTATAAATTATAAATTTTGCATTTGTTTGCATTGGAAATTAGGTTCTTTTTCAGCCTTTCTAATTTCCCAATTTTACACATTTAATTTGTTATTTTAGCTGCCAAATCATTAGTACTATTAATGGCTGTTTTTGCTAATTTTAGTTAGTAGGAAACGTTGGCTTTATTTGCCCAATCAACAACAATGCGTACCCATGGCTGATCACCGGGCATAAAAACTGGCTTGAAGTTGACATGTGTGCATGCCTTAAAGAAATCCGTGGTGCATGTCAAATCCGACCTGAACTTGTGTGGTCTTTTTGTCTTGGCTAGGGCTATCTCCATGATGTCACTGTCCGCTAGCTTGGCATAGGGGAGCTGACCCCAAGCATTTTCTGCTCACCTCCAGGTGCTCATGGATGTCAGTGAGCTTAAGCCATAAGCATGGATTGGGAAAATGGGAACAATATTCTTTATGTTAATGAAGTATTTTCTAGATCACTGAATATTAAATTAGCATTTTCATGTAAATAAACAATATGGAATAATCATATGGCTAAAAATTTTAGTTCTAAATCTATTTTTTTTCCAAAATAACTAAATATTAGGCCTCAATCTTTGATGTCTGTCCATCGAGATGATTTCAATATCTCCAGTATATATGCAGTTATGGTTTGGATAATTTTGAGGTTACTGTGGATAACATAGTCCTCCTCTTGTAGAGACAAAAAGGGCTCTTACTGCATATGCAATTTTATTACCACAATCATGTTAGCCAATCATCAAGTTAAGGTGAGATCATAATCTTCTTTGTTTCTATTAAACCACAACATGAAAGGCTATTCTGCATTGCTTGTCTTGTTCATTAACTTCAGTTTGATTTTGCGTGTGTGGCAACAGCTCTCTTGAAGCTTTGAATGAAGAGTACCTTGTGTTTGGCTTTGGTCTTTGTAGATTAGCCAAGTATTATTGAGATGAGCTGTCAGAGATTTGGAGTGCATGTTTGTGGAACTAATGAATTTTGATATAATCAATGGTCAAATCACCATGGTGTGTATTGTGCCCACGAATCTTCTCTTTTATCTCCGCATATCATTGTCGTGGTTCAACTATGAGGTAAAACGCATACATGCTAATCATTGTCCATTTCATGGCTCATATAAGTCATGAGTGTGAACTGTGCAGTGAAAATTTAGTTCAGTTAAAATGTTAAGTGCTCAGCGGCATTGGTGTTTGTTGCAATTAGATGGCTTGGGACGGGCCTTTGATAGATAGCAACAGCTCCTATAACTTGATCGGCAGGACCCAACCAACTAAACTATTGATTTTGGCAAAGCTAGACCTTTTGCCTAATTCCAGGTTTTGGATGCATGATTCCAACATTTTGGAGAGATCCATTTGGTCCCTCTTAACTCTCTTTTGCTTTTTGGACTAGAATGTTGATGCTTTAGTTTAAAGGCTTTGCATGCTTGGATGTTCTAGTTCTGGGCATATATGGATTCTTTTTCTTCTCTTGCTAATTTTTTTCTTGTGACCTGGTTTTGTTTAGCTAATATACAATCTAAATCAGTATACAATCATAATCGTTCGTTTCCCCTATTACTAATTGCTTTTTCATCTATTCCAATTTTTTGTTCCATAAATTATTTTCCTCCAATAATAATGTACTTCATTTCAATTGTTCTGAGGTGGTTATGAGCATTATCTGCTATGCCTCCTGTCCTATTGCTGATGTGCTCCTCTGTGAGATCTATTCTTTGGCTGAGAACAAGTTTTGGACGTTCAAACGGATCATCACTGCTTGTTATGGATAACTTGCTATTTTTTTATCGATTCATGAAATAGGTGTGATTTGAGGTGCTCTCGTTGTTGGACTATATTTGTTTGGCCCTAAATATTCCCTTAATCTGGATGATGTGACGTTTAGTTTTTTAGTACCACTTCCCTGGTACTTCTGTCCTTTTCCTTTTGTGAAATGAGCCTGCAGATTGTTTAGCTTACTTAGACATACTTTATTTATATTTATCGTTCACAGATTACTACGGGCTGTATAGAGGATTGATGAGTACCTTAACATTTAATTTCTCCTTTTCTTTTCACTTTAGTTCACATCTTATTAGATTTTCTTTTTATAAAAAATTCACAGATTACTACGGGCTGTGTAGAGGATTGATGGGTACCTTAACATTTAATTTCTCCTTTTCTTTTCAGTTTAGTTCACATCTTATTAGATTTTCTTTTTATAAAAAAGTCAACATTTGTGATTGATGTAACCTTTTTCACAAATATCTATACTTCAATTTGTAAATGATATTTTATTATACTTTCTAGTTCACATATGGAATTATATGGGACAAGAGATGATGTCTTCGAGTTCACATATGGAATGATATCTTTGTTCATGTATGTGTTTTACCACATCTATTTGCACTACAGTCAGGTACTAAGATCTTCATTATCTTCATTCCAAATGCATGTACTCTGTTTTATACAATCATATAATACTCAAGTATAAACGTCTTTGTCTCTTTGTGCCATTTGACACATTGCAGATGCATGCCTTTGGGTACTACCTGACATTTGTTGTGCCATCAGTGTTCTTTGTAATGAACACAATGTGTTCCATGAAGATCTTATAAGGTGTGATGAAAACACTAGCAAAATGGCCATGATGGATGACGCCAAGAGGATCCCAAAACTATCAACAGGATTTTATCTTTATGGCATCACTGTGTGACCTTAATCTGTAAAGTTCTAGATACCAGGGTAACTAGCGAAAGTTAATATGTAAAGTATTAGCAAACAAGCTAGGTTAGGTGAAAATGCGCCATTTTTAGCAAAGCTGGAAGTTCATAACCAGTTTGGTTTGTACTGAGATCCAGCACCCTGTTCTGCTTACCCCATCTGGGCCATTTGTATATCTGAAGAGCATTTTGATGGATGGTTTGTTCAACAGTACAATCCCGGTGCTTTGTATTTCACATTTGTAATATTCAGTGATACCCACGACAATACAAATATCCAAAAAAAATTATTGTTTTGGAACAATCCGCCATTTAGAAAGGAAACACTATTGACAGAACATTTTCTTTTCTTTGCTTGGTTGCAGCAGCAGTCAAACTGTAGCTGAATTAACCGTGCTTTACAAAGTCAGTAGGAACTCACGATGGATATAGCAACAATACAGTAACCAAGTTAACTTCAATGTAACTCCTTATATATATGCAAATTTGAGAACTTGAGGGGCGTAATCAAATGATAAGAGCACAATCAATACTTTAATAACACTTCTGCCCTTGCAGTGACATTCATATTGGCATTTACATGACAAAGAAGTGAAAAGAAACGAGTAGTAGGAGCAGGGGAGCACATCAGCCTGGAAGGCAGCCACACAGGCGAGATGGGATACTTTGCTTAATCTCTAATACATTTCATAACAGCACTGAGGTTGAAACACAGCTTCAAGAGCAGCATGAAGAAGAGCTGACCACCCTAGAAAGAAAAAAAAACTAATACATCTACTCTTCTCTCGCCCCTCTAATGGCTGCCAATTGATTCACCTGTCAAAAGAACCAGAACAAAAGAAAGCATGTAAAAAGAATTTCATGAGTAATAACACATGTAAGCCATGCACCTTACAATCTAGCCAGCACTGATATTGCAAGTTTGCACTTTTCAATATAGCCGGCACCACAGTAGTTTGGGTACTCAGAGTGATCTCATAACGCATGTAGAAGCACATACCGTCCATGTTGATGTCGAGATCTCTTGCATTTAGCTAATGCATTTGATCTCAAAGAGCTACAGGCTTAAATTACCTATGTGCTGAACATAATAAAATTATTTCCTATTGTGAAAATGACAAAATAATCTAATATTTGTTGGAATTATCTGTAGAAGAAGTACATTTTCATGACTTATAATCCATTGCTGAATGCATAGCACCTGAAGTGGACAACATCCACTAACCATCCTGGAGAAACCACAAAATACTCAACTTTTGAGCCTTGAAGGCAAGGGGTAGCAGTTCAACACTTAGGTACTGCTCTCTTTCAGCTCGTTCCTTGTCCTACATAAACAGGACAAGGATGAAATCAACTTTGTCTGAAAATTCTCAGACTACAATATTCAATCAGACAAATCAATTTTAGCATAGCGGGCAGGCCAGGTTCAGATGATAAACAGGACATGGATGAAATCAACTGTCTGAAAATGAAGCTTGGGAATGACTGAATGAGATAATCCATCACAAAACCAAAATATTAGGATGGGTTACTATATATTATACCTAGATTACACATTTCACTAATACATTCGCCTACTTATGCTAGTGATGCCTTGGACATCAGCACTCCAATAGAGAAAAACAGAGATCAGGAAAACAGTCAGGCCCAAATAAAGTATTGAGTGTATGGAACAAAGCAAGAGGGAATATTAGATTAGTGCTAAATTGACCTTGCCTGTAAGCAGTAGCGCAAGAGGGAATATTAGATTAGTGCCAAATGAGATTAGCACATGAACAGAAATTGCTGGATATGAAGTGGCCTAAATCAGATCCCCTGCTCCCAGCTGATGGACATCGACACCCCTATGAAGGCATTGGCTATGGCCATCACTACCATCCAGGCGATGCCTCGCTAGAAGCTAATCCGAACAGAGCCATGTTTGCATTTATATTCTACAGGAAGCCATGTTTGCATTTATATTATACAGGAACAGGCATACAAAGCCAGATGAAAGTTCTAATGAACTTCGGTTCGCATCTACAAACATATAATAATATATGATCAATGCTACTAGTTGCGAATTACAGCACTAAATCATTTCCCATGAGTAACTAAAAGCTGCATTGAATCAGCATTGCAACCGAGACAAACTCACCTTGCTTCAATTGAAGAACTCCTGGCCGCCGCCTGCGCTGAACAATAGCAAGGAACACATGCTGCGCTCAAATCATCAAATCGAATCAAGAAGGGGAGCAAGCATGCACGGTGGAATACTACTCGCCGTGACAGAGTCAGGGGAGAACTCGGGCTCGCCGTAACCTGACAGGGAGCCAAGCGCCCGGCAGACAAGAAGTTTCCATGTGTGAGTCAAGCTGCCATCGAGCGACATGGAAACCGCGCCTAGTGCAGCGGCGGCCGACTACGTCTATGGCCTAGCCAGAGACGAGGATGGAGGTAAGGGCGCACCTTGTCGATCTGCTCGCTCCTCATCCCGCTCGAAGCTCGCAAGGGGGCGTGGTGGCTCGGCCTCCTGCCTGCTGCCGAGCCGGCCACCTTGCCTGCTGCCGCCTGATCTGGCGCCGCCTACTCAGTTCATCGAGAGGGTGAGGGCGAGGCGCAGTGCAGCGACGAGAGGCCGCGACGGGATGCCACGACGGGATGAACACGCGGGAGCGGGAGGCTGTGACGGCGTCGCCGGCGAGTCACCACGTACTCATTCCTCCGGCAATTCGCGACGGGAAGTCGCCACCGCCGCTGCCCCACGCACTCTAGGCGAGGCCCGGAGAGGAGAAGGGTCGGCGCCTCCTGCATACCCGCGAGGCGTCCCTGCGACGCTGAAGACGACGACCCGCAGCGCCACGGACGAGGCCGCCGCCGGGGCTGCAGAGGCAGGCTACAGCGGATTGCGGAGGCGGCGGCGAGCTGAGGGCAAAACCGGCGTCTCCCCACGATCTGTATTTTTTTATATATTATTAGAAAAAAAAACTGCAGCATAATGAGCGCGGCTGCGCGGGACGCTGGCGGAGCGTAGGGTGTCGGGTACTGAATAATAATCAGTCCCCTGGGTTGTAATTAGTGCAGTCCTATATATATATATATATATATATATATATATATATATATATATATATATATATATGAAACCAAATAACAAGTTTTGTGAATGCATTTATTTAACAATAATAAAAAAGATTCTCAAGAGAAGGGATTGACCTGGAAATAAATTCTTGAGAGAAGGGAGGAGGGGTTTTGCACGGAATCAATACGGCCCAAGGAAAAAACCAACTTGTGGGGCATTTTTACATTTTCCCAAGTCTAAAATAGCAAACTATTGGAGATAAGCTGTTTTTTCACTTGGCATATGGTTTAAGAATTGCCAAATCACAAGATTTGCCAAGTAAAATTTGGCAAACTCTTGGAGATGCTAACTTGCCGAGCTATATCTTGCAATGGTAGTTGTGGTGGTAGATTGTGTCCACGAGGAGAGGAGGCCAAGGGACCTAGGTGTGTTTAATGATGACGAGCAAATGCAGGCATTTAGAAAGTATTTGCTGAAAAACTTATATGAGGCTTCTGAAGTTACGTGCTATGATGAACTGCGTTTAACTAAGAGGAACTTCCATGACTTGTGCAACATGTTGCGTGAAAGGTGTGGGCTTCGTGCAAGTGTGTTTGTTGATGTCAAAGGTTGCTATGTTACTGCTTGTTCTTGGTCATGGTATGAAAATGAGGGTGCTTTGTGGAACATATACGCGTTCTCTTGAAACAATTAGTAGGCTGTTTTCTGCTGTCTTGTCTGCCATTATCTCATTATCTGGGGAGATCATCAAACTTCCTGATCCTTAGTCCAACCACCTGAAGATTTTAAGTGGAAGTGGTTTAAGCATGCACTTGGACCATTAGATGGGTGCCACGTTGATGTAAGGAAGATACAAAAATAGCAAGCAACACATCACAGCTAACATGCTAGGTGCTTCTGACCGGAACATGAATTTTGTGTATGTTCTACCTGGATGGGAGGGTTCAGTTTCTGATTCAAAGGTTTGTCGTGATGCCATGTCTGGCCAAGATGCTTTTGTTGTACTTGTACCCAAGAGTACAACTCCTTCAGCTTGGTTATTTCTTATGCATAATTTATTTGTTTATTTTTAGCTAGCTTTCTTCGTTTATGATAGGCAACTATTACCTAGTTGATGCCGGTTAGCTCCATATTGATCAACTTGCTAACACGTGAAAGAGTGAGCCTTTTGTTAATGGAAAAAGAAATGGGGTATCTTGTGCAATCATTTTTTAAAAAAAATAGAGGACCAGGTACTGTCCTGTTACTCCTGTACATACGGCCTATTATAGTTTGCTGTAACGTTGTTGCTTGCTTTGACACCACATTGCATTTTTTGGGCAGATTCACATTATCATTGGTTGCTGTGTGTTGCACAACTTTGCAAGAGATAGACAACACAAGATGTATGATATGCTACCGCACGAAACTGGATGACGACATAGCTGCAGCTTCAGTTGATATCCTAGATGATACTAATTTCATTAGATATATCCAGGTTATGACTGAGTGGAACAACTTTAGGGACCAACTAACTAATGATATGTTCGCTGATTACCAAGCGAGGCCTGGTTAATGTCTGGCGTGTGTGCATTTAGATGGGATTGGGAAAGTCACAGGCTCTCAGTTGATAGTGATAATGTTTGGAGTAAATATGCGGAGGTATGCAGCATGATAACCTGAACTGTATGTACTACATGAGAATCTGAACTATCTTGCATTTCATATTAACCTTTGTCGCTAGTTTACAGGCAAATAAATCTGCTGCTTGTCACAAGACCAAAGTTGTCAAGAACTGTGATGCAATCAGCACCATCTCCAAAGATCATGCCACTGGTCAAGCTGCTAGGACAGGTGTTGAAGTGCTCAGGAGATGGCAAATGGCACTGATCAGAACTCCAATGAGGGCTCTCCAGAATCTCTGACAGTGCCATCTCAATCGGGAAAGAGACATTAAAGCATCATTTGATTCTGCTATGAACTCAACTGAACCGGTGGAACTACCAAAACCTACTTTCTCCATGTGAGATCCTTGAGGCACTTGACGAAATACCAGATTTGGGGCATGAGATGATCGAATTTTCAAAGCACTTTTGGACCTTCCCATGGACATGAGAAAGAATTGGTTGCTGATGGAGATTAAGAACTAAGAAGTTAGAATGGGAAGACACTGAAAAGTAGTGAACTTGTTGCATTATGCATCTGTAGTGATGAACTGAACTTGTATTTCAGGCAGAACATTGTCCTTTGTATTAGAGTGTATTCATCTTATATGAATAGTGGCACAATGAACCTTTTAGTTGTACTGCTGAATTAAATATCTGTTTTCAAAATTGTATCGTCAAAGCATATGCCTAAAGGCATGTTATATACGTGCCAAATTTAGAAACATCTGGTGTATTTCAATACTCACTATACCCTAACTAGAAGCTACCTATACTCACTCACTGGATAAACCAGTGGAGGAAAACGGCTGAAGTCTAACAGGTGAACAGACGACAATGCTTCTATGCGGAGCACGTAGAAAACATCAAATTCGTCGAAATCCACCCAACTAATGGGGCCTATAGCCCTCTGACTATCGAGAACCTTGATATACAACCGACCTCTGTTGGTACGGCCGTACGCAAAACAGACCACAGCGTGCATAGTGCCGGCCTGACCCCTCCTCCGCAGCACCTTCCGCTCCTCGCGGCTGCAGCCCCGGTAGACGGCAGGGGGCCTGTCGCTGCCCGGGATGACGAAGGTGTTGAAGAACTCCGGCGTGGCGAAGAGCGTGCCGATGCACGGCCCACCCTTGTAGAGGAGTCGCGCCGCTGTCTGTCTCGGCGGTGAGGTCGCCGTCCTCGTAGCTGTAGCGCTCCCAATCCTTGAGCGGCAAGAAGAACGGCGCCGGCGTCTTGGCGTTGGTGGTGCGAGCCCCGCCGAGCCGCTTCATCATGGTGAGGACTCGCCCCATGCTCCACGCGCCCGTCACAGGATCCCATGTGCGCTCGTGCTTGCGGGTGGACGGGTTCCACACCTTGTCGCGGTAGCACGCCCGTCGGAGCTTCCGCGGCGCGGCGCTGGCTTAAATTTCAGATCGACCGTGACGGGGCACCTGTGGGCCCGACTGTCAGCCTCATATACAGAGGGACTGACCGGTTGGCCCCACTACTCCGTCGGCCGCCGCCCGCCGCCCGCCTCTTCCTCCCCTAGGGGCGGCGGCGGCGGCGGCGGCGGCCTGGCCTGGCGGAATCGAGCGCGCCAATCCAAGCAGTTGCCGGGCGGGTTCAACTTCGACCTGTGCCGTCGGAGCAACGAGGACGGGCTCAAGGTCCCGGGATTCTTGAGGACCGGGACTGCCATCGTCGGCCTCGTCTTTCAGGTGCGATGCGACCGCCCTACCCTCGTTGTGTTGCCTTCTGGTATTCCGGCAATTGGTGTGCTGGTTCAGTGCTGTGTCCGCGAATTTGAAAGAAAAGGCATCAACCTTCCTTTGTTGTCATTTGTTCATGTTCGTTAGGTCTAAAAGAAATTTCTGCTTAGGGGAGCCGACAGCCGAGTAGCTCAATTGAGCCATGAATTAAAAAAAAAAAAATCGGCCTGATATCAACCACATACACTCAGTGTTGCCTTTTCGTATTAGTATTAGAGAATTAGTGTCTTTTGCTGGTTCACTGTCTGCGTATTTGGTTGCCATGTTCAAGTTTGTTATTAGTCTTGGAAACTTATGTTAGTGATGCAAGCTTTGAAAATGAACATGTATGCGCACAACTTTGTGTTGTATTTGAACAGGGATTCTTTCATATTCATCGAGGTTAACATTTGACTATTGTTCTTGAGGCAGACAGTCAGGTACAAGGGCAACTGAGGGTCATATATTGCTGATAAGAACTGTGAGAAGATTCAATTTATGGCGCCAAACATATATTGCTGTGGGAGCAGGAACTGCTGCTGTCTGCTGACATGGAGGCTGTTACATGTAGATGATGACAACAGTGAAATCTTGCGGCCTTTCAAACTCAGTTCTTCCATTCAATTCCTTACTGAGATTTGCCTCTTTTACTTCAGACATGGTCAGCTCCCAGATACAGCTGCACCGTTATGCAACATGCCGTGAATCAAGAGGCTTAACTGTTCTTACGCAGCTGAAATCACACCTCTTCATGTGAGCTCCTCTCACAGTCACATGTACAATTTTCTTGTCATTGTGTCAATATCTGACCTGCTTATGCCATTATGTTAGGTATCAAGGGCATGCCATTGCTGCCCTTGTTCTTGGTGTAGTGGATTGTACTGGACCACATCTTCACACTGTTAGCAACTGAGTGTAACTGTCTTTTACTTGTCGTAAAGTGAAATATTGGCGTCTTACATTAACTTTGGAATCTGCAGATGTATCAACATGGATCCACTGATACTCTTCCTTTTGCCACAATGAGTTCTGAATCTCTTGCTGCAATATTGATCTTTGAATCAAGGAACAAAGAAAGGCTTACTGTAAGTGAACCAGAGCAACAGCTCATTCATTTAACTATGTTTATTCTTAGGGGAATTCGCATTGAACTATGTTGGTAATAGAGTACTGTCTTTTGTATTATGTGGTGACTGAGTTTGATATTAAATTCCTTTTATCTTCTAGAGGGAGGAGGGATATATAAACACTTTTATACCAAATGACAATTTATGCATGGAACCAATCTGATGTGAATTAGGCCATTGTAGTTCTGTTTCCTTGAATATTTTTAGGTTCATGCTGTGATCACATCCACTCTCTGTGTTATGGACAGTCAATTGTCATGGCAACATGATAAGCCGGTGCTCCTTCCGTTCTTCACCAAGCTCCAAGCACCAGCTTGGGCAGGGACTGCAGCCCTGCTTTTTATTTGATTCTCTCCCCCACTGCAGCATAGATTTAGAATTTTTTTTTCACTTGTTTACTTGTACTGACAATACTTAGTGAACTAGATGAAGCAAGTTTCTGCTTTGATAGTTGTTTGCTGGTTATGAGCACCTGTTGTGGAGTTGCGACCAGATTAATACGAAAGTTAACCATCTTCATCTTTGTTCAGAAACTTTGGCTCAGGCTCAAAAGTTTGATGTTGGCCAAGAGGCTTACGGCTCATGAAGCTATGGTAAGTGTCTGCAAAAGTTTAGTGAAATCGAGATGTAGTTGGACTGAAAAAAATTAATTTGTTACACCTGGATTGACCAATATTTAAGATGTAGTGGGACTTAAAACTTGGCCTTTATGTCAACATGTGTCTGCTGCCTGCGTTAGGATGGCTATATTCATATATGTTTTTGTTGTTGTTGTGCATATTCTTTATTAGTGTTGTTATGGATTATTCTTAAATTAGTGCCCCCATTTTTTTTCCTGTAGAGTTTAGCTGAGGCATTATGGGTACGTAAAGCAAGAAGTCCAGTGTTGAGGTTGCACATGCTACACTATCGGTTCCAGAGGGTAAATCTGTAAAGAGATAATTACACTGGCGGTCCCTGAACTATCGTCGGGGTGTCATCCAGGTCCCCAAACTATGAAAGTGCATGTCCGGGTCCTTAAACTATCGCCGGAGTGTCATCCAGGTCCTCAAACTATGAAAGTGTACACTTGGCTCCCTACACTTTTAAAGTTGTATCATCCAGGTCCCTAAACTATCGCTGGGGTGTCATCTAGCTCCTTGAACATAAAAATAAGTAAATAGTTTAGGGTATATATTTATATTTATATAAAACTAACCTTTAAAACTAACTTTAAGTATATATATTTATATTTATATAAAAACTAACTTTAATTATTTTAAATATATATTTTAAAGTACAACTTTATATAAAAACTAACTTTAATAATTTTAAAGTATATATTTATATATATATATATATACATATATACATATATATATGTATATATATATATATGTACATATATATATATGTATATATATGTATATATATATATACATGTATATACATATATATATATGTATATATATATATATACATATATATATATATATATATGTATATATATATATACATATATATACATATATATATATATATATATACATATATATACATATATATATAAACTAACAAATAAAACTAACTTTAATTATTTTAAAGTATATTTATATTTATATAAAAACTAACATTTAAAGTATAAAAATAAATAAAAATTTTGCCCTACCTAGGGTTCGAATAGAACTTAGGGCTCGGTCCGAGTCTTATGGTTTAACTGTTGTGCTACCATAGGGAATTCATTAAAGATCATTTTATTTATTCTTTTAACCATTCGGGGCAATATATACTTAAGATATTTTAAAACTTAAGATATTTTAACTCTTCAAGAAAATTAGAATGACTTATAATACTTTAAAGTATATATTGCTCGAATGGTTAAAAGAATAAATAAAATGATCTTTAACAAATTCCCTATCGTAGCGCAGCGGTTAAAGCCTAAGACTCTAGACCCCGAGCCCAAGTTGATTCAAAACCCAGGTAGGACAAAATTTTTATTTATTTTTATACTTTAAATGTTAGTTGTTATATAAATATGAATATATACTTTAAAATAATTAAAGTTGGTTTTTGTATAAAGTTATACTTTAAAATATATACTTAAAATAATTAAAGTTAGTTTTTATTTAAATTAAATATATACTTTAAACTTAGTTTTAAAGGTTAATTTTTAAATAAATATAAATATATACCCTAAACTATTTATTTATTTTTATGTTTAAGGAGCTAGATGACACCCCGGCGATAGTTTAGGGACCCGGATGACACCCGGCGATAGTTTAGGGACCCGGACGTGCACTTATCATAGTTTGGGGGCCTGGATGACACCCCGGCGATAGTTTAGGGACCCGGACGTGCACTTTCATAGTTTGGGGACCTAGATGACACCCTGACGATAGTTCAGGGACCGCCAATGTAATTATCTCATCTGTAAACAAGGGTAAGGCTTTTGATAGCTCTATTGCTGCATTGGAATAAATTGCTGGTTCTGTTTCTATCTTGTTGCTTTGGATGTACCACACTTAACACAGTGGCTGTTGTAGTTATGCAATCTTCTTAATTTATTTCTGTTTTGTAAAAAACTACAGATAAAACAAAAAAACGAAGGCGAGGAAAGTGAACCAACTAAAACTCCTAAGAAAAATGTTTTGCTTTTGAAGCCTTTTGCTCTAAATTTAAGGGAATAATTGCAATTTTGCATAATAAGCTACTTAGTTATCTGTGCATCTATTTTAGTTGGGATATAACAGTTTCTTTGATGCTCAGGAAACATCTGTAGACACTACGCAAAAGTCGCCAAATAATGAAGTATTCTGTGTTGTGATATATCATCTATGCCTTTATTTAATTTTATATACTAAATAAACATTGATGTTTGACAATTGTCTTATCTTTGATTCTTTGCTGCCCAGAACTCCTGTGAAGGCCAAAGTCCGGCTACTGGTTCAAAGACTATTTTTGTTGGGATTTTTTTTTTGAGGGAACCGGGGGGGGGGATCAAAGAGATCCCCACCTGCAACTTTCATTCCACATGTGCACACGGGAGAACCCATGGCAATGGAGCAGGGCATGGCCCAAAACAAGTGTTACAGTGTTTGAGCAAAAACTCAGATTACACATTGAGGCAAGAGCTCCAGATATGCGCTAAAGAAGCGTCTTTCCTAAGTTTGTTGGGAATTTAGCCTATAGTATAGAGCGTGAACCAGTGTAAGTTTGTTAAATGTGCCAAATTTGTTTTTTTTTTCTTCCAAATGTGTTGCCACTAACGCCATTTCTCCACATCCTATACTAAGGAAATTTACGAGGAGGCTGGCGAAGTTGTATGTAACAACCCGGAAATTTCACCTAACACAAAAATTGCAACTACAAAATTTTTTCCGAAATATCCTATGTATTGTTGAGTGGCATGTAGCAAAACCACCTGAACCCTTGCACTAATGATCACCCTAGGATTCTATTCATGTAGGCATATGTCACTTTTGCATCATAACTCACATTGTGATTTGGTTTTTATCGGATTTTTGCCTTGATGCTCACTTCTCTAAATAATTGCTTAAATAATAAATAACTACACCAACTATAAATATATACTATGTCACTCATGGGTTATATACCCCTAATGTCATGTGGCAAGTTATATAATTATTTACACTAGTTATTGGAGGAGCAAATAGGAAATGAAATTAGAAAAGGAAAAGTTTAAAATATCAAAATGGCAAACTCCATTTTGGCCCATGACCCTGGATCGGCCTGCTAGCCCTTGCCTCCTTTTCTTTTCTTTTTCCTTCCCTCGGCCCGACCCAGCCTTCTTTCCCGTGGCCCCCTTTTTTCTTCTAGCCGGCCCAGCAAGCCAGCAGGCGGCCCACCAAGGTCGAAGGCCGCCCCGCTGCCGCCTCCTCGCGCTGAGTCACTGCCTCGTGGGCCCCACGCGTCATAAGCTTCCCCAGACTCCGTTTTCCCCTGCTGTCGCGCGAGGGCCGGGTCCTGCGCCGCCCGCGCTCCTCGCCGCAGCGCCCCCTCGAGACCCCATCGCCGCCAACCAAGGTCCGCAGCTCCCGCTCGCGGCGCCCCCCTTTCCCCGGTCTCGCTTCCGCGCACACGGAACGGTGATCCGCCACGGAAGGCATGAAGCCAAGCCCCGTGACCCGGACACCCCCCTTCCTTGGCCCTCTCGGCTCAGATTAAGGAAGCACCGGCTCCGCGGCTCAAGGCCACACCCGCTCCACCAAGTCCCGTGCTCCCTCTCCCCTCCTAGTGCATCATCCGACGCCGCCACCGCCATAGCCGCCGCCGGACCGCTGCTGCCCGAGTCCCGCTCCCTCCGCGCCGTTGCCTCCGCCTCACCGTCGAGCCGCGTCGACGATTCGCCGCACGGTGAGCATCGCCTCCCTGTCTTTCCCCCTCGTCGGGCACCGCCTCCTCGCCGCCGCCTACAAAACGCCGGCCCTTGAACCGGCTAGGGTTCCCGACCCCGCCGCCGCTCCACAGAAAACCGCAGCCACCGCCGGAGATTCCGTCCGCTGCTGCTGCCCAAGCCTCGCTCCCACTGCGCCGTCGCCGCTCCGTGGAGCCGCAACGCCCGCGCCACGGTGAGCGTCGCCGCCTCCCCGTCCTTCCTCTCGCCGGGCACACCGGACACACCGCCGCCCTGCGCTGCTGCTGTGTGCCACCGCCGCCGTGCCCTGCGCAGCTGCTGTGCGCCGCCACCGCCGCACCGCCGCTGTCGCGCAGTCGCCATCGCCCCGCAGGCCGCCGCGCCGCCGGCGCCATGCCGATTCACGGTCGCGGGCGGAAAACAGAGTCGGATTGGGGGAAGAAGAAGAGGGAGGGAGTGAGATGGAAGCGTGGACTTAGTCCACGTGAGCCGATAGGGGCAAAAGCCACATGGACCCGGTCCAGGGTGGACCACGCTGTGTTCTATAGACCCGCAACGGCAGTCCACCGTGAGCCGGGCGCACAACAACCCGAACCCAGAGCAAACCCGATCCGTGACGTGGCACCACCTCGAAGCGCCACGTGGCGGGCCCGAACCGACCCATATCCGGCCCGCCAGGCCCACGCACGTTGACCAAATCAACGCTGACGTCAGCGGGTCCCACTGCCACGTCACCAGTTCACGTCAGCACGGATCCAGTGACACGTAGCCCAATCACAGGCTGCCACGTGTCACACCCAGATTAGTTCTGCCCTTTTTCTTTTTCAGAAAATAGATTAAACTTTAGAAATTCATAACTAATTCATACGAACTCCGAAAAATATGATCTTTATATGTAAATTCATCTAAAATCGAGCCCAATCCAATGGAATACTTTTTGAGTGCATTTGGATCTTTTTGGTGTTCATTCGTTCTTTGTGCTCATCTATAGGGGTCGCTCCTGCAACCAATATGTCACGTTTCAGAGTCGGAGGAGGATTGGACTGACGACGACCGTGAGTACAGGGAGGAGCTAGGTGATGACTACTCCGAAGGTGCCACATCCCACCCATTTCCGTAGATCCCATTACGCATGGCAAATAATAGAACTGCTAGTGCTTTACATTTCTGTTGAATACAACTGCTGCTATAGGATTGCATGGCAGTATGTTATATACTTGATGGCCTTTACCTTGTTTAACCTTTCACCCTGCTCATCCGCTGATAGGATAGGTGCACGCTTATTTTATTACTGTTATATTTTACTCCACTACATTATATCCACGAAGTGATGATGGTGGTGAACCCCGGGAATGGTTTGGCTTGGAAGTCGGACCAGATGGATATGTTGGACCTGGGGACTATGGTGAGGATATGGTGGTCTTGGCATGTGTCTTGGGTGTGTGAAGGGTGAGGATTGAGTCGACTGAGCTGGGATCTATGATGAGCTTTTGGAGCGAGTCTTGCCGGGGGATGTACTGGACATCCCTATTAATTCTACCTGTGGCGGGTAAATGTGGAATGTGTTGGTGAGGTGGACCCTGTGTGAGTCTCCGAGGGGCGGAGCTTAGGGTGGAGGTGTTGTGATGGCACGTTAAATGGAAACCCTGATGAAGATATTCCAGCTTGGTCACAACTAAGGACTGAAAGTTCTAGTAACCGGATCATAGGAATCCTTGCTTTCCACTCGCTTCCCATGGGGGGAGACGGCCGAACCACCGGGTAGATTGATGCCACTACTGCTAGGCGAGGATGTGTTAGGGAGGTACGGGTATGGATGGTCTCACACCCTCTCGAGATGATCGTGGCTCCCTATTCGGGATCGGGATCATGACTTCACAGTTTCAGCCACTCCATGCGGGGTGTTCCAGGGCTGAGAGGTAGGGTGGCATCGTTCTAGGCCGGCAGGCGCCCGGTTTCTGCCTAGATGTTCGCGAGCATCGATGATGGTTATCTTGTGGAATAGTGAAACATCTGCAGAGTGTATGGTTGATCGATCGATACATATGCCGATTTCTCGGCTATGGACCTTTCCTGTGTTCTGCTTGCACTAGACTAGTGAGAGGAGTGTTCTACCTTCCCCGAGAGATACTTCCGGCCATGAGCCATAGGATGTGGGCTGCGGGCTGCTGAGGCAACCAGAGTGGGAGTCTGCTTGCTGACCTGAGTGTGGGCTATGTTGGTGATGGTGATGGAGGTGGATATGGGATGGTTTGGAATGATATGGAATGGAAGGTGACGGATGGTGTGTGGGATTGGGTTGTGTTAAAACTTGACTATTACTATATTTAAAACTTGATTACTATTGCATAGGAAAACCAGAGCCCCATTTATAGGTCTCTTCAATTTACCTTTATTGCATCCAATTCCACAAAGCAAGCACATAGGGTGGGAGTGGCCAGTACAAATCGTACTGAAACATTTTTGGCACAGGTTCGTATGAGGATTACAATTCCAAGGAGTATAGTGATTAAGGGATTCGTGCCTTCTCTCAAGTCGAGGAGATTCTTAGCTTCCGCATCTACCGAGCTGTTCTGGTTGATAATTACCTTGTGCTTTCTGCCATTGAGGCAATGTAAGAAGAAAAATACTACCTTCTTTACTCTTTTATTTACGATGTATGGATGATGATTATCAACTGGAATTTGGGTAATGTGATTTAAACGGTCATATTACACTTCGACTCTGTGGATTTCCCTTCGTGGAAATCAGGTCGTTTCATTGTAGATGTTTGTTTGTCTACTTTTGATGATGGGAGTTTCAAGGGTTATGGACATGTTGAATTTGCTACTGTTGAAGCTGCTTAGAAGGTGAGCAATTGCATTTGCTACTGTTGAAGCTGGTCAGAAGGTGAACAATCTATTCAATAATTTTTTAATCTATACTTCTTAGTTCAACTGTTAAAGGAGCAAAACACCTCACTGGTCACTGCCATCAAGTTCTATTGGATGCTAGCAAGTTCTGTTATTAATTAAACTGTTACAAGAGCATACCACCTCTCTCCATGTTATATTTAATGCCACTTGAGAGCAAATTCTGACACTTGAACTCTTTATTTGTTTTAGGCATTTGAATTTATTGGTCATGACCTGATGTGGCACCTTCTGAGGATCGACATGGCTGTTGACTAGTTGAGAGGGGTGCATACACTCCTAGCAGCGGGTTATTCTCTATCTTATTTACAGTGCTTGGTTATTCAGTAGGGGATGCTTTTATGAAATATTTGCTGTTAGCTGTTACCAGTTACTCAGTATGGCCATAATTTTGTGTATTGCTCAGGAAGGACAACAGTTCTTTCAGGAAGTCTGCCCAAAGGTCAGGCAACACTGTTCACTAAGGGTTTTGACCCGTCTGGTGGAGAGGACCAGATAATTTGATTTTTCTTTTTTTATCCACTTATCATTGCATTTTTGTTCTGTTACATTAATATCTGATAGTGTTTCTTCGCCAGATTCAAAGCTCTCTTCAAGAGCATTTTGACTAATGTGGAGAGATTATCCGGATTTCAATTCCAAAGGACTATGGGACTGGGAGCAGAGGGTTAGTTGGCTCTTGACATATCATTTTTTATACTTAGGTTAGGGCCTTTTTCAGCAAGAGATTCAGGAGGAATGCTGATGTTGATGTTAATTATATAGCTTCCTTTGGAATGCCATCATCTGCAAAAGTCTCCATTCATGTTGACTCATTGACATGTGAATTGCTTGGTTTGCAGGATGCCATACATGGATTTCAAGGGCCCAGATTCCAGGAACAGACCTTGGTGGCTACAGCTTGTATGTTGATGAAGCAAAGCTTGAGACCTGATAACAACAGGAACGATAGCTTCAGTGGTGACAGGCATGGTAGCAGAGGAGGGAGGAGTGACAGGATGGTTGGGCGTGGTGGTGGCCAGGGCACACCTTTCAGATAGATCGCTGGTACAACTATATATATACAGGTAAAGCAATTGCTTTCGGGTAACAATTGTTTTGCCGGATTAATTTGTCTCCAGTTGGAGATGCGACTGTTGTGGTGTCTGCTTGATTTGGAACTGTGGTTCAAATTTTGCAGGAAAGGAGGACACCATTTGGTGATGACGATTGAAGATCCATGGCTGGTGATTATTGTGCGACGCAAACTATCTTGTACCTTTCAGACTTGTGTAATCTGTTATCCTATTGGAGGCGGCACTGCTTCATTTGCTTGATAACTTTGACAATTGTTTTACAATTTTTAACATTTGGAGCTATGAAGTTATATGACAGACGTGCTATAATTTATAATATATGAGCGGCAAGTTGGTATGTTTCTTGGCCTCAGAATTTCTATGATGATGTATAACCCTGGGAGAAAATGATTATGAGAATCGAGAAACCAATCGCCCGAACATTTTTGGAAAAGAACATAGCGAATCGAACAACATGCATGCTTTGTAAACTATTGTACTCCCTCCATTCCCAATTGTAAGTCATTACAACTTTATATCTTTGTTGAGGTCATCGATCTACGACGATGACTTTGAGCTAGTATCCATGATCGATCGATCCATTTGTCTGATGATACTGTGCAGGCCAATTGTGCCACCAAAGCTAGCTGACTGAACAGGTTGGGCCACCAATCCAGGTCCAGGTCGGCAAGTCTCCCTTGCCTAGCAGACGCCTGACGAAGGAGCTGGCGTGGAAGGCCTCCAGGTCCGCGACATGCTCCCCGGTGCCGATGAATATCACGGGGCCCTTCGTAGCTGCAAGCGCGCTGAGCGCGCCGGCGCCCTTGGCGTGGGCGTCCATCTTGGTGACGATGACGGCGGCAACCCCAACCGAGGCGAATGCCAGTGCCTGGTCGAACGCGGCCTGGCCGATGGTGGCGTCCATGACGAGCACCACCAGGTCCGGCCGCGTGGCTTCCGCGACCTGCCGCATGTCCTCTAGGAGAGCGGCCTCCTGGCTGTGGCGCCCGCTCGTGTCCACGACGATGAGGTCGCAGCCGTCCTGTTTCCTGAACCTGTCGACGCCCTGGACGGCGACCTTCACGGGGTCCGACTCCGATCCGTAGAAAGGGATGCCTGCCTTGGCCGCGCTCTGCCTCAGCTCATCGGCCCGGAACATGTTGGCGCATACCAGCGCCGGGCTGAACCCTTTCCGGCGGTGGTAGTCCGCGTACTTGACGCAGGTGGTGGTCTTGCCGGAGCCCTGCAGGCCGACCAACATGACCACGCTGGCCGGCTTCTTGCCTCTTGTTGGGGCGAAGGATGGCTTGCTCCCGCCGGGCCCCGGGTCCAGCATCCTGCACAGCTCTGCCTCGACGGCCTGGCTGATGGCGCGGCGCCTGCGCCTGTTGGCCAGGGACTGGAGGCTGACGGCGCTCCGGATGCTTGCCTGCACGGCCCGGACCGTCTCGAAGCGGACGTCGGCCTGCAGAAGCGCGCGCGCGACGTCGTTCAGGCAGTCGGCCAGCACCTTGTCGTCCACCACCGTGGCATTGGCCATCCGCGCCAGCGCGCCGGCGAGGCTCCCGGCCAGGCGTGCCAGCGCCATCTCGGTCGAGATCGACGGGTCTCTCCTCTCCGATCGTTCCGCCGCCTCCGTCCGAACCTCACGTACCTACGTCCTCCTCGCCAGCGGCGGCAAGAGCGAGCTAGCTCTCTTTTTTCGATGGATGGCTGGATTATATTGTGGCTTGCGAAGAGATCGTACGTGTCGGATCGGTGGGAGTGAGACCTGAAAACGACTCGGCTGATCTGTACCGAGTGTCCGAGTCCGTAACGTGTTGCCTGGGCCCTGGGCTGCTATGCATGCAGTTCCCGATTCGGCAGCCCGAGTAAAGGTTGCCCGCCTGACTTATCAGCCATGCCATGGTACTTCTCGTATACGGTCCCGTGTGGATGTTTGTCTGAATTGTGGTCCCATTAGATGTGTGGTTGGTTATCCTAATCACGTCTAAATTTAGATCATGGCCCATGCATCACGGACAATCCGTACGCTATGCACTGCTGATAGCACAACATTTGTCTGCGTGTACCCTTCCGCTCTCCAATCCATCCTTGGTTCTCGCAGCATCCTTCCCCAAGTTACATCGTGTACAGATCTCTAGCTCAAACAAAAATAAAAAATCAAATACTTCAAACGAAGCAAATTGAGAATGAATCAAAACCACCACGCCGATCCAAATCGAAACCCCAATCAGATTAACTCTAGAAAGACGATAACTTCTGAAATCATATTAAGAAAATTGTAGTTTCTTCTGCCAACCTTCACAACAATAAACAAAAATCGATTCTTTCTCCATCCATACATGAAAAATGAATTCATAGAAATAATCTAATCGACAAAATCAAAAAAAGAATCGAAGAAGACATCAGACCGGTAGCGCCTCCAAGTTGTGCGCAAGAGCATACAGTATTTTAGAATGTATATTGTCAGATTGACTTCTTGTTGACTGTACTGTATATTGTCAGATTGACTTCTTAATGTTTATTTATGGTTGTACATCTAAGCTCAAATAAGTAGAGAACCACAGAACTGCAATTTTAGTGTTCTTTCAGGCGTTTCTCAGGTGAGTTTGCTTGGTGTTGCCTTCAGCCCTTCATCAGTGTTACTCATTTTGTCTTTTCTTTGTCATCTTATAAACATGATGGCTAGTTGATTTTATGCAGTGCAATTATGGACACGTTTCTTTTTTTTCTTTCCTTCGGCATATATACTGCTACAGTGCTAGCGACATGCTATATGCAGTGTGCTTCTTCGATGGACAGTTTAGGCTCTTCGGAATTTTGATGGAAAATCTGCTGCTGCCACTGGTCAGCAAGTTAGTCATTTGTGCTTCTTTGATGCATGACTATGCATGGCAAGTTAGTATCAGTTTCTTGTATGCAATGGTCGTTTGCTTCTGATAACTTGTGGTCTAATCAGACTCCTATTATATGCCTCCCAATTGCTTCTGAAAATTTTAATATTTTAAACAAAATTAGAAAGATGATATTAACTTGCGATATGATACATCACTTTACTTGTCACTGGACAGTGCCGTTTCTCTATTCTAGGCCTTGTTTAGATGGCGTAAAGTTAAAATTTTTCTCACTGTAGTATTTTTCATTTTTAATTAACAATTAGTGTCTAAATCATGGATTAACTATACTAAAAAATTTGTTTCGTGATTTATAACTTAACTGTGTAATTAATTATTTTTATCTATATTTAATATTTTATATATATGTACAAAAGTTGATGTGAGAAGAGAGTGAAAATTTTTTAAAAAGTGCTGAAAATTTTTGTATTTTAATCCCTTTAAAAACATTTTTTATAAATAACCTCCTGCTGAAACTTTTGCTAAAAATAGCCCATTTTTCGGTGTTCTAGGAGACGACGCCGAGGTATAGGGCTCGGCGTCGCGTCAGACCACGCTAAACTGTGCCATGTAGGATTCAACGTGGCTACCGAGCAAGTGTGGGGTCAGGACCTCGGCGTATCCAGATTTGACGTCGATGTATCGGCGTATCCCGATTTCACGCCGATGTATGGCCACTAAACCCGTGCCAGTCGTCTTCTTCCTCCCTCCTTTCTTCCCTTGGGCTCGCGGCCGTCTTCTATTCTCTCTCTCCCTCTCTCTACGAATCCTAGACGCCCATCGAAGCAAGCACCCCAGCCGCCATTGCTGCTCGCCGGCGATAGGTGTTGGCGGCCCGCGGTGGGTCCGAATAAGGCAGCCGTCCGCAGCCACCTACTTCATCCACTCCCTCACGAGGGGCTGGTGCAGCGTGACGCAGTGGTGGACGGCTCGGCGACCCCGCCCTGGATTCGGCGTTGATGGGCTGGTGCAAGTGGATGGGGTCGGGCGCGGCGGGCAGAGGGTCAGGCTATCCTTCTCCTCCCCGCCCCAGCGTGCGACCATGGCGCTTTCTGCCGGATCCAGCGAACCCCGTCCCTGTCCTGGGCCGACCACGGGGGCCTCCGCGGCGTCTACGAGCACGCCTGACAGTGGCTCCACCCGGGGTGCCACGGCCGTCGGCATGACGAGGGATGGAACGGAGACGAAAGCCTGGACCAGTGCCCGCACTGTGCACTGCACAGGTGCTGGCCGACCAGGTGCATCTCCAAGCGCCCTGTGAAACCATGGTTCGTTACTCTTTAGTCTCTATGTTTATACCTTTTCTACATACAACTCTTGAAGCATTGATATATAGAATCAATTTGTCTCAAACCAATTTCGAATCAATTTGTGTACATCACCTCGATGCCTGGATATTCCATTATATGATAGACAAGAAAAAAAACATGGTCCTTCTGCTAATTGCTAAAAATTCATGCCTCCTTTGGGAAGACATGTGGGGAGGAGCTGTTCTAGAACATCAATGCCCTGAGCTGCATTCGTATGCAAAAAACAAGAGGATCTCTCTTAAGACAGCCCATGAACTTTTTCCCATCCACAATCTTTTCCATCTTCCACTCTCTCAGCAAGCTTTTGACCAATTGGTGATGTTACAAGACATGCTCCAACAACAGAATTTCACTCAGCAGCATGATAAATGGACCTACATCTGGAACTCTGTAGGTTTCTCAGTCAGGAAAGCTTATAAGCATCTAAGGGGTCACCAAGCAGTACACCCAGTGCACAAATGGCTTTGGAAATCATCTTGCCAAATCAAACACAAGGTGTTCTTTTGGCTACTGCTGAAAGATAGGCTGAGCACAAGAGAATTGCTCAGAAGAAAACAGATGCAATTACCAAGCCACAATTGTGTTCTTTGTATGGCAGGTCTGGAAGAATCCCTGGTTCACCTCTTCTTAAATTGCAATTTTGCAGAGCAGTGCTGGTTTAGCATCAATGTCCACTTCAACCAAGCTTTAGATCCTCTCCAGAATCTGCAGCTAGCAAAGGATCAGTTGGCAGTACCTTTTTTTATGGAAATCATCATCATCATGTCCTGGACAATTTGGAAAGCGAGAAATGATTTCATCTTCAGGCAAATAGTAACCCCAGTGCAGGAAGCAATCCGATTCTTCAAAGCAGAAATGGAACTCTTACTTCTACGGGCCAAAAGGAGTTATCTACCACAAATCAATCAATGGATTGCAGGAATTCTTTAGCTAGGCTGCGAGCAATCCTCAGGCTACTCTTCCTTGTCTCCTTTTTTGTATCCTAATTTCCTTTCTCTTTGTTTTCTTTACTGTTTTCTTTACTGTACTGTACTCAGATTTCTTTTTTCTTAAATAAATGCTGTAGGGGTGCAAACCCCTCCAGTCTTGATCAAAAAAAAAAAAAAAAGAAAAAAAAACTGCTAGCACCAGCGTTGACAAACTAATGTAATGTGTATTCATGTATCTGTACATAACTACTCAAGTCAAGGCCTAGGAAAAAAGAAAAGTTTCCCTTAAGTACTTTGTTATCTTGGCAATAGGTCAGACATATTGTCAGCTGTGAACCCTTTGGCTACTTCAACACTTGCTGCTGAATCTTAGGCAATAAACCTAGCTACAATTTCATTCTGTACATGATTTCAAAAGAATGGAGTTTGCATAAAGAGGTTGCTGTCTCAATTCTCATGCTACATTTTTCTACTTGCTTGCCTACGCAACTGCGTTGGGTTCCTGCTAGTATATCTATAGACAAAGGAGACGAAGGGGAAGGGTTCCTGAATTTTTATTGCAGCCATCATCTTCCTGTGTATAATAGATGCTCCTGTGTCTTCTGTGATTACCTTCCTGTTCTCATGTATGTTTCTAAGTAGGATGATGTTAATTCAGACATGAACATTGTATGTATGGCTGAAGAATTCCACATGTATCACAAGTTCCCATCTTCTGATGTTTTTTGATTGCTCACAAGAAAAACATTTCGTAGTTAGAAGTTTATCTTGGTGCTTCATCTAGTTCAGTATTCCCATGTCCAATAATTTTCCTTTTACCTTGCATCATAGCCCCCAAAAACCTTGAGTTAACTTCTCTGAATATTTATTTCTGATTTTCCACTTTCACCATGGCTGCAGGAGTGGCATGTCTTTGTGGATGCTGGCATGACTTTGTAGATGATTTGATTTCCTACCAATTCAGAAGTTCAAATTTTACAAAGTGTAGTCTTACAAAGCAACTTCCTGTCAGGCAATGCCGAAAGATGTCATTATATTATTAGTTAATATTGATGCATTTACATGCACGATTGGTGTTGTACAAAGCATATTTATATATCGTGCATCTGTGTCATTTGGATGAACCGTACACTGCATGTATGTGAGATCTGGGCAGAAGTGCACCGTGTGGTCATGGTCCCTGTCTAACCGAAATCCACTCAGGATTGGATCCATCTACCGAACATGGCCACATACTGCAGTTTCAAGCTCCACGTTGCTCGGCGTCAGTTCACTTCACGCCAAGGCGTGTGAGTAGAGGGCTGGGCCGGCTGTGCCCAGATCTTCCATCAAAGAAGTGGCCAGATCTGGGCGTTGTGTAGGAACACGCCGAGGCCTAAAACTTCGGCGTCAGGTGGACCAGCGCCGAGGTTTATGGGCCCACTGCCACGGTAGATACAACTACCGAAGTCGCCGGTGACGTGGCGGTAGCTCGGCGTGGTCTGACGCGACGCCGAGCCCATACCGGCGTCGTGTCCTAGAACGCCGAAAAATGGGTTATTTTAGCAAAAGTTTAAATGAGAAAGTTATTTGTAAAAAATGTTTTCAAAAGGGATCAAATTGCAAAAATTTCACTAATTTTTTTGATCTTGCAGGGCGACAGGGATTCAGAATCAGAAACCTGCCGGCCCAAACGTTGTTCCTCAAGTCCAAAATCAACAACGTTTTTTTTTTTTTTTTTTTTTTTTTTTTTTTTTTTTTTTTTTTTTTTTTGCGACGATAGAATCCCTAAGTCGTGCAAACCGTCCGCAGCCGTCGGCGACAAACGTTGGCGGCGGGCCGGGCGGTCCGCGGCCGGGCAGCGCCGCAGCGACGCCTGGGCGCATCCACCAAGGCCGGCGTCGGCGGCAGCATCCCTCCCGTGCGCCGCATCTCTCCCGCAACGAACGGGGGACGCGCGAAGCGGCGCGCGGCGCGGCGAGTTGGGGCCCGGGTTGGAGATCCACCGGTCACCGCCCGCCGCCCGGCCTCCTCGTCGGTCCGGCGGCGAGGGGTTCCGATTCCGACCTCGTCCTCCTCGGTCTCGGTCCGGCGGCGGGGACTACACGTGATGGAGCCATTGCCGCCGGCGGAGGCGGAGGCGGAGGCCGCCGACCTGCTCTTGTCTCTCCCGGAGCACCTGCTGGACGACATTTTGGTGCGCCTTAACCTCCGCGACGCAGTGCGCACCTCCGTGCTCTCCTGCGCCTGGCGCCGCCGTTGGGAGTCGATCCCCGGCCTCGCCCTCTGCTTCCCCCAAGGCACGCGCCCCTTGGTCATCGCCCGCGTCCTCCTCCGCTACACCGGACCCAGCGTCTTCCGCTTCGCCTGCTATGTCGCCGGCAATGACGGCGGCGTCGACGACTGGGTCATCACGCTCTCCCGGCGCAACGTCCAGTCTATCACCATCAATGGAGGGGGTTTTTACGGAGGGGTTTACCCTCCACTCCTCTATCTTCTCCCCGCGATCGTCTCGTGTCCCTCAATCTGTTTCATTGCAGCATTCCACCCGCCCTCGATCCGGGATTCGCCGGCTTTCCTGTGCTCCAGGAGCTATACCTAAATTGGGTCCACTTCAAAGACGAAGGAGAGAGTGGATTGCAAGCTATTATTCGGGGGTCACCCATTCTTCGTGTTCTAAAGCTCCAGACCGTGTCCCTGGGTGTTGATTGTGTGATTGAGGCGCCAAATCTCCAAACTCTGGTTGTTGATTCAGATTATGATGATGACTGGCGATTTGGGAGGTTGCCGCGCCTCCAATATGCCAGAATTTCTGTGGTAGAGTATTGGCATGGTGGGCGTCGTTTGCTAGAGTTCTTGGCTGGGGTTTCCCAAGTTCAGGAGCTAATTTTGGAATCGCCGGTACGTTGCTTGCCCCTGTTAGTGAATACTATCATAAGATGCAATCATCAGATAGTTTTACTTTTACTGCATTATGTTAATTGTTGCTTTTGTAGGCTTATGCTTCCTTATTTGAAAACAATACTACAAATCTCATCCATCTTTCTACACTTGTGTTCAGTTTTTTATGTTTTCATTTTACCATCACATCTTTTTTATCTCGCAGGCCAATCTGTACGAGATTAAGATACATAAAATTCCATTTACCTTTCACAACTTGAAGAGATTGGAAGTATCAATTAACGATTTTAGCATGGAATTCTTTTCGCTATTGTTCTCCTTGTTGAGGAGCTCCCCAAACCTTGTAGAACTTAAAATTGAGGTAATATTGAATGCTTGAATGTTATCTCTTGGATATCCATCATTATGTTTTTGAAAGTCATCTTGTTGCTGTCAACTAATTTTCTATATTACTTTTATTGGTGCAGTTTAATTCAGACACCGGTGAAGAGTGTACTGATGATGCACAATGGACTGATGGGATGTGTTCCAGTCTTCAAGTTGTGCAGATAAAATGTTCTTATGGGTGGCTCCCGTTGTCTTTATTGAAGCTTATTCTCTCTAAAGCAAGCCATCTTCGTATATTGTCTATGAATGTATGGCCGGATTCTCAGGAAGACCCACTGCACGGCGCTAAGGAACTTTGGAAAGTGCGGGCACCCGCCAAGGTTAAATTCTTCTTCTGGCTCGCGCTTCATGGAAGGCTGTGGACGGCTGCGCGGAGGGACAGGCACGGCCTTCAGCCGTCGGCGACCTGTGTTTTGTGCTGTCAGCTCGACGAGACGCACGACCACCTACTCGCTGCTTGCGTCTTCACCCGAGAGATTTGGTCCAGACTCTGCACTCCGCCGGGCTTGCCCACTTGGCGCCGAGTCATGACGACTCACTAGTGGATTGGTGGCTGCGCGCGCGGGTAGCGTCAGTGGCACGGAAGGGCTTCGACTCGGCCGTCCTTCTCGTTTCTTGGGTGGTATGGAAGGAGCGCAACCGCAGGACTTTCGACGGCTGCGCCGCTACCACGGCCCAGGTCCCGCAGCACATCGGGGACGAGATCGACTCTTGGATTGCTGCCGGCTTTCGCTTTGTGACCTCGCGGTGATTGTGGCTTTTGCCCACTAGTTCCCACTTGTTCGGTCGCCTTTAGCGAGACTAGTTTCTTACTTAGTACATTTGTTCGCGCCACCGTTCAAGCCGGTGCCTTGTGTTTTAGTGTGTTCTCGCATCTTGCATTGGTTGGTATCTCGCCGCCGATGCAAGAATGCGAAGTTGTATCGAACTCATTCCCCTTGTCTTAAAGCGGTATGTGCAATTGCACGCTTTCGAAAAAAAAAAAGAAGAGCTTCAGCTCACGCACAAGTTCTATTCAAGGTAAAAAAAACTTTTGTTGGGTTGCAAACTTCTACGTTATAGATTTCGGGTCTCACATCATACGAGTAGTTTCAACCTTTTTTATTTTTAGTATCAATATATAATCAAGTTTTAAAGAAATACTAGCTTTAACTTTCAAGACGGATACCACTATTTATTTGCATTCTTTGATTCCATAATACCCCAGTTTTCCAAACTTGAGAAATGACACTTCACTTCTGTGCGCTTTGCATGGCCAATTGACTCAGTCAACTATTTTGATAATGTTTCTGCGCTATTATATGAAGTTTTACAGAGCCACCATCCAGTAGAAAGATGCAAGCATGTTTTTTTCCTGGAGTATTGCTTCCCAATTCAACTGTAGTTTCAGATATCTTTGGAGTATGTGGGGGCATAGGGGTGTCCCATTTACTGTTTTCCTGACTGTTTCCAGTTTCTTCATAAGCAAAACTGGGAACCATCAGGAGGAAACAAGGTTGAAATTGGTAGGGGCCTTTTCTTGATTGATTCTTTGGTATCCCATCTTTAACCATGAATTTCCTGGTGGGATACCCATCTCAAAGAGGCCCATACATAACATGATATGCCTTCAGCCCAATGGTGTGAGACGCATGCATGGACTCCAGCGTCTGATAGCATCACCCATGTCTTGCTCTCTTGTTAGGTTGATTGGGCCAGCTCACTTTGACTTCTAGTGCCAGGAACCTCTTGTGCTCTTTGTTCCTTTTTTCTTTTTGCCTTTAGTTTTCTCTGATGTGGGTATTCACTGATGAACGGGCTAGTTTTTATATTGTTTCTTTATCTCTCGTCCACGTGGTTGTATAGTACTGTAATATGGTTTGGCAATCATATTTAGTTTTTCTGTTCTGAGTCATGGTTACATTTTCCCGGTATCAATTACTTTTTCTGGATAGCTACCGACATGATGTTTGACATCCCGACATGCCTGAATCGTTTTCCCAAATGACTTTTCTGATTTTGATATATCAGATAAAAATGTGAAATTTAAAGTGGTTTGGTATTTCGGCAGTCTGAACCATACCCTATCTTCCTACCGTTTTTGTCCCTACATAGGCAGAGCTTAGGCTTGATTTTATGTTATTGAGTTTCCATAGTAGTGAGTTGGATCATGGAGGAATTGTGGCAGGGATTGGAGTATGCATATGCATCCACTAGCGGCCGGTTTAAGTCTTGATATTTGGCATAAGGTAACCTTCTACATGACCTGCAGGAGGACGACACGGATGGAGAGCTCAGCGACTGAGTTTGATCTGACTGGCCTTTCACATCCTTTTGCTTAGCTTCTATTATACATGGTCTTGTAATAGATGCAGTGAGAGATGGCAGGTCTCCCAATTACAAGATGCGTGTGTGTGTCCTATGCTCTTTCTTTGTATGCAGCCTCAGATGGAGAACATATGTTTTTTTTTCTTAGTATATGCATGTAGTAAGCTCTGAATGACGTAGCATTGCATATTGCAGGCAATGCAATGCAATGACAGCATTGCTCTTTCTCCATGTGGTTTCGGTACAGAGCAAGTGAAGTGACTAGAGCACTGCACCTATATGTATTATAATTGCGCAGGCAGAGGCAGTTGTTCTTTGAATTGCTATATAGCACATCTGATCATTAGGACTGGACTGATTGATTCAGGATGCACAATTTTTTTTTCCCAACAAGATTGAGTTGAATATGCAGTGCATGTGCACGCCTGGCAAAACTAACTTGAGCAGTTTATCTATCTATCTATACCTAAACATGCATATGTACCACGTACAATTGTAAGCTAAGACTGACTTCAAAGTGTTAACTATTTATTAGGTCATGGATCTACGACGTACGACAATGACTTTGAGCATCGATGATCCATGTGTCTGATGATACTCTGTAGGCCGATTGTGCTACCAAGCTGATTCAGCAGGTTCGGAGGGATGGCATTGACTATGCGCTTCATGTCGTCGTTGGGTCTCTGTCTCTGACTCTTGACGCAGGGGGCGAACTTGCTCAACATTTTGGCCATTCGCTTGTGCTCCTTCAGCAGTTCCACTACTTGGCTGATGGGCCTGCCGGATCCCCGAGCGACCCGGTTGATCCGTGACTGCTGCTGTTTCGCCATCATCAGCTTCATCGGGTCGGCCTCGTCAAGCTCTGCTGCACTCATGGAGTCCATGATCGTCATGTACCTCTTCATCTTGGCCTGCCGCCATTCCTTGTCCTGCCTCCCCTTGTATCCCAATAATCCAGCTGGTAGGAAGGAGAAGAGATGCCCTAGAGGGCGCATGCTCTGCACTATCCGGAACAGCCCTGAGAGTGAACCCGCTGGCTCCACCTTTAACCGTCAGCTGCTCTTGCAGAAGCTGCTCCAGTCCTTGTCCTTGATCACCATCGTCAGGCATGCTGGGCACCCTGCAGATCTTGTCCACGAAGCCAGGCAAGTCTCCCATGCCTAGCAGACGCCTGACGAAGGAGCTGGCATCGAAGGCCTCCAGGTCCGCGACATGCTCTCCGGTGCCGATGAGCGACCGCGCTGAGCGCGCCGCCGCCCTTGGCGTGGCCATCCATCTTGGTGACAATGACGGCGCCGACCTCGGCGCTCCGCTTGAACGCCAGCGCCTGGTGGAACGCGGCCTGGCCGATGGTGGCGTCCATGACCAGCACCACAAGGTCCGGCCGCGTGGCAGCCGCGACCTGCCGCATCTCCTCCAGGAGCGCGGCCTCCTGCCTGTGGCGCCCGCTCGTGTCCACGACGACGAGGTCGCAGCCGGCCTGTTTCCTGAACCTGTCCACGCCGTCGACGGCGACCATCACCGGGTCCGACTCCGTGTAGGATCCGTAGAAGGGTATCCCGGCCTTGGCCGCGTTCTGCGCCAGCTGGTCCAGGGCGCCGGCCCGGAATGTGTCAGCGCACACCAGCGCCGGGCTGAACCCGATCCGGCGGTGGTAGTCGGCGTACTTACGCAGGTGGTGGTCTTGCCAGAGCCCTGCAGGCCGACCAACATGACCACGCTGGCCGGCTTCTTGCCTCTTGTTGGGACGAAGGACGGTGGCTTCGCATCCACGCCCACGGGGTCCAGCATCTTGCGCAGCTCGTCGACCACCGCATGGCGCGGCGCTTGTCGGTGCCGGCAGCGAGGGACTGGACGTTGACGGCGCTCCGGATGCCGGCCTGCACGGCCCGGACCGTCTCGAAGCGGACGTCGGCCTGCAGAAGCGCGCGCGAGACGTCGTTCAGGCAGTCGGTCAGCACCTTGTCGTCCACCACGGTCGCCTTGCCCACGCGCCAGCACCATCGCGATCGAGATCAGAGGGTACTTGGTCTCAGTGGCGGAGCCAGAATTTTCGGGGAGCGTGGGCGTGACACAACATAATACTAAATATTTTGCTTTTTTTTTTCCACGTTCACTCTCCACAACATGCATCAAAATGACTTAAGATCTCCATGCTAACACCATTTGCATGCTGATCGGCTATAGGTAGTGTACGTATGCATGTATACTATGCTATAATGTCAGGAAGAAGGGCGTGGATCCTGTACCGGGTACGACAACGGCGATGACGTCAACTATTGGGCGTCCGACAAAACGTGGCGGCCAAGTTGGCGGTTGAAGGCGGCGGCCATTGGGCACTGACAAGGTGGCCCAAGCGTGGAGCGGGCGGCGGGCTTAGCTAGCGCTATATAAAGCAGTTGCCAGTTGCCGAGAACGGCATGTAATAGAATACCTGAAACTCTGAACCTTATCATTCCTCTATTCTTCTGAACTCAATTCCAATTGCTACCGATCCCCAAATTCTGTGCTATTCCTTCCCGAATTCCATTTCTGTTCTAGTTATCTGCTCCAATATCGTGACAATTGGTATCCAGCTCCCGGTCACAATCCACCAGAAAATTTTTCCCCAAACCTCATCGGCGATCATGGCGCCGGCGAAGCAATCGGAGTTGGCGGCGAGTATGGAGGATCTCACCAAAGAAGCTCGAGGACTCGACGAAGAAGATCACCGCGCCGGGCGACATCTCCATGAAGATCACCGGCCCGGGAGGGGATGGTGAAGACGGCGATGGACTCGGTGGCGGGGATCTCCTCCAAGCAAACCGAGTCCGAGCTCATCGCCGACCTGACGTCGCAGGCGGAGGAAGCGCTGAAGACGGTCTCCGACAACACGAAGCGCGTCGAAGGGCTCTACAAGCGTGTCGACCAAATCGACACGGCTGGGGCGGGGCCTGCGCCTGGCCCAGGAGTGCTCGGCGGATTGCCTGAGTCGAGCATGGGAGGAGCAACTGCTCCATCCGGCGGTGGCGCGCCGCCCGTCGTGTCCGCCGCGGTCGTACAACCCTCACACCGGGGGTTCGACCTCAACACAGTGCCTGCGTCTTCGTCGCCATCATTGACGTTGACTGCGGCCCCGAGCAACGGGCATGGCGATCACGGCGGCGGGTTCCGAGCGACCCGTCCGCTGAACGTTCGTGGAGGTATGTCTTCGACGCTTACTCGATCCTCAATTGCGCCCTCCGCCATTTCCCAAGCTTGAGTTCCCGAAATTTGATGGATCGAATGCACGCTTATGGCGAGACGAGTGTGTCAATTATTTCGAGGTATATGCTTGTGCATCCATCCTTGAAGACTCGTTTCGCGGCGCTGAATTTCACGGGATCCGCGAAGACATGGCTTCTGCACAGTCGAGCGCGCAGGCGGGGTGCTGAATTGGGAGGACCTCGCAACCCGGTCCTCGACGGGTTTGACAAAAATCAATATCCTCTCGGTGCTTAAGAAGTTTGAGTCAATTAGGCAGCCTCCGGATCTGTGGGATGAGTATGTGCTTGAGTTTGAGCGTGGGGCACATAGTTTGCTGCTGTATAATGCTAGCTATGATGAGACTTATTTTGTCACACGATTTCGATTGGACCGAGGGAAGAAATTAGAGCACCTATTGTGTTGCACCAACCAAAAGATGTTGATACGCTAGTGTATTGGCTTTGTTACAAGAAGCCGAGCTAGGGAAATTAAAGCAAAATCTCAGTTCAAAGATAGCTTCAAGTCGGGTTCAAATCCAAATTCACCGAAGCCGAAAAGAATAAAGCAGTGATGTCTCGCTAGAGAAACTTCTGATGGCTGGTCTGCTCTGAAGAAACAGAGAAAGGAGCAAGGGTTATGTTTCAAATGTGGCAATAAGTGGAGTCATGCTCATAAATGCCCTCCACAGGTGCCAATCCAAGCTATTGAGGAAATGATTGCTGCCTTAGGTGGGGATGATGAGATGGATTCCATCTCTGATCAAGAGGAGGAGGACAGTGCTGATGAGACAGTGTTGGCTGTGGGTTCTTCTCCAGCTGTGGGTACTGTCAGAAGGAAGACTATGAAGATTGCTGGGTTGATTGGAAAGGTTGAGGTGTTGATTCTCATTGACTCTGGCAGTGTTGGTACATTTATCAGTCAGCAATTGGCTAATCTGATACCTTGTAAAGCAATTCAGTGTCAGCCTACTCATTATGTGGCTGCTGATGGTGGACCTATGACATGTTCGGGAGGATTGAGAATCACAGTGGGACGGCTCGGGGTTACATGTTTATGTTCACGGTGGGGATCTTGCCCTTGAAGAGCTTTGATATGATTCTCAAGGATTGGCCGGAGGAATGCGGTCCTATGTGGGTGCATTGGGCTAAGAAGGTGATGAAGTTCACTCGCATGGTCGAAGGTGGTGTTGAAAGGCTTGGGTCCCGAGAAGGGTAAATGTTCTCCTATCGGTGCTCCGGGTCCGAAAGGGTTCCGGATAAAAATGTGGTGACCCAAAGTGCATGCAAAGTTGCGTTGGTGGGAACCGTGGAGACAAGTGGTAGAGGGGACAAGTCTGGAGATACACGGGATCGCCCCGACAATGTGTCTAGTGTACCGTAGGTTCGCCAGCTTGCCGGAGAAGTATCTTCTTGTGTTTCAAGAACCTAAGGCTGCTCCACCTCCTAGACCATTTGATCATAAGATTCAATTATGTCATGAAGCACAACCAGTCAATATTAGGCCTTACAGATATTCTCCAGCTCAGAAAACTGAAATTGAACATCAGTTGGAGGATATGTTGCACCAACGATTGATAAAGCCTAGTGTCAGTCCATTTGCTTCTCCTGTTCTGCTGGTCAAGAAAAAAGATGGCAGCTGGAGACTTTGTGTGGATTACAGGAAGTTGAATGCTCAAACAGTTAAAAATAAACACCCTATGCCTGTGGTGGAGGAGCTTATTGATGAACTAGCGGTGCAAAATGGTTCTCTAAACTGGATTTTAGGGTGGCTATCACCGATTTGCATTGATCTTGGAGATACTTATAAGACAAGATTCAAGACCCATAATGGCTTATTTGAGTTCTTGGTAATGCCATTTGGGCTTACCAATGCCCGTGCCACATTCCAAGGGATTATGAACATCATATTTGTAGAGTTGCCGAGAAAAGGAGTATTAGTATTCATGGATGATATTTTGATATACTACGATACACCGCAGGAACACTTGTCTTTACTTTAGCAAGTGTTTGAAATTGCAAAGATCATCAGTTCTTCATAAAATTGTCCAAGTGTGAATTTGCTAAGTCGAAGTGGAGTATCTTGGACATGTCATTTCTCTTTAGGAGGAGCTACCGAGCAATCAAAGATAAGAGTCAAAATGCGGCAGTGGCCTCTACCTAAAAATATCAAGAGCCTAAGAGGGTTTTTGGGGCCGATGGTATTACGTAAAAGTTCATAAAAAATTATGGGTCGATGAGCGGACCATTGGTGGAATTGTTAAAAAAGGGTGTGCGTTTGTGTGGACTGAATGCACACAATGTGCATTTGATCAACTCGAAACATGCTTTGAGCACTGCTCCCTTGTTAGCAATACCAGACTTCAGTAAAACTTTTGTACTGGAGACAGATGCCAGTGACTTGGGATTTGGGGCTGTGCTAATGCAGGATGGTCATCCAATAGCTTACTTGAGTAAGGTCTGTTGTGCGAAATCAAGGGCTCTCTACTTATGAAAAGGAATGTATGGCAATATTGTCGGGCCGTGGATAAATGGAGGCCTTATTTGCAACATAAGGAGTTTGTGATAAAAACCGATCACAAGAGTTTGTTGCATTTAACTCGAACAAGCCGGTGCGAGACAAAGTTGCAATGAAGGCTGTGCTCAAGTTGATGGACCTCAGTTTAAGATAACATACAAACGGGGTGCTTTGAACTCAGTGGCGATGCCTTGTCTAGGTGTTATGAAGATCGGAACATTGTCTTTTATCTATCTTCGCACAACCAGATTGGCCGCAAAGGGTGAAGGAGGGGTATGCGATGACAAAGTGAGGCTCATGACTTATTGGGTAAGATGCAAAGTTCGACACGGGAGATACTCCATTTTCTTTGCATGATGGTCTTATTCGATATAAAGGGAGAGTTTGGTTGGGCAAAAACAAATTGGCACACCAGCATGTGTTGATGGTTGTCCATCAGTCAGGAGTTGGTGGGCACTCTGGGGTATTGGCTACATATCAAAGAATCAAGCAGTTATTCCATTGGCCTGGGTTGAAAAAAGATGTACAGGAGTTTGTAACTGCCTGTGACATTTGTCAGCAGGCTAAGGTTGAGCATGTCAAAAAACCTGGCTTGTTACAGCCTCTGCCAGTATCTAGTCAACCTTGGAGAATCATTTGCATGGATTTTGTGGAAGGATTGCCTAACTCTGACAGGTTTAATGCTATCTTGGTGGTGGTTGATAAGATCACCAGATATGGTCACTTTCTACCATTATCTCATCCATTTACAAAGATTGCAAGTGGCTCAGATTTTCTTTTACAATGTTTACAAGTTACATGGCCTACCGAAGCTATTATTTAAAGAGAGATAAAGTGTTTACTAGTGCACTTTGGAAAGAGGCATTTCGTGTGTCGATACTCGTTGATGATGTCTTCTTCATACCATCCTCGGGACCGATGGTCAAAGCGAGCGTCTCAATCGGTGCTTGGAAAACTTCCTAAGATGTGTCGGTTCTTGTCCGAAGCGGTGGCATAAGTGGCTTCCATTGGCCCGAGCACTGGTATAATACCGTTTTTCATTCAGCTTTGGGTCATTCCCCATTTGAGGTATTATATGGCCATCATCCAAGGTATTTTGGCATATCCAATGAAGTTTCGCTCATGTGTGTTGACGGTCGTTAAGTATCAATTTTATACCGTCAACGCAGCAAAAAGAAAGGACTAATATGAGTTCACCCGTTAGATATAGGGGTTACACGCGTAATTCCACGAGTTTTGGTGATTGTCTATTTTCGCAGGGGGTTATCGAAAGAGAACCAAAGGAGGCCCACATGTCATGATTACATAGAGATAAAGACCGAACGGGTAAAATTGTATAATCTAGAAGACTCCGTAAGGCAAACCCGGAAGCGGGGCCCACCGGGCGGGGTGGCCGGTCGGCCGACCCAGGGGAGTCGGCCGACTCCCCACCTCCACCAATCGTGGAGTCTCGTGGATCCCGCCTCCACCGCCTTTGAGGATGAATAATTATCGTCCATTTAGGTCGGTTTGATCCGAGGGCCGTGGTTAATCCTAGGGGCTATATATTCGAGCCCCGGCCCCCGGGTGAAACCCTAATTCATTCCCAATTCATTCAAGAGTTCATTCTCTCATTAGAATTCAGAGAAGCCAGAGCCACCATCTCAATTAGAGCTCCATAGTTTAGTAGCATAGCTACATAGGAATAGATCTAGAGGGAATCAAGCCTAGCTTGGAGTCCGGATCTGTCGGAGTTCTTGGTAATTCCCTTCTACATTCTTGTAATATTCATCATTGTTCGTGATACTATGAGTAGTACTTTATTCTATTCTATTATATCAGACTTGACTTTGCTCTATTTGATTATGTTCTCAATTATATTGTTCTTAGTTTACTTTGATTATATGTTTAGCATAGTTGGACTAGAATTATGTTTATGCATAGGATCGTATAGCGCTTGCTCATTAGATCGATGGGTAAGTGGTAGATATTGTGTAGGCGTGGTGCCTAGATTGTATTTATCTGCGATTACACCCTATTGGCCGGGTCGTGTGGTAGATCGCGGAAGTGACAGTTCCGTTGAGTCCTTTGTATTCCATCCCCCGTTGGTAGGTCTTAGTAGAACAACCTATTACATTGAAGTCATTGCTATGTCTCTTGTCTTCTCGGTAATATCACTATGCATAGATGTAACCTTTTCCCGCCATGATTGCTAGATGTTCTTGCACTAATCATTGTATGCTTTGACTTTATAGTTAGAATAACATAGGATTATACCCTAGATCGTCCTAGTCCATGCTAGTGTTATAAGCTTAGAGTGCTAAGTTGAGATGGCTTATTACTATTATTTTATGTGGCTAAATGCTCTCATTTATCTTATGTCATTTATCATTCATTCCTATATTTTATGTGACACTTACCCCGTATGAGATGATCGATACGAGACAAGGTTAAGCTCTCCATTATCGCATGTGCATTGCTCATCACTCATTATCCAAGTGCATTCCCTTCCCAAAGTGGTAAAAATATAAATAACGATACCGGATACTCCTGGTTAAAATGCTACATCGGTATTATGCGTGCGCTTGCGGATCCCATATTTATTTCTAGTAGCAGTTGCATTATTTAGTACCAGCATTTTTGGCGCCATGTTGGGGATGACAACCTAACACCGAGTGGCGTTAGAAATGTCAACAAATTTTTGTGCCGAGACTTAGAGGTTGAAAGCCAATGGTAGAAAGAAGTTTATTGGAGGATGTTGTCGGGCATCATTTACATCGAGCTTGACAAAGGATGAAACATTTTGCCGATAAGCATCGCAGTGAAAGAGAGTTTCAAAGGTTGGCGACATGGTTTACCTGAAACTACAACCATACATTCAGTCGTCGTTGCTCCAAGATCAAATGCTAAACTGTCTTTCGATTCTATGGGCCATTTCCAAGTGTTGGCTAAAGTGGGAAAGGTAGCATACAAATTGCAATTGCCAGAGCGTTGCAAGATACATTCTACGTGGTCCATGTTTCACAGTTGAAGTAGCATGTGCCACCAAATGCTGTGTTGGAATCTGACATCAATGAAGTACCAGTGGACTTTGACGATTCTGTCAGTCCAGTGCAGTTTCAGGCTCGGCGTGTTATTCAGAAGGGGGCTACATCTTTAGCTCAAATTCAAGTGCAATGGTCTAACTCTTCTAATCTGTGGACTTGGGAAGAAGTTACAGATCTTCGTCGACGTTATCCATTGATATCAGCTTGGGGTCAAGCTGAATTTCATGAGGTGGGGAATGTCAGGAAGAAGGGCGTGGATCCTGTACCGGGTACGACAACGGCGATGACGTCAACTATTGGGCGTCCGACAAAATGTGGCGGCCAAGTTGGCGGTTGAAGGCGGCGGCCATTGGGCACTGACAAGGTGGGCCAAGCGTGGAGCGGGCGGCGGGCTTAGCTAGCGCTATATAAAGCAGTTGCCAGTTGCCGAGAACGGCATGTAATAGAATACCTGAAACTCTGAACCTTAATCATTCCTCTGTTCTTCCGAACTCAATTCCAATTGCTACCGATCCCCAAATTCTGTGCTATTCCTTCCCGAATTCCATTTCTGTTCTAGTTATCTGCTCCGATCAACTGTGATCGTGACATATAAGTAGTGTACTACTGCGTGTGTTTGCCAGGTGAGCCCGGCCACTGGCCCGGGTGGCCGGGCCTTGGCTCCGCCAATGCTTGGTCTGATTGATGTCTTCGAGCGATCTTGCGGCTCCGAACCTCACGAGTACCTCGTGTACGTCCTCCTCACAGCGGCGGCTAATGCGGGCTACTCTATTCGGATGGATGGATATCGGAGCAACACAAGACGACTACATACATGAGATATATATTGTGGCTTCCCATGGTTTCAGTCCCGGTTGCTTGCAAGGTGATCGCGTCGCGGACTCGGAGAGACCTGAAAACGACGAGCCGAGTCCGTTACGTGTACATATAGCCTTGGTGCAATGATGCAGTGTTTCCCGGCGTGTGCATATGGCGGTGGCTTATTGACTTGTTCTGTCGTCAGTGTGCTACTCGTATTCCCATCGGCGTCCGAGTCGCGGCGTCGAAGGCATGGAGTTGATCAAGCATAAGCCTTATTTGATCAAGCTTTCTATTGCGGCCCAGTCGCGACATGACGAGAAGCTTTCTATTGCGGCCCAGTCGGCCCAATAGGCTCCGGCGCCATGGGCCCAGCCTTGACACCCAATACGGCTTACTGTTTTTTTTTTAAATCTCAGTATCTCATGCATGCATGTTTTCCGTCGTCACGCCAATGCAATGAGATGTACAGTAGTAGCTAGGAGTCCGTACATACATACGTGTATTATTGAGTGATGATCAAGCCAAGACTTACACGCATTACGCATCATACATTTTAGCTGGAGATCGATGGAGGTACGTGTGACGCTACATATACCCGAATATATGCTTGTGTATATATGCTAGCTTAGCTAGCCCACCCTCTTTTTAGCTAGACTAATTACGCCAGCCTCGTTATGTTATCGTGTTACCAAAAATGAGTCTCTTTTATTACTAAATTTGTAAAAAACTGGTGGTACTGTGAGATGACGATCATCTCTCCTATAATTTGGCAAAACTAAAAATTGTGCGCGTGAGGGAGAAATATCCCGCGGGAGTAGCGCGCGAGGGCGATTGACAAGCGAACCGCAGCTTGGCATATATGCTAAATATCACCCGGTGTTTGCCAAGTTAACAAAAATACCAAGTCCATTTTCCAAACCGTTGGATAAGAGATTTTTAGACTTTTTTGAAAAACAAGAATGCCAAGTCCATTTGCAAAACCGTTGGAGTTGCTCTACTCGTGGCTATATGCACATTTATATGTGAGGTCTAGTTTAGTTACTTATGTTTACCTATGTAGTGTGGGACTGTGGGCCTTGTTTCTAAAACTAACCAAGTAATGGAGCTTTGCCTCATTTTCCCACAAAACAAAGTTATTGATTTGTGGTTATGCCATCCTATATCATTATAATTCAGATCAAGGCATATTGTCGTGCCATGCCCAAGTCTAAAACAATCCTTACATATTTTCTAGAAAACAAGGGAAGTGTAACACAAGCAGATCTAGTAAAAGTTTATAGATTAACCGTAAAATAAGCTAGGATAGTCTCTTTCGAAGTGTCCATGGCTAAAAATTTTAGGTTTTTTTTTCCATTTATTTGTTGAATAATAGGCCCTTCATTTTGTTCCATGCTTGTATGAGCTCTTTGGAGTTGAAGTATGCTAAGATTTGGCATTACCTTATTTTGGTATCTTCTATATATTTAGAATATTTTTCATAAATATGTTATGATTGACAATGATTGCATTTGTAAGGAAGTTGAGAAGTTAGCTTCTCCTTAGGTGGGAGTTCTGCTCCTAGAGAATGTTAGATTCTACAAGGAGGAAGAGAAGAACGACTCTGAGTTTGCTAAGAAGCTAGCATTTGTTGCTGACCTTTTATGTCAATGATATGCTTTTTGGCACGACGCATAGAGCTCATGCTTCGAAGGAGTTACCGAGTTTTTTGTTTGAAGCCTACTGTGTGCTGGCATCGTCATGCAGAAGGTAATAAAATATCACCCATGCTCATGATCTTTTAAGTATATTAAGGTAATGTTGAGTAGGATATGGTAAAATGGCTTTATGTTTTATCTATTACTTTTACAGCCAGAAAAGAAGGATGAATGCATCTGCCATTTGTATGCTTGGTATTCAGCCATTTTTGTTTAAAGTGTTCCCTCATATGTTCAGTTCATATATGCATGAATGCATATGTTCTGTACCTGCATGCATCTTTTCTATAAGAACAGAACATGTTCTACTGCTTCATGCATGCATCTGTAGTAGAGAGCATCTGTGCTACTACCATGCTGTCCTAAGATTTTTGTTGATTTTTGCTGATGAAACTCAAATAGTTGGACCGCTCGGTCCTCGCGTCGTCTCCCTCGCGGATGCGGCTCGAGGGCTCCCAGCCCCGCCGCCCAACACACCTCCCACCTCGCCGGACCTCGGCCGCCGCCACCGCTACAAAAATCTAGCTAGCGGTGGCGGCGGCCCGCTGCGCGCGGCTCAAAAAGGCAGCTCGCAGCCCCCCACCTCCCCTCCCCATCCCTCCCCATCCTCTTCCCCTCTCCCGAGCTCGAATAGTGGCGACCGGGGTGGCCGCCGGCGACCCCGCGGCGGCGGATCCACGGTCCTAGAGGCCGGATCCATGCCCCCCCCGGCTCGGATTTGCTACTCCCGGCGGCGCCCGCCAGACCCCTCCACCGCGTGCGCTCGAGAGAAGATGGCGTGGCTGCGGCGTCTCTCACTGGGAGCTGCGGTCGGCGTCCATGGCGGTGGCCATGCTGGCCGTGGCCACGCCCGTCTGGCGTCGTCTCCCCGCTGGGGCGACTCGGGGCAACTCCCGCCGCCGCTGCGCAGGGCCTCTCCACCGCTCCGATTTAGGGGCATGGTGGGCGGCCACCGACGAGCCGGGGGCGCCGGATCCGGGGTCCCTAGCCGTTGATTCGGTCGCCCTACGTGGATCCGGCGCGGCCCGGGCAGCGATGGCGCCGGAGGCCTCGGCGGGCGGCTTGCGCGCGCGCTCGGCCGCCCGCGGCCTTCGCCGGAAGGCCCTGCGGTGGAGAAAGCAAAGCATGGGTGCTCCATTCGGCCGCGGGCATGCCGGCGGTGGGGCAGGGCGATGGTGTTCCTTCACTGTGTTTTCTTGCAGGGTCAGCAGCGACACAGAGCATGTAGTTTGGCCGCGGGCTTGCCGGCCGCGGGGCTACGCGTCTGTGGAGCGCCGTCTGACGAAACCTGGGTGAAAACCCTGCCTAGCTCCTTGCTGGCCGGCGGCAGTGGCGCAATTTGCGTCATATCCCTCCCCGGAGGTGTCGTCGAAGGTTTCTTTGTCGCGTGTGCGTGCAGCGGCATGTCGCAGGTTAGCGGTGGTGGCTGGCCAAACTCAGCTTGCTGGTTTGTGTCGCGAGTCTAGGCGAAAGCCTTATTCGGCTTTGATCCGGTCCGGCGATGATGGCACATTTAGCGTCATTCCCCTTCTTGGAGGTGTCGCGAAGACTCCGCTGCCGCTATCCGTTGCTGCTACCTCGCTAGCCATGACGATGCCATCCGTGGTTGTCACTCCCTTGATGAGCTCTCTCGTCCACTCCATCCTCTCCTTCGTGCCCTTTATTTCCCGTCCCGGGTAAGACCGGCATGGCTGCTAGTTGTTGCCGTTGTTTCAATGAGCGTCTTCCTCTAGCGCCTCTGCTCCGTCGGCGCTCTCCTAGATGGTGCCATAAATCATATGCTGGGTGGAGATTCCACCGCTGTCGCCTTTCCCCTTCACGGATTCCTCCCCATGAATGGCGTTGAATGCGCGATAAGTGGGCTCGGATGCGCAGGAGGTGGCATTATCACTCTCATAGGAGGTCGTCATGTTCGGTGATCCGAAGCTCGCGTGCTTGTCGCTGCTCTTAGTCCCCATTCCCTTGTTCGTTCCCATTCCACAGTTTCGCTCCTTAGGTGGAGGGCAACATCGGAGCGGCGTAGCTACGAGGAGGAGCGCAGGGCACAAAGGCAACGGTGAAATTGGCGAGTATATTGTTCGGTGGGAGCGCAAATTGACGGCGGTTGGCGTCTTTCAGCTTAAGTCTAGGTTATCCTCTTCTGTTTCTTTTGTGTTGTGGTTGTTTCAGTTCATGTGTTGTTGTAAGACGCTGGTGTTGTTGTACTCCTTCTCTCTCTCCCCTCTTTGTACCTCTTGAAAATTTGTACGAGGATGAGGATTGGAGCTTATGCCCTTCTTCCACCGCTTCGGCTTGCCGAGCAACCGTGGGAATGAAAAGTAGGTGGGGATTGTTCGATCCCCCGAATTCCCTAAAAAAAAAAAGATTTTTGTTAGGACACCACATTTGATGCTTTGATCATGTTGTTTGAGAAATTTACTAATCTATTTTTTTTGGATGGCTAACTATTGTGCTTGTGCTAATGTTTTCTTTTGCTTTTCAATCCAGGTGGCATTGAGTTTTTCGCTCAGGCTCAGCTTGCAATGCAGCAGCACATTGCGTGGCAAAGTGCAGCAGCTAGCAGCACGGCGGCAGCCACGAAGGTAGCATCATCGGCAAAGCGGCTAGCAGCACAGCGCAGTGAATTGCAGCAGCAAAAGCAGTGAGTAGCGGGGGTGCATCAACTCTGTTGTAATCTTTATTAGGCTCAATTTTGATGTATCAGTTAACTGGTTTTGGATCTTGTTGGATATTGTCAGATTTTTTTTTCTTTTTAACATGTGTCATTTTTCTTTGGTTGATGTATCGTCATTTAATTTGTCAAGAATCTGACAGATTGTGTGTAAATCTGTCGATAGATGTATAAACAGTCCCAAAATTTTATAGGAGTGATTTAGTAGTGGTACCCAGACCTAGTGCTAGATCAGACACAAGGATATATTGTTTCAAATCTTGCTACTAAAAGGATCAAATGTCATCGTCACCGTATAATGACACCCCCCCCCGCGCTAATCCCTCCGCCCCGTGGTAATACCGCCCCGAGAAAAAAAAAAAAACAGACCGCTCTCTAATGGCCACCCCCTCGCTAATCCAGCAGTTTGAGATAACCCACCACCCCGCTCCCACGTATCGCGCAACCGCCGCAAGCGCATGACTCATTGACTCAGAAGGTCTCCGCACGACGCCCAAGTTGCCCCACAGCCGAACGTGACGCCCCCTGGACTCGACTCCGCTGAGGGACGCGCCGCCGCCGGAGGACGGGTTGCTCCCGGACGCGTTGTCACCGTCGGCCTGCCTCCACCATCAGACGCGATGTCGTCGCCAGCTGCTGCCACTGCCCGCCGCCGGACGCGCTGGCGCCGGGTAGACGATCGAATTGGTTGGCGTTGGGTCAGTCTCTGTTTGATATCTTCGTATTGTGATTTCCAGCCTTCCTTTGTCCTTTCCCTTGCTGATTCCTATCGTCATCGCCCCTTCCTTCTGCATCGATCAGCCACATTCGAACGATCGCCCGTCCTCCGTGACCCATGTTCGTTCGGCCCTTACTCCTCCACAGTTAGATCATATCGCCCATCCTATTGACATTCGCAAACGCATCCCACGTCCGGTCGTCCCTGCCGCCTGATGGAGCCTGTACAATGCGGGTCTCTGCTGTGTGAGATGCCGAGCCACCAAGGTCTGAGGCTGACCAGTCCATCGGTGTTCGAGGGCCTTGTCAAGTCCATGCCGACCCACGGCCACGAGCGTAGCAAGACACGACCTTCTCTTCCTCATGTACATGGTGAGGTATGTCTCTCTCTGTCTCCCTGACCTAATGTAATCATTTTTCTTCCTCACGATTTCTCACGTATGTATGGAGAATAGAGCAGAGATCATATCACTGCCCGTGAATTGCTAAATATTAGATCATGCATCTTTTTAGGAGCATATCACATCATCGCACTATGAATTGTTAAATACTATCTATGTGTATTTTTTGTAATGAAACAGATCATCCATTGCGTTGAAAAACCGTCGCTAGCAGCTTCCGTTTGCATGTCTCTAGGGTGGCACCAAAGAAAGCAATGATTGGCCGTGAGCCCTTAGACCTGTAACGAATCGTTAGGAATAAATCAGTGCACCATTCAGAATTTAGATTTGTCAAGAAAAACTGACAGAATGTGAAGTAGCATCCAATTTTGGATTTGCAGTCATTCAGGATTTCGCAACCCTGATGATGCTCAGTGATTCAGTGTTGTGTTTCAGAGTAACTTCAGTTTCAGGTCTTTATCTACCACTGTTCCTGTCCGACAAATTCAGTTTGATAGGTTTCTGAGTTCAAGTTACTCCTTTCAGTCATGCATGGTTCCGCCTACCATCAGTCTATAACACTACTTGCTTGCATCACCGTTTGCATTGGATTGTTCACTGTATGATAGTAGAAAATTGAGCAATGGCGGTTGGAATCCATTTGACATCCTCCCTTCTTTTGTGTGGCTCTTTGGCAGCAGTTAAAAATTCAGTATCATGTTGTGGTCCTGACCTATTCCCAGATTTAATAATATGATCCCAAGTCTGCATACACTCTTTGTTTCGGATTTTGTTTCATTTGTTCCTCGTGGTTACAAGGTTGATAGTTGTGTACAAATGATTGGGTGATACTACTGGGAGGAGGATGCACGTAATTTTTGCTGCAAGTCACTTGTCAATAAAATTTAGAAGGTACACATCAATTTGGAGTAGAAGATCATTCACATTCCTTATTTAGGCTAGGTATTTGTTGTGATTTAACGCCTCCCTATCAGGTTAGCTCTTTGATTGTCTGAACAATATTCGATCACAATAGCTTTACATAGCTTTGTCTCTAAAATGGGTTCACAACTTATTGCTGGGATTATGACAATGTCCTCGGTGTTGAGTGATGATTTTCAGGAAAGGTAGACCAGAGGGAGATGCTTAGTCGAGACAGAGGATGATGAATTGCCTTGACTGCTTGAATTATATTTCAATGACCTATCCTTCATGAATACTTATGTAACGTTGATGTTCGAACATCACGCTTGTAGTACCCTTTTTTTATAATAGTACAATACACATTCATACTTCATAGTCATATTATCGTGGCATAATTTTTTCCGTTGCAACGCACGGGTATTTACCTAGTAATGTTAAAAGAACTCACAGAATAATAAGATTGACCATTATGTGCGCAACAAGTCCAAAATAATTCGGCAATATTGAATCTAATGCTAGATATTTTATCACCTTCTGTACATATTTTCTTCATCTTTTTTGACAAGGATGAGGTCAAAATTGTGAACTTAATTTCACCGTCGATAGCTCATAAAATAGTCTTTAGAAGTACTTTAATCAATTTACATGTTTTTACCTTTTTTTGTCCATATGACAACAGAAAATCTAAATCGAACTATACCATGGAAATCATTTTGGTCCAAGAAACATGAACCGTGAAACCACACCTAGCATGAACGCCGGCCGGTGCTGGTATACATAATTCCCAAAGGCCCAAACTTTATTGAAAATTAGGTAGGACGGATCGGAGCAGATAGATAGATATATAATCTAGTACTACTATATCTATATTTGCGCTATCTATGGATGGATCTTAGCCCCAAATCTCTCATTTATCTGTAACTATCAGTACACTGAAAAACTGGTGGAATTGGAAATATGAAATGACAAATTAAATTCATTGCGATTTTTTTCCCGAAACGTCAATTTGATCTCTCTATCTCGAGATTTATTAATTTCTTTCTGGGGTTGTATTTGCAATTTTTTTTCTTAGCTGGGCTAACCTTTTACTACAATATAAACTAAATCTAAGAGATATACTTTTTCTTGGTCAAGAATGAAATCGTTAAAGATATGCCCACAGATAAATTAAACATATCACTGTTCATAAATAATATATCTTCCTCCAACGCGTATATATGAAGTTGTATGATGAAAATGAATGAATACCAGCATTTTTCATAGATATATAAACTTACAGGCCCATGCACATTGATACATATACTACTAGACCGCTTGATGCTATATCATCCATGCCGGCAATCCGCGGCGGAATCGTAATGTACAGCTAGCAAGTCCACTAGTGTTATTTGTGTTGGTACCAACAAGATCGAAGAAATCAAAGCAAACCAAAAACGAGCAGGCAAACCATGAGCAGAACCGGATCATCCAGATTTACACGTATATCAATGAAAAGAATCCATCCCGTGCACGGACGGACGTATTGATCTATCGTTTCCTATCTTTGTTTCCAAGTGCAGTTGCATTCGGCACCCACTCACCCACCTCCCGTCTCCATCCATCCCTTCCTCCTGGGAACCGCAACCATCGGCCATGCATCTCACATTCTCAATTTCTCACTGCTGATGACACGCCGCCATTAAACTTCTCTCCGCTCTCGCAGACTTCACTTCCTATATATACTCACCTTCAAGTCACCTACACTTCTTCGATCGATCTCCTTCCAGTCAATCTCCATTGCATGCCAACGCGCTCTCCTCCACCCCACCCTTCTTGCCGCGGCCGGGCATTGCTAGCTGCTGATCCGTGCTCGTGTCCTCGCGTCGTCGATCGTCGTCCATACGCGCGGCGGCGGCATCTATCTTGGGAGGAACTACCTAGGAGGATCTATCGAAGGACATGGCGGCGAACGGGGAACATCGGCAGGCGGCGGCGGCGGTGGCGCCGGAGGAGGAGATCGTGGTGGAGATGCCGGTCAAGCCGGCGCCGGCGCCGGTGAAAGTTTCACCGGCGGGGGCCGTGGCCGCCGGGGCGTGGGAGACGGCGGGGCTGCCGCTGAGCATGGTGGCGGTGCAAGCGTTCACGGTGGTGATGCTGCTCCCTGTCAAAGCTGGCGCTCAACACCGGCATGCGCCCCTGCGTCCTCATCGTCTACCGCAACCTCGTCGCCACCGCCGCCGTCGCGCCACTCGCCTTCTTCTTCGAGAGGTTCGTACGGTTCCTATCTACAACTACCTGTGCTAAATTCCAGTTTTTTAGCCTTTTTACGAGAATACTGCAAATGATTTATTTTGTCGTGCAAGTTAAAAATTCTTGTCATGCATTGTGTGTTAACTAATTTTTCCACCTTGATTTTTTTATTCGTTACTTGAGATAACTCGTTGCATGTGCACGAGTATAGCAATATATACTCCATGAGTCTAACATTAAATAAATCTACTAATTCACAAGATATAGAAAGATTGTAGTAGATTATCATATAATTAATTTAGACACATTTCTTCTCATTATTCTCCCACACATGCATAGTTTTTCCTCGAATACGCAAGACCGGTATATCATTGTATTAAGAAGAAAAGAGGGTACAATGAATTGGCCGAATACCACACATGCATCGTAGGTGGCTACCCTAACACACGTACCACCTGTGAATTTATGATGCGCAGCATCAACACACTAACACAAACTGGAAGTCTGGAACACACATGAACATGAACTTGTTTATTTCCAGCAGCTTCCCGTTAATATTTAATTTACCTTGAATCTTTACTGGAATTGGTATAAATGGTCTTTTTTTGAAAGGATGGTAAAAGTTTTGCCACGATTTCTATTAGACGAACAAATTGTCTCGATTTGAACTAAAGGTCACGATTTTTAGTCTTGGATTGAAACCAGGACTATGGGTCTGTGGAGATTTGGACCCAAGACCTCCCACTTCAGCCTCTTCATGTGTTGCCATCTCAACTCCCACCACAAATTTGTCTTAGATAAGATACACTCTTCTTTTAATTCCCTTTTAGTCGCACCTTTTAGTCCGTGTCTAAAACCGAGACTAAAAGTTCATGTCTACTGACACATCTTGGGAATCGTAAACCGGGATTAAAGGATAATCCTAGTTTGTATTACAAACCATGACTAAAGGCCCAATTCTCTTTTTAGGCTAGTCTCAATGGAGGTTTCATCATAGTGTCATGCACATTAAATATGCTTATGTGGCACCGTATTAATGAAGAGAGATGATAAAGTTTCATGGGAGCACTGCACTGTTTCCAAAATATTAATGCGTTGAAAACAGAGCCATGAAACTCCCACTGAGACTAGCCTTAGTTACAATTCTAGAACCTGAACCAAATACCTTTTAGCCATGAGCACAAAGTTATTTCTCTACTAGTTACGTCTCTATGTATGTACACTGTGCATTCTCAATATCTCAGCTCTGTAGATATGTACCTACAGAGATACGCGTCTCTACTAGTACCTTCTTCAATAATAAATATTTTTTGACACAAGATTTTGTTTTGATTTGAACTGAATCCACACAAGAGATATATAGATCTTTTTTTTTTTCAGTTGCACTCGCATGGATGCACTTCCTGGTCGGCGGCGCCGCATGGCAACACAGTAGCACAGTACTATGCATTTTATTTATTATTTGACCTTGAAAAAATGGCATGTGTACGTCAACAGCAGTAGTCATCCTATTTTTACCTTGAAAATGGCATGACAAGTTGACAACCGTCGTCATACACTGAAGCACGTGCTTTACACGTTCTCGAAATAAGTAAATAGCACGTTCCCGGAAAAAGAAAGGCGTCGTTGACAATACCGTGCACACATGCACGACATGCAGTACTTTTTGCCCGGTACGTACCTAGGAAAATTTTGTTCGTGTAGTATGCACATTATTATTGATGATGTGCATATATATACCGGATATGAGTACGTACTACGTTGTCAAATTTATTTTAATTACCGCCAAGGAACAAGTGACAATTATTATTAATAGTACAGTGTACATCATTTTTTAAAATATAGTACAGGATACATGCATGCACAACAATACTTCCTCTCTAGAAAAACACAACTATGGGTTACATGCACGTTTGACTAATTTTTAATGAATAATATTCATATATATATATATATATATATATATATATATATATATATATATATATATATATATATATATATATATATATATATATATATATATATATATATATATATATATATATATATGACTCCAAATTAATTTTCTATGAAAATATATCTCATAACTAATCTTGATATGTATTTGATGCTATAAATATAAATATTTATAATTTTTTATCTACAGTTGGTCAAACATAATATACTAGAACATGGTACTATGCTAGAATTGAATGTCTTTCTAGATGTAGGGAGTATTAACGTACTATTCACAGTTTTTTAACGAAATACTACTACTTATAGCTACACATACCAATTAGTTAAATCAAATATATAAGATTATCAAAGTATTAAATCAAATATATAAGATTATCAAAATATATATATCAAACATGATAGGCATCATATATGTATCTCTTCGTTCAACATATATATATTCGTGTCCTTGAATGAAGAAATAGATGAGTGAATGCATGACTGTTTGCTTCCGGGATCCAAGGGGCAGCAGCAACTATCTGTTGACTGCTAACTGTATATGTACCCTCCATTGACCCCTGCTGGGTTCAGATTAGAAGGAACCAAGAAATTTCAAAGCGATGTGATCTTTCTGTCTTTGTCCTTTTGGACTAGTGCCTACGAGCTACAACTAGAGCTAGCTAGCTAGTAGTTCTCTGATGAATAGGGACATGATTTTAGAGTGGCTTGTTGACGTGTGCTGCCACTGATTGCAGTGTGCTAAGAGCATGTATAATAATTTCGCCAGCAGCCAGCGGTAAGACTAAGCCACGTCACTTAAGCCGGTAACACATATAGTGACCAGGCTTTTACGTTGGCTGTATAGAATATTTTAATATTTGAAGCTTGCATGTGTATACTATCAGTTGGGATCTATTGTAAATTTAAACTATGTCTCGCACTCAGTTGTGCATGCCATGCGGTGCGGCCGGCACACAGGATCACGAGCGTAGGATGAAACGCCGGCACCGGCTGGATACAGGCTTTTTGTTCTCGGTTTTTGCGTTTTAGCCGGCGAAGAGTGAAGCGCCCGCTGAGCCCTCTCTCTCCTTTTCTCTCACTGCCACATCAGATTCATATGACGTGGACATCCTCTCAGCCGGCTGACTAGGCACTATAATACTTGCTCTAATGGGTAATGCTGATTCAGCACCAGTCAATCAGGAGACAGAAAATCGAAGAGATGTCTCTGTCAGACTCATTTCCCGGTCCCGTCTCATGCTTCACAGACAGGTATAGCGACCTCGACCCTTTTGTGGGCGATGACAGAGATCATGCCTTTTTGCTGTCTCAATTACCAAAGACCCCCATGAGCCTGTCCTACTGAATCAGTAGCATATCGTTATCGTGTCGTGTGGTGCTGCCAAATGCCAGCCCACTTGATTGGTTCTTACTGCACTGTCAGCACCTGCATATCGTTGTCCTGCGCGTACGTGCTAATGCAAAAGATGTCGAGAAGGTGAATTCAGTCTTGCTCAACACAATGTGTATTCCAAAGCTTGATGACAGATCGCTACCTAGTACTACCATTTTCAGTGTTTTCCAGTGTTATTTCTCACATGTCTCTGTTATACATACATGTTCCTCATGGTACGAAAACGATGTACTAACTTCTTGTTAGATAGCAGTTACAGCCTGTTCGCTATATATTCAATGTTTTCTGACTCCTGATATACTCCTGATATATAACGATCGACTGATCTTCTCCGATTCCTTTTCATGGTTTCTTTCCATGTTGGTCTGTTGCAGGGAAATGTGGAAGAAACTGAACTTGGCTGTGTTGTGTTGGATTTCCTTAAATGCTACATTCGGGTGAGCACTCGCACTCAGCCAGATTTCAGTTGTCATACTCCGATCCCTTGTCTTTTTCCAACGAATGCTAGCTAGATACATATACAAGACAAATTGTTATGGCAACCTTTATTACTTCATCGATCTATACATATAGATAACTCGATGATATGCTTGGGAGAAGTAAAATTGTTCTTGCATATATATGCTGCAGAGTCGTGTTGGCAATGGGGCTGTACTACTACGGCCTTCAGGCCACAAACGCCGCGTACTCCGTCGTCTTCCTGAATCTGATCCCCATCGTGACCTTCGTCCTCGCCATATTGGCCAGGTACGCAAACAAACCAAAGAATATATGGATCGTCGATGGTATATATGCATGTCTCCCATTAATTTGCGTGTGATGCGTTTGTAAATGCATTCAGAGCCGAGAAGGTGGCGCTGAGGAAGTGGCCTGGCAGGCTGAAGGTCCTGGGCGCCCTGACGTGCGTGGCCGGCACGATGATCGTGAGCCTGCTCAAAGGGCATCTTCTGCACCTGTGGCCTACACACCTGCTGAAGACCTCCCACACCGGTGCACCAGCGAGTGGCGGCCATCACCATGACATGCTCAAAGGCACACTGTTCCTGTGTGGCAGCTGCCTGAGCTACGCCCTCTGGTTCATCGTGCAGGTATGTATAGTAGTTATCTTTGCTTGGCCTTAATAGATAGATATTATGGTATGGAGAATTGAAATGGAAATCTTCCATTGTGACTGATGGCTCCATGCATGGATCATCCAATGAACGACAGGCAAGGCTTGGGAATGTGTTTCCATCAAGGTACTGGGCAACGATGCTGACGTGCCTATCTGGAAGCATACAGGCTTTCATCGTCGGCGTGTTCCTCACCCATGATTGGGCGGACTGGAGGCTCAAGTGGGACCTGCAGCTTCTGACAGTCGTCTACTCGGTAATTATACATACTGAGTTACTGACTGACAACTAGTTAAGTTAACCAGACTACTGTAAACTAGCTAGTATAATCAATAGTGTGACAGATTTAATTTGATTATACATGTATCTTTTGCTGATGATGGATCATCATCTGCAGGGTGTGTTCAATACGGGCATCACCTTCGTCCTCATCTCATGGGCGGTGAGCCGTCGCGGGCCGATCTACCCTTCCATGTTCAACTCTCTGTCACTGATCATGACCACGGTGATGGACTCGCTGCTGCTTGGCACCAAGATTTATGTTGGAGGGTGAGTGAGCCTGCACCTTTTCATTTCAGGCCTGATGCTACTGCAACTGTAGCTAATCCGACAAAACTGAGATAGTCTAGCGGCCGGTGATCAGTAAAATTCAGCGGTTTTTATATATGTTATGTGCATGCGCAGAGTGGTGGGGGCGTTGCTGATCATCATGGGGCTGTACGCGTTCCTGTGGGGGAAAGGCAAGGAGCTGCAGGCTGCAGCGGCGGAAAAGAAGAAGCTGGAGCAAGAGCAGGAAGAGGAGGAGCAGAGGCGGGGCGAAAACGAGATGACCTAAGCTAGTTAGTCTCTAATAAGTTGCTAGCAGCAACCTGATTTATATATTAGGGTGCTAGCAATCGTAGTCTAGCTAACTATATACTGATGATGAGGCAGTATGTAAAGGTGAGACTGACTGCTGATATATCATCGATGCTAAACTCTGAACACCCGAGGAGAGGAGAGGAGAGATTGCAAATAAATAAACAAAACATACAGAAGCAGTTTAGCAGGCATTATGCATGTATGTTGTATAATGCATACCAGCATATATATGCAAAATGCATGCAGTTCTTGCAGATCTTCGCGTTGGGCATCATGTAGGGGAATTTAGGGGAATTTAGCAGGCATTATCGTATCCTACCTTTTTTGGCATCATGTGCAAACTCCAACCAGTATCCAAAAAAGGTAGGATACGATAAAAGGTGTGTATTGTTTTTCCCCTAAAAAACACGTTCATTACTGGTACGTCACATTGCCCAACGTGAAGATCTGCAAGACCCACAAATAAATATCTTTTCATTTTTACATATGCCACAATTAATCAATTACTCCCTCCATCTCAAATTCTAGGTCGTTTGACTTTTTTGGACCACTCGTCTTATTTAAAAATTTATGTAAAATATCATTCCTTTTGTCATGGATCCCTTTGTTAATAAAAGTTTTTTAAAAATAACTTAAATTTGACTATATTTACAGAAATTTGTTTGAATAAGATAAACGGTCAAACTTGAGATAAAATAGTCAAATGACTTACAATTTAGGACGGAGGGAGTACCAAACATATGAGGTACGAATTTAGGCTGGTGTTATTCTATTAGGTACTTGCATTGGCAAACCTCCTAGTATCATTTTTTAGATAATGGAAGAAATATTATGCTTCATCATTCTCTAAAGAGAGAAATTACCAAAATTATTACAAATTAATTGCTACAACCTTACTTTCCCAATACTAGTTGGTACTTTGTGTTTAAAATGTTCATCCAAGGTGTATACGGTCCCTCGCCGTGACTCTCCTAGAAACATATAAAACTTCCCAGTTCCACTTAACGAAGAAAAGTGCCACTGCGCGCTTTTTTTTTTTTTAAAAAAATAACCTCTACACCAAGTTTACAAAATATATCCGACTGAAAACTCAATTCTTGAAATAAATGTCTAACCAAGGAACACGAAGAAACGCATAGTCGCATTTTCTAACTTGCTGGCAAATCTCATGCTAGCAGTCGGGTTTTTTTTTTTTTTTTTTTTTTTTTTTTTTTTTTCCGTCGTCAAACAAAAAAGGAAAAAAGCATACCAACCGGTGGTGGGACTGGGAGCATGACGAGAAGCTTTCTCTTGCGGCCCAGCCCAATAAGCTCCGGCGCCTTGGGTCCAGCCTTGACACCAAATGCGTTTTTTTAGAAACCCCAATGCGGCGTACATGGATGCATGTTTTCCGGGTCACGCCAATGCCCAATGCAATGAGCTACACGCATCACAACGACGTCATTAGCTGGGAGTTGCATTGTGTGACCCTACATACCCCAATATATGCATATTCATGGATTAATTACGCCTGCCTTGTTATGTTGAGAAGTACTACCAATTGATATGTATTCATCTAAGAAGAAAAAAAAAACCTCGCGTGTTTTTACAAATTCAGAGTTCTCGGAATGCCACCAAAATGCTAGGTTACTCATGAGTTGTGTCAGCTTCATAGGAAGGAGCTTCCTGATGTTTTCGTTGCTAATGGCATCCTACCCTACATGTCAACAACATTTTTTTTATCAAACATATCTATATTACTGAGTTAAGGTAGACGTACAAAGACAACCAAATACAGGTAGGTACATGGTAGAAGGATACGTAAGCCATCTGTGATGTGTCCCACCCATCTTACACAAAGGGTCTAAAGAAAAGGGAAAAAAATAACATTCAGGTCCTTGGACCCCTTGCTGGCCGTAGAAGTAGTTAGTTAATGAACTGAGCATCTCCAACAGTTCTGCATCCCACTTGTCATCCTTGAAAATTTGGCAAAAGAAGGAAATATCCTTCTCCAACAGTTCCTCAAAGTGGGTTGGCAAAAATCTTGGCTTGGCAAAAATCTGAGCCGCGCGCGCATTGTTCCGCACGCGAACTCGCCTCCTCATCGCGGCACCCCGCCCGCGACCGCCCCTTCCCGCGCGACGAGTGAAAGTTCCGGACTGGTGGCGGTGGGCAGAGGAAGGAGTACCGGTGGCGGGATGATTGGCGGACGGCGGAGGCCGGCGGGACGGATCGGAGAGGAAGGCGAAGGCGTCGTTGACGAGGCGGAGCGCCATCTCGGCGCCCGGGTGCGGGTTGCGCGGCCCGAGGAGGAGCGCGAGGCGGCGGAAGGCGCGGGACACCGCGGCTCGGTCGGGCTGCCTCGGCGGCAGCCCGCAGGATGGCGAGCGGGTCCGGGTGGCCCCCGGGTCCCGTGGGCTGGGAGGTGAGGAGGACGTCGGCGACGGCGAGGAGCTCGTCGGCGCCCGGGAGGAGCGGGTCCGCCTCCACCGCCCGCTCCGCGAAGCGCTTGCAGCCGACGAGGTCGCGCGCCGCGAGGAGCTTCTCGGCGACCTCCAGCCAGCGCTCCGCCTGCGCCCGGCCGTCGCCGGGCCACCCGCCGCCGCTCCCGCTCCCGCCGGCGGAGAAGTCCATGGTGGTTTTGGGGAGGAAATGGTGGGTGGGGACGGAGGCAGCTGGTTTTGGTTTTGGTTTTGGGGAAGGGAAGAGATCCCGCTGCCCTTTATGGCAGTGCTTCACTGCTTGTGCTGAACAAGGGCACGGCGGTCCACCTGTGCGGCGGCGTGAGAGGAGGCGGAGGGGAAGACCGGCGGCGTATGATGATGCGGCGGTCGCGCGATGGGAAAAAGGGGCGCGCGATGGGGGGGGGGGAAGTACCGGTCATCACCGATTCCGGTGGGTCTTCCTCTTTTTTTAATTTGCCAAGTTAGATTTGAGGAACTCGTTGGAGATGGCTTGTTTTCGCTTGCCAAAACATTTTACCAAGTTGCTAAAACCCACTATTTGCCAAGTGAGATTTGAGGAACTGTTGGAGATGCTCTAAGGAGTACTACCGGCCGTGCGGAAATGAGGAGGAGGAAAGTAGATCCGAGAAGTTGACTGTGGACAGTTGACGGCTCTGGAGAGGCAATTCAGCGGCGACCCGGCCTTCGAGCATATCCACAACAGTGAGCATGGTGGGCCTCATGTCCCACCGGCTCTGGATGCAGCACAGCGCCACCTTCACCACCGCCTCCACCTCCTCCCGGTCCACCAGCGCCATGGCTGCGTCCACCGCCTCCATGAGCTCGCCTCGCGCCATCTTGTCCCGGACGATGTACGGGAAGAAGTCCCGCGTGAAGTCGGGCGTCGCCGACGAGTCGTCGTCCGTGGCTGCAGGGTCGAAGTTTCGGCGCCCGCCGACGAGCTCCAGCAGCGTCATGCCGTAGCTGAACACGTCGGACTTAGCGGACACCGCGTTGACCAGCATCTCCGGCGCCATGTACCCCGGCGTGCCCCTCCCGCGCGTGTCGACGCTGCTCATGTCCCGGGTTATGGACATGGAGATGCCGAAGTCCGAGAGGTGTGCCCGGAGGTCGGCGTCCAGCAGGATGTTCCCCGGCTTGACGTCGAGGTGCAGAATCTGCTGCCAGCACTCGTGGTGGAGGTAGGCGAGCGCCTTGGCCACGTCGACGGCGATGCAGCGCCTGGTCGGCCACGGCAGGAGCCGGCGCCTCTCTTGTGTGGCGTGGAAGAGCCACGAGTCCAGCGACCCGTTGTCGAAGAAGGGGTACACCAGGTACCGGCTGCTGCCGCCGCTGTGGCGCTCGCGCGGTGGGAGGCAGTAGCCCAGCAGGCGCACCAGGCTGCGGTGGTGCACGTTGGAGACGATGGAGATCTCTCGAAGGAAGTCGTCGTCGCCAGCACCACCGCCAGTACCTGTGGTCGTCGTTATCCTTTTGACGGCCACAGCCATGCCCGTGCCGTCGTCGTCGAGGACGACGCCTCGAAAGACTTGGGTGAAGCCGCCTTGCCCGACCATGCTTCGGAAGTGTTGGGTCATGGTGCGCAGCTCGTCGTAGGAGAACTCCCGCATGCGTTGAAAGTTTTGGTGCCGCGGGAGCAGAAGGCGGCGGCCTGCTTCGTCTTCATCCTGCATCAGCCATGCCGGCGCCAGCGTGGAAAGGTACTGCAGCAGCCAAGGCTGCGCTATTGGATAAAGCTTCCTCCTCCAGTACCGGTGAAGCCATGGCTGCACAACCATATAAAGCTTCCAGACGCAGTGAAAGGATATAGCCACAACGTTGGCCATGAACATGATCCCGATGTGCAATCCATGAGCACCAATTGAGACGAAGACAACGACGAGAACAAGTGCACCAAGAAATGCAGCGGAAACGATGATCTCCGTCTGACCAGAGGAGGCAAAGATGTGTAGACAGGCGATGGCAGGGTAAAGTACTATTTGCATGGGTAGACAATTCTTAGCAAGAGCAAAAATGATGTGAAATAGTAGGACAACGATGACTAAAGCATGCAGAAATAGAAGTAGAACCCTCTTCCTCTGCTTCTGGAAAATATTAAAGAAGAATAAAGATCCTAGAGGACCTAGACGAACACGGAGATATTGGAGCCAAGGGTGTGCACGTCGTGCAATCGGGTAAAGCAGGTAAAGCTCCCAGATCATGATGCAGTAGTGGTGGAGCCAAGGCCTTATTGCAACCGGATAAATCTTCCAGATGCAGTGCGAGGATAGAGCCGCAGTATTAACACTGAACCACAATGCGTTTGATCGTAGTGAGCTGCCATGGTTGATAACGATTGAGAGATCCACAACAAGCAGGGTGAGTGCACCAACAAATGAAACCAAAAGAATGATCTCCGTCCGACCGGAGGAGGACCAGATGCGGAGACAAGCAACGGCAGGGTAAAGTGCTATTTGCATGGGCAGACAATGAGTAGCAAGAGCTAGAATGGTGTGAAACCAGAGAAAACCCACGACTTAAGCATGGAGAATCACTCCTCTCGCCCTCGTGCTTAGCCTAGACCAGCAGACAGCCGCCTGATGAAACGGGAAGCACAGCCAGGTCGTCCAGACCTTGGAAGTGCTCACCATGGTCATGGTGGACAGGGCAGCCGCCTGGAACAGATCAGACAGGGTGGTGACCATGACAATGGCCGGAACCAAAGAGATGATAAGACAGGCAAAGCCAATGGGGGTAGTGGTACTAAATCAGCCCAGAAAAATGGTTCTACATCAAAAGGCAGTAGGACAGTGAGAAGCTTGTCAAAAGCATTTGTTGAAGAGAAATGTCAGATATATAGTCAAGACTTAGAAAGATCTGTTTGCATGAACTTGCTGAAGGCAATGGAGCTGGAAGAATCTGACTCTGATAAGGATGAGGCTGAAAAGCTACAAGGGGAAGAAGATAGTCTTAACTTACCAGAAGAGTGGCTGTATGCTTATTCTGGTTTTGGTGGGGGTGAGGGAAGCTCAAGCAACATGAACTTGGAGGGGGATGAAAGTTTCAAGCTGGGTGTAGAGAAGGGGGAAAATGATTTGGTGGTGGATGGGGATCAAGTGGAAGCTATAGAGGAAGAGAAGGAAGAAGAAGATCGATGCAAGTGTGAATAAAGCTGATGCAAGTGGAATAAAGAAAAGATCTCGAGAAATGGGGGCCAATTATTCCCGAGAGAAAAAGCAAAAGACATCCTCGGATGGGGGATTCCCCTAGGGAGAGCCCAAGAGTTGAAGAAGAAAAGTAACCTGGAAGTTACTGAAGGTAACAACCATGTTCCTAGTCTTTGTGAGAATACTTTAGTAGATATTGCTTCTAAGATAGGTTTAGATGTAAGTCCTCAAATAGAGTCTCAATTGAGTGCAGTAAATAATGTTCTTAGGATAGATCTTGAGAGGAAAAAGACCTTTAGTGAAATGCCAGATAGGTACTTGTGATCATGCAAATAAATCTGTTGGTAGGGGTAATAATGTTGTCGCCACGCAGTGGTTTCGAGTCTTGTAGAAGTACTATTGTTGATAAAGTAGATGCCGCCCATCGATTAAGATGGCACCGATAGGTGGAAATTCGAGAATAGGTTAGAAGGCATTTACGGTACTAGAGAGATAGAAATGGATGTAGGTAAGGATGTTGACAAACTAGATAATAGAGTGAATGAGGTTGGTGTTAAAAATAAGGTAATCTCTGAACCACATGAAGCTATGGAAGTAGAAGAGAGAACCTGGTCCATAGTTAAGAATAGGAGAAATAGGAAAAACAAGAGTTTCCAATGAAAGGAATCTTTTGGAATGTGAGAGGCTTGAATTCTGTTGGTAGAATACCTGCCGTAGCTAGCAGATCGAAGTTGTCGTAGACATAGTAGGGTTAATTGAGACTAAGAAAGAGTCCTTTTTACCTAATGAGTTGAAAGTACTATCCGGCAAGTACTAATTTTGAGTGGCATTTACTTCCCGCTAAAGGTACAGCAGGGGGTATTGTGGTAGGGCTTAATAAAGATAGGTTTGTTTCTTACTTAGGTGATGTGCTTGATTTTACAATCAGTGTGATGATTACTGTTAAAAGTACAGGTTTTTTCTGGAAATTGGTAGTTGTTTATGGTAGCCCGTATGAGGAAGGGAAGCTAGATTTTATTCATGAATTGGATAAGGTTATGGGCGATTGGCAAGGACCAATTATGTTAGTAGGGGATTATAACTTGGTCGATTCACAAGGGATAAGAATAATGGTGACATTAATTTTAGATGGGTCAAGCGTTTAATGATTGGATAGATAGATGGGCTTTGATTGAGGTAGATCCTAGTAACATTAACTTTACTTGGACAAATAGACAAAATTGTCCTATTTTGAAAGAATTGATAGGGTGCTGATTAACACCGAGTGGGAACAAAATTTTCCTCTAGTAAGTGTCAAAGGGCTAGATAGACATCCTAGTGATCATAATGCTCTTTTGGTTGATATTTTGGAGATAATCAGTTTTTTGGGAAAAAATTTTTAGATGTGAAAAGTGGTGGTGTGTTAAGGAGCTTTAAGGAGGTAGTCAACAAAGTTTGGAATCTACCTTGTCATGCTAGAAATAGCCTAGATAGGTGGCAGTTTAGAGTAAGATCCTTTAGAAGAATTGCAAGAGGGTGGTCTCGCAAATGAGATAGCTAGTATGAATAAGGAGAAAACTAGGTCTGTCTTTAGAGTATAACAGACGGAAAAAGAAATGGAATCTAGGAGTTTGTCGATCAAGAGCTAGAAAACTTTAGAAATATAGCTAAGAAGTTGAGCAACTTTTGGGCTTTGGAGGAAATAAAAGCTAAGCAAAGGTCTAGGGATAGAGAGATATTAGAAGGGGATAGAAATACTGCTTATTTCCATGCAGTTGCTAATCAAAGAAGTAGAAGGAAGAGGGTGGATATTCTAGAAGGTTCTGATAGGATAGCTGTAGATCAAAAAGGGATGATGGAAATAGCAGTAGACTTCTATAAGAATCTGTTTGCCAGGGAAGATAGACCTAGTGTTAACTTGTCAGGTGATTTCTGGTTGCCAGATGATTTGGTGACTGAATTTGAGAATGATCTATTGACAAGTCCTTTTAGTGAACAGGAAATTAAGGAAGTTGTTTTTAGTTGTTATAGTGATGGTTCACTAGGGCCAGTTGGGATCCCTTTCTTCTTTTATCAAAAGTATTGGGAGGTAGTTAAAGGAGATTTAGTACAAATGTTTGCAGATTTCCACATAGGTAAGTTGGACTTGTTTAGACTAAATTTTGCAATGCTAACTCTAATTCCTAAAGAAGAGGGTGCTAGGTCAATCAAGAAGTTCAGACCAATTAGTTTAATTAATTGTAGTTTTAAAATTTTTTCTAAGGCTTTGACTCGAGATTAGGAAAGGTTATAGACAGCTAGTAGCACCCAACCAAAGTGCTTTTATCCAAGGCCGTTTTATCCTTGAAAGTGTAGTAATAGCCCATGAATTAGTGCATGAAGTACATAGGAGTGGGGAGCCGGGTTGTGTGATTAAACTAGACTATGAAAAAGCGTATGATAGGGTTAATTGGGACTTCTTGATTGAAGTTCTTAGGTCTAGAGGTTTCAAGTGAAGTCCGGATAGGCTGGATTAGTCAAGTCATCAAGCAAGGCTCGTAGGAGTGATGCTAAATGGTGAAGAAAGTAAATATTTCAAAACAAGGGGAAGGGTTTAAGACAAGGTGATCCATTATCCCCCTTTTGTTTAATTTAGTGGTAGATGTTTTAACAAGAATGTTGATCAAAGGGGCCAATACTAATTTGATTAGAGGTTTGGGGGTAGGATTTAGACCCGAAGGTGTGATCTCTTTACAAAGACGCCGATGATACGATTCTTTTCACCGATGATAACCTAGAACACCCGAGAATCTAAAAGGGATCTTGATGTGGTTTGAGCAAGTTTCGGGATGAGGGTTAACTTTCATAAGAGTGAGATAGTTCCTATCAACATAGATGAGGAAAGAGCTCATAGGATTTCACACTTGTTTTCTTGCCCTATGGGTCACTTTCCTTTGAAATACCTAGGAGTGCCTTTGCACTATGAAAAGCTTAAAAGAGAGGATATTCAACCTTTGGTGGACAAGTTGTTAGATAGAATAGGTGGGTGGAGAGGAAAGCTTTTATCTCATGCTGCTAGAGTCACATTAGTTAGGACTTGCTTGGCTAGTATTCCCATTTACTTGTTATCTTTCATTAAATTCCCAAAATGGGCTATCAAGATGATTACAACTCATCTAGCTAATTGTCTCTGGAATGACAATGAGGATAAGCACAAGTTCCATTTAGTCAATTGGGAGAGCTTGTCTATGTTGAAAGATTTTGGGGGTCTAGGAATACCTAATCTTAGAGATTTGAACCTTTGTCCGCTGGCTTCCGGGTTAGAAGGTATAGTGTGGATGATAATAAAATGTGGAAACAGTTTTTAGATTATAAGTATAGAACTTGTAACCCTAATATCTTCTCGTACTTCTGCAGTAGGGACTTCTCAATTTATGAAGGGGTTCCTTTGGGCTGCTAAAGCAAAGCAAAGATAGGGTATAGGTGGAAACTAGGGAATGGGAAGAAGGTGAAATTTTGGGAGGACAACCGGTTAGGACCTTCCAGCCTGGCTATCCAATACCGGGAACTTTATGTTCGGTCCAGGAGAAGAATGAAACTGTAGAGAAACTTTGGGATGGAATTGATCTAAAGTGCACCTTTAGAAGAGGAGTTAATCATAGACTTTATACTATGTGGGAGGAAGTGGTCCAGATTGCTTCTACTATTGTTTTCTCCGAGGAAGAAGACTCTCCGATCCGGCAATTTAGTTCTAGGGGTACTTACTCTACCCAAACTCTTTATAGGATAGTTAATTTCGAGGGATATCTCCTCCCGTCTTTGTTCCCGCAGTGTGGAATTTAAAGATTCCTCCTAGAGTAATGTTTTTCTTTGGTGCTTTCTAAGAATAAGAATCGACTAGAGATCGTGAACATTAGGAAGAAACTAGATAATTTATCCCGCTTATTCTCGTGAAGAAGCCGAGAATGGGCAACATCTTTTCTTTGATTGTATTGTTGCTAGACAAATGTGGGAAGGATTGTCTGAAATCTTTGATAGAGAGATTGGTAAAGATTTTTTATCTATAGGACAAATGTGGTTATCAAATAAGAAGTTCATGGTCTCGTAACATGTTTTGTGCAAAGAGCCCGTGGGGGCTTTGAAACTAAGAAATCTTTTGTGCTTCCAAAGCAGTTCCTTGGATCGATGTGAGGGAGCTCTTTTCGAAGATTGCCTTGATGCTGCAAAATTGGATAATTCTGTGCCCGCAGGATTGGAGGGAGGATTATGCTTCCAGATTGGCAAAGCTGAAGGTGTTGGCTTCAAGGCCACCAAGGATTGCCTGATGGAAGAAGTGCAAGATGGTCTGGGACCGCTTCATGTATAAGATGGCGTTCAACAAGATCGAGATGGAGCTGCCGCCGGAGGTGAAATTGAAGCTGGAAGGAAAGAAGATTGGAGACGCCGGGATGCAGTGGATGGACTGCTCGGGGCTGTCTGGATAGCCATAGCGCGATAAGCTGCTGTCATTTTCAGGAGTGTGTAAACCAGTGTGCCGGGGAGGGCGCTGGTTGAAACTTGCTTAGTTTTTTCTGGAAAACAGTAGAGTTGCAGTGGCTATTCTGTTGGAACAGGTGTGAGGCACCTGGTGCGCTGTAAAAACTGTTGCTATGGTCCTTGCAATGCAATGGCTGGGGCATTGCCCTTAAATTCAAAAAAAACCAAAGAGATGACGACCCTGCTGCTGGATGATCCCTCATCACCTTGAGGACGAGATGAAGAGGGGTCTTCTACATCTGCCTCTTCCATGTAGTATGTCTGTTTGTAGCTATCTACAGTAGTAAATCGTCACAAGTAATAATAATCACAAAGAAAGAAAGAAATGACAAGAACAAGGCATGCATAAGGGTAAGCCGGCTAGCCTGTAACTGTAAGAGGACAGAGGAGCCAGGAGCTTTGATAGACGTACGATGGAGAAGAAACTGAATGAAGAAGACAGATGCAGGCAGCAGCTGGCCAGCACGGTAGGGCAAAACAAATACTTGGTCGATCGCTGGTCGTCGTTCCAGGTCCACGCGACCACGCCGTATAAGGCAAGGCAGAGCAAGCAAGTGATACGTACTTGGTGGAAGATGAGCTCAGTCGCTCCGTGCGCACCACCAGACCAGAAAAACGCCAACGTAGCAGTAAAAATCCATCGTTCAGAAGGTAGCGACCTCGGAAGTTTCCCAGTCGCTACGAGTCTACGACGCACTACAAAAGTAGAGCGGCAATCAAGGCCATGGAAATGGAACCACCCATGCCGACTACGCTATGCATAGGGGATGCCAGCCATGGAATGGACATCCCTACTTTTTTTTTAACAACAACATATTTTATATATTAAAACAACCATATTACATAGAGGTTTTGAAGACCAAAATACATCAAGGTCTTGTGACCAGAAATGAGATAGCAGCGTCGACTAAGGAGTGGTAGAGGACGATTTCGCCGGCGAAGGGTATTCGCAGGGGCGTCAGAGACGCGTGCACCCGGATGGACTGACCGCACGAAGCGATGGTTAAGAGTGGGTCGGTGGAGCCGTTGAAGAAAAAACATGCCGACGACCAAAGGATGTTGTTGATATCATCGTCGAAGGTAGATGAAGCTCATACCGATAACCCAAGTGAAGGCGTAATCGACATACCAGCACCTAAGAAGTATTTTCTCGGCCCCTAAAAGACTATCGTCGTGGAAAGCGTCACAAAAGTTTGATTCAATTGTAGAAAATACATGCAATATTTAAATATTTAAATAAATTCATAAAAAAACTAGATTCAAAGATCTTTCTAATTATACTAATTATATACCTTAGATATTTATATTTTTTAATATATAATTAATGAAAATTATTTTTTAGAAAACGTAACGACAGTCTATTATGGACGAAGGGAGCAGCTGTCCAGCTAAAACAGGAAAACAACAAGACCGAAGGCTGCAAGATAGTACAGTACGGAGAAATAGAAAAACATAATCCTGAAAAACAGCAGGCTGATCCATCATTTGCATGTCTCCATCCGGATAACGGATAAGTTTCTAGTGTGCCGTTGCATGAAGACCACGTTGCGCCCATGGGTCCCACGATACGGAACCAAGGTGGACACGGGAGGTGCCTGCATGAAAGACGTGTTGCAACGGCTGGCCCCATGGCACAGTAGGTGGACCCCACCACGAAGCAGGGCACCGGCGGATCTGAAGACACCGGCCGGGAGCTGGCTGTGCATCCGCATGCAACGTGTCGGCATGGACGACCCGGCCGGGCGGAGGCAAATTACGAAGGACCCGGTCCTTTGTGGATCTTGAAGGACCTTGCTTCCCAACCGACACGTGCACGTCAACAATCTCAAAGCACGTCTATCCTTCTTGCTTCTTCCGATAAAATCTAATGGCACGTTAGCTCCACGTTAGGCTTATCCTTCCATCAGAAGCCCACCGTGTTGCTCCCCGGCTGCAAGTGGCTCGGCGGCCTTCTTGTGGAACGGGGCGGCGTCGCTCATCCAGTTGCACGCCGGTTCCCACGCCCCGTCGCCATGGCCGTGGCCGCCGGCACCTTAGATGCTGCGCGCTGCGCGGTGGCTGGCTCTCGTGCCGCTTCTGCTCTGGAGACAGCACCGGTGCCAACAAGCAGGTGATCGACAACGACGGCATCCGTGTTCATGCGTAAGGCGACGATCCGCAGCTCGAGCTCTTTGCCACCTGCTGCTCCACTATCACCACCTACGGATGCTGGCGCCGGCGCCGGCCCCGGCGTCGGAAGCCGCTGCTTGTGTACATTCGTTGCCGACTACCTACCACAACCTCACTACTATGTGCCGCTTCCGCTGCCCTGCAATGCCTGGGAGCAACGCAAGGACGTGGTGCGCTGCGCCCACCAACTATTCGATGGAATGCCCGACCTGTATCTGAATGCGCCAATTCGCTGGTGCTCTTCAGCCACATCGATTCTGAATTCTGAAATAGGAACGATGAGCCAGGGCTTGTATGTTAGCTTCATTGGCTCTCTGTGATTTAGTAATATGTGGACTAAAAATGCACATACACATTTTTATATTACATAGTACCGAGCATAAATGACCTTACACACTGCCGTGGATTCAAATGCTGGTGACCAAAAAAGAAGAAAAGGCAATCACAAGCAAATATGCTAAATTGGTTCGAACATGTAGCAGAATATCAGTAGTGTACAAGTAGACAACTTACTGCCTCAATGGTCATTGCTTACATCGAGTTGCAGTCGATCATCGATGGCGTAGCAGCAGCTAGGGTTTCCCGCCCACGCAGCTACTCGCGTTGTACCAATGATGAGCGCTAATTCTTCAAATTTCATAGACACAAGTACACAACTGATCACTGATTTATTCCTAGAGCATCAAAGGCCCTAACCAATACCATTGTTGTTTTCCTAGAAGTACTGAATCTTCTTCAGCATCTGAAGTCCCAAATAATGAAATGAATCATAAGTTACAGATGGAAGCCAAAGAATAAATGGATAGTAATCATGGTACAACTTATTAACATGGCAACTTGCAGTTCCAAAATAGTCGCCGATCAGTTTATTTAAGCCAGATTGGGAGCGGTGCATCTGGACAAGGACTGAAACATGGATAGTTATTTCCAAAACCTCCCACAAACACACCATCGTGGATTGAACACTAAAGTGGTTCATTCTTTCAAACATGAACACATAATGTGGTTTCCTTACAATAATAAAGTATACAATAGTCAGTCCACATAGATTAAGTTCTTATCCCACTACTTCATGAGGCCATCAATGTTACAATACACAATCTGGCACGGTTTAATACCAACATTCATTATCATGCTACCCATGGGTGCACCTCTACTAATTTCTACATCTAAATACACTTCGCTACAAGTGCACATTTCACTTAATTTGCTTGCCACGAAAGCGAATCTCCCTCAGCTCCCTCCATGGTTGCTTCCATAGCAGACCTCATAGCAAAATGGGACAAGCACAACAATTACATTTTCGTTTGGAACATGAATCCAAATATAAGTCACCTACACACATAGGACATAGCAGCAGTCCTGCTGTCCGTTGAAATCTGAACAATATGTAAAAAGAATTTTTGTCTCATCATCTACTATTATTGCTATTAGAAAAGCATACCTCACCTTTTAGTTCTTGTAAGTAGTCATAGCGACTCCCAGCTTTCCCCCACACACAGCTACGCTAAGTGCACATTCACTGAGCTTGCTCATAACTTGTACTGCGCTTGAGTTGATTGAAATTCTTCGCTCCACATCGATCTTCACCCTACAGAACTATGTTAGACCTGATTTACCAAGATTCCACATCCTCAAACCTCAGTGCCACCAATTTAGCCCCTGCGTTTCACATAACAGCAATTTAGGTGTTTATAGTGTAGGGATAGCAGGATAGGTTTCGCCGAGGATTCACAATTTCATATGCAGAAGCAGAAGATTTTAAGTCAAATAAATCCCAACGATGGATTATCCAACCGACTCATTTAGCATAGTAAGATCCATTGAGCAGACAATATATAATAGTAGTGGACCACCCGATTCTTGATTGTCATTACATAAGCATCATTATTGGCATACTGTCGCTCGCAGAACTACCAATTTCGCCAAGGTAGTTTGCGGTCGACGACGGATGACCAAGTGTCTAACTATGCCTACCGGGACAATATTGACACACGTTCTGATAATTGCTTCTATTCCTCTGTTAATTAAACAAACCAGGACAAAATGAGCTCCATCTATTTTATCTTTCATTTCACCCCTGTCTAGTCGATATTACTGCAATTAGATTCAAGGAACATTTACCTCATCTGTAGTCCTATGAGCAACAGTGTAGGAGGGAAAGAGGAACTTGAGTTTGGTGAAGGAAGCAGAGCAATGGGGACGGACAGAGGAACCTCGATGCCGCTGACAAGTTCCCCTTCCAGGCCAGCGCCATCAGGTCCACTTCCTCCTTCCCGTAGCACACGAACCTCCCACCAGAGATCCCATCCATGGCTGCGACAAAGCCGTTGAGGTCAGCGAAGAAGGCTTCGGCGATGGTGGTCGCGTCGGGGCACCCAGAAAATACGGGGAGGAGGGGAAGAGGAGTGCCTGCACTCGGGAGCTCGCAGCGGCGCGCGCGAGGAGGCCCCTGGCTCGGCCCTGCATGCGGAGGTGGATGGGGACGAGGACGGAGGAGTTGCCGCGGAGGTAGAGGCGGCGGCGCCATGGAGAGCAGCGGATCCGTGGTGGTGGCTTCAGGACGAAGATATTCCTTAACGTGAACTAACGGGCCGTCAATTGAGAATGCGCATGCCTACGCTTTGAGATTTGTTGTGATGCACGTGTCGTTCGAAGGAGAGGGTCCTCCAAGATGTAGGAAGGACCGGGTCCTATAGAATTTGCCTCCCGGCCGGGCACCGGCACCTACAATGCGCCACCGCCGATTGAAGCTTTGACCCGATCGAAGCGACGGCGTTAACTTGTTCCCCTCTGCTTTGTTGTCGCTCTACAGTGCTAAACCGTCATCACCAAGAAATGCAGCGGAAACGATGATCTCCGTCTGACCAGAGGAGGCAAAGATGTGTAAACAGGAGATGGCAGGGTAAAGTACTATTTGCATGGGTAGACAATTCTTAGCAAGAGCAAAAATGATGTGAAATAGTAGGATAGCAAGGACTGAAGCATGCAGAAATAGAACCCTCTTCTTCTTCTTCTGCATTATAATAAAGAAGAAAGATCCTATTCCTGATTCCTCAAAAAAGATCCTATTCCTAGACGACGAACAGGGAGGAGATGTTTTTGAAGGTCAACAAGGAGGAGATGTTGCAAGAGCCAAGGATGTGCACGTCGTGCAATCGGTTAAAGGTAAAGCTCCCAGATCATCTGAAGCCAAGGCCTTACTGCAACCGGATAAAGCTTGGAGATGCAGTGCGAGGATAGAGCCACAGTATTGGCAGTGAAGCACAGTGCGGGGGTGATGCCATAAGAACCGCAAATCAATGAGAGATCCAAAACTAGCAGGGCAAGTGCACCAAGAAATGCACCGGAAACGATGATCTCCGTCTGGCCGGAGGAGGTCCAGATGCGGAGACAAGCAATGACAGGGTAAATTGCTATCTGCAATGGTAGACGATGAGTAGCAAGAGCCAAAATGATGAGATACCAGAGGAGACCCACGACTGAAGCATGAAGAATAATTTGTTGAAACAGGAAGCACATCCAGGTGGTCCAGACTTTGAAAGTGCTCACCATGGACCGGGCAGTTGCCTGGAACAGATCAGACAGGGTGGTGAAAATGGTCGGAACCAAAGAGATGCCGACCCTGCTGCTGGATCCCTCACCTTGAGGACGAGATGAAGAAGAGGGGTCTTCTACATCTGCCTCTGCCATGTATGTTTGTTTGTGGCTACGACGCTACAGGAGGCAGGAGCCTTGATAGACGATCGAGAAGAAACTGATTGAAGAAGAAAGATGCAGATGTGGCCGCACGGCAAATGATACTTGCTGGTCGCCGCCGGCCGTCGGAGCCCTGATTCTCCACGCACACGGTACGCCAGAGCAAGCAAGTGGTTACTTCGTCGAAGTGACTGTTGTTCCACTCGCGCGTGCGCACCACCAGAAAAACTACAACGTATTTCGCCAAAAAAAAAGAAAAAGAAAAAGAAAAACTACAACGTAGCATTCAACCATTCAACGTCGGAAGTTTCCCACTCTCGTTCAGAAAGTAGCCAAAGTAGGCACGTTCGTAGCTCCAGTATGTGTATGCAGCGGCAATAATCTTGGGTTGCCGCGGCAAGCATCGGCATCGCGCTCTACCTCCTGGACCGACCATGTGCATGTGCCGCCGCCGAACGCTATGCGCTACGGAGTACGGACGACTCGATCTGCCGCAGTCTAAAATCTAAATGCTCGCGCCGTCGCTGTTCTTATCTTGCATGCTCGTCCAGTCCATCTATCCCGCGAAGACTACAACCGGTCACCTGCGGGTCACCACGACTATAGTCTCTGAACCTTCTCCTTCACCAACTTCCTCCACTTCTGCAGTATACAAAGAGCAAAGAAAATTACTTCAACAAAGCTTTCAAGGATTCTTTTTGCCGTGTCGAGAGTATAGTTATAGGAGACAAACTAGTTGGCCTGGGCATGCAGGTAATAAAATAACGGATAGCGAGTCTTTAACGGATTGATGTCAGTGGCGGACCCAGGAATTGAAACCAAGGTAGTCCTAAAATTTTTTTTTCATGACGGCACAACAAAATCCGAAGAAAAATTTCAGTAAAATTGCTTTTAAATAAGCAAATTGCGACGATACAACTGAATGTTCAATGCTTACATAAATAGGTCTGAAACTTGCATAAATAGATTACAAATAAGATAAAGTCTTACATAAATATAGGAGACTACAACAATTTGCGCTTTCTCATTGCCATGAAAGCATGAATTATGTCATCCTCACTTACAGAAGAGAATATATCACGCTCAATAAAGGTAACCAAACAATCGTTCAATAGCCTATCACTCATACTATTTCTCACCTTATTCTTCACTAAACACAAGGCAGAGAATACTCTTTCAACACTTGCTGTCGCCACCGGTAAGATCAATGCCAATTTAAGGACTAAGTACACCAAACCAAAATATTCATGTTTATTAGTGCTAACAAGCTTGGTAGAGAGCTCACCGAGGGTGGTCAGCCCTTGAAATCTATCATCCATCTTCACATCTTCAATATATGTGCCAAGTTGAAGTTCAAGTGTCCTCAATTCCGAACTTGAAAAATCTTCGGGATAATAAGTTGCAAGCTTAAGGATTTTCTTAGCATCAAATGAGGCAAATGAATTGGAAGGATTCAATGCTGCCATACAAATAAGCAACTCCCTACTAACCTCATCAAACCGATTCTCAAGCTCTTGATGAATTCTATCAATAATACCAATATACACTTCTCTTCTGTAATGATCATCAATTGTTTGCACAGGATAAAAACGATGGGATCTTCCATGAGGCTCATATTTGCTATCCATTGCAGGAATATCAATAGAGAATTTGATGCAAAATGATTTAACCTTTTCTAAGAAATCTTCCCACCCATTAGACCTCAATTGTTGGAACCTTCTCTTTGCCACACTAACAAGTGTCATTGCATTAACAATATCTTGTTCTTTCTTTTGCAAAGATTGAGACAACTCATTTGTGTACCCAAGAATCACAAGCATCAAGTGGGCATTGAACACAAACTCAAATGACTCTAAAGTCAAAACCATAGCATGTATGTTTGGCCAATCATCTCTTTGTGTGGGATCCTTTCCAAGGGTTATGAGTACTTCCCGAATGGTTGAATACATGTCAATGATATGCAAAACAGTTCTATAATGAGAACCCCACCTAGTGTCACCAGGCCTAGCCATTCCCATCTCTTGATTTAACCCACTTCCACTTTCTATTTCACCCAATTCAAGTGCTTTCTTCAATTTTCGTGCTCTAACATCTCGAAGCATATCATGGCGTTTGCAAGAAACTCCAACAATATTCAACAAGCGTGAAACATTAGCAAAAAATGTACTAGCCCCAACATCTCCCTTTGCAACAGCAACAAGCACTAATTGGAGTTGATGTGCAAAACAATGCACATAATAAGCACAAGGAGAGACTTTCATTATCAATGTTTTCAGCCCCTTAACCTCCCCTTTCATGTTACTAGCCCCATCATATCCTTGCCCACGATAAGAACTAAGAGTCAAGTGATGACTAGTGAGTAAAGATTGAATAGCTGCTTTAAGTTCCAAAGAAGTGGTGCCACGAACATGAACTATTCCAAGAAACCTTTCACAAACACTTCCACGTTTATCAACATAACGCAAGCAAACCGCTAGTTGTTCTTTGTGTGATATATCACTACATTCATCAGCTAGAATTGCATAGTAATCATCCCCAAGTTCTTCAAGTATGGTTCTAGTGGTTTCCTCAGAGCAACATCTAATAATTTGCTTTTGTATGTGAGGGGAGGTCAATGTGCAATTACCTGGGGCATTTTTCAAAACCATTTTGTTCACCTCTTCATTATTTCCTGCAAGCCAATTCAAGAGTTCAAGAAAGTTCCCTCTGTTGGCACTTTTTTCAGTTTCATCATGCCCACGAAAAGCCAATCCTTGATTCAAAAGGAACCTCAAACATCTGAGTGAATAACTCAGCCTAGCCTTGTAAGCATCTCTATCCTTATCTGACACCTTCACAATGACAGTATCAATTTTTGTACCACTTTGCACAAATAAGCTGTATTTCTCTTGAGCAAACTTGTGTAAAGTTGAATTCTGATGTTTGTCAAGGGCAATAGCTCCCACATTCCAATTATTCCAACCTTCTGTAATAAATTTTCCACTTCCTTTACCAAACAAATAACAATGGAAGCAATATGCTGCATCTTTATCTACACTATATTCAATCCATGGGTACTTTTGAAACCAAAGAAAACTAAAGTGGCGTTCTTTCCCATAGATTTTTCTGAATGGATAAATATAGGCATAGAGATGACATGGCCATTTAAAATGTACCTTCTTCTGATAGAATCTTGCTCATTCACATCAAAGGTTGAAATAGAACTCCTTAGACCCGGGTCATGCTCAAGAGAATCAACATCAAGAGCTGCAGCTGGAGGGGGTTCTTCTCTCTCTTCTTCTTCTTCAACTTCATCTGTTGTGGCTGGAGTTGTGGTGCCTGTAGCTATTTGGGTAGGTGTTTCTATCCCTTCATCAACAGCTACTATGGCACTTTATACACTCGCAATTAGAGGATCTTCTACTATAGGAATAGATAACTCTTCATCAATAACTGGAACTGGAAGTGGTGGGGCAGTAGCATTCTGAGTTGCAACTTTTTTTGCCTCAGCTTTCTGAAAAAGAAATGCTATATTTGATTTCTTCATGCCTCCTGGAAAATAACAACAAAATCCATTCAATTTAGGCTCACAAATGATGGATCTACAATCCCTAAACCTTTACAGTCCAATCTAAGAAATCTCCAAAATTATAACCCTAAGGATTTGGCCATTTGGGAATTGGGGGAAAAGTTGTGTACTGAGAATGACTCACCAAGACTAGGAGCAGTAGCGGGAGGGAACGCGACCGCTGTCCAGGACCCAGGTCGCCGGCCGGCGGCCGGGATGGGGCGGCGCGCCCGGCTGTCCCTGTCCGGGGCGGCGGGGCGGGGCGGTAGGCAAATGCGGGCAGGCCGGCAGGGGATGGGGAAGGACGGCCGAAGGCAGGGCGGGGGAGGCCGGAGGCGGCGACTGGCCGGCCGGCGTGGGTGGGACGGCGCCGCGGCGGCTCCTCCTCGCGGCCTCGCCTTCCAGGTCGCGCGTGGGCGCCGGCAGCAGGAGAGTCGCCCGACTCTCTGTCTCGACTCGCACAGGAAACAGGATGAACGAAGAAAGCCGGAAGGGAGAAAGAGAAGTATTGGGCCAAGTTTATGCGGGCCGAGAGGAGTACTAAAAAAATTTTGGGCCAAAATCCAGGGTAGTCCTGTGCCTATCCGGACTACCCATTGGGCCCGCCAATGATTGATGTCTACATTGCACATAGTGAATTGCGGATGGATAGCGGGTCCACTATAGTGGACGCTAAGTTCCAATAACATTATATAATAATCTCATTTAATTTATTAATTAGGTACATGTTATATCTTAAATATGACTTCTGTGCACACTAGAAAAATCAACCAAATATAACATAGTATAAAACTATAAATAGATATTTAATTTATTAAAAACAGTTGATTATCGATCAAATATATTTAAAGTTAAGAATGAACTAGTTATGTTGTGGTCTTGTGGACTTCGGCCGCTATAGCGGACAGCTAAACCAAATAATTAACAGACGATAAAGCGGCTTTCTGTGTCAAATAGCGGGCACTAAGTTCCAACACGCTATATCCAAGCCGCTACATCGTAGCGGTAGCACCCTATCTAGTATTTTGGGCATTTGGTATTTACCGAAGGAATCGGTTCGGTACTTCGGTCCCTATAGAAATTCAAATCGGTACAAAGAAATTCAGTTTTAGTATTTTTGGTTTGATTTCAATATTAACCGAAAAATACAAAACATATCTCAGAGGCATGTGACAACAGGTTCAAAAGCCAATCTAGAAATAATTTCATAGACAATATATAATAGTGCCAAATATATACATATAGAAGTCTACAAGACCATAAGAGTGTAGTAGAATCCTTATATAGAGCTGTTGGAAGCTTTTTTTTTTTTTTTTTTTTTTTTTTTTTTTTTTTTTTGCTAAACAACTCATTCCAAAACAGCTTCACCTATAGAATTGTTTTTCTCTTCCTCTCACAAAGGGATGGAGTGGAAGAGAGCTGAAAAAATAGCTTTCCCCAGCTTCACCTGCCATATGTGGGGCTTGTACAAATGACAGGTTCTGCCCATGCAAGAGAAAGCAAGCTCACACCGAAGGGAGGACATGGCCGCCGGAGGGCCATCACTGGGGCTCTGCCCGCCGGGGGGCATCCACCGAGGCCAGGAGCATGGCCTCCCGGGGCCGAGAGCGCGGCCTGTCAATGGTGTCGGTCGTTGTGGCCCGAAGCGCCACCGCAGCGCGATTGCCTGAGCTCGCGGCCATCGGAGAACGGCATCGCCGCGGCGTGACTGCCTGGGCTCGCGGCCATCGAAGCACGCCGCCGCCGAGGCACCACCGCCATGGCTCGCGGCCTCTTTCATGCAGCCACCGGGGCACGCCGGACGAAGGCGCCGCCGCCGTGGGGAGCCGGCTGGGCGAGGGGCCGTAGGGCCAGGACCGCCGCCGACAAGGTTCCCGGTCGCAGCGCGGCTGTCAGCGCTAGACCAAGTCGCATCCACCGGCGCGGAGCCATATTTCGACCACCGGCGTGGGACCGGGCGCGCCGGCGCAAGGTCAGGCGCATCCTCGGCATCCACTGGCGCAGGGGCAAGGGCGCAGGGGTAGACACAGCTTGTCGTCGTACGTGCGGACGCCGGAGTTCATGACGCACGGGATGAGGGCGTCTGAGTTCATGGCGGCCACCACGAAATGTGGGCTTCGGAGCTCGCGGGCGCAGCCAGGACGTGACCGCCGAGTGGATCAGCCGCCGGAGCATGTGGAGAAGAAGGCTGGGGCGCGCAAGCTCATTTGTGCGTGAGCAAGAAAGTAGAGATGCGTTGCTAAAGCTAAGACAAGCGCAAGAGACAAGACTCGTGACCCGAGGACGCATTTGGTTGCCGCACCAACTTGGCCCGGCCCGTGCCCCCCCGGCCCCAGGCCCAATCGGTGCTGGGCACCTTGTTTGTTTGCCTTCCCAGCCTTGGCCTGGCTGGCCGCGGGCCTCATGTTTGTTTGCCTGCACGGGGTGGCATGGAAGCCTAACTAACTCCCAACCACCAGGTTGGGATGGTGTTTGTTTGCCTGCACGCCGGAGCTGCACTAGAGGGGCCCAACAGCCACAATAGAGAGGGAAACAAAGAGCAACACCTTGATACTTAACATTTTTTGTACATAATTAATACTTAACACTACATTACATGTTTAGCTTAGCCAAAACCACAACTGATGTACGAAAAATGAAAAAGACTAAGGAAAAAACGAGTGTGTTTTTAAAAATATGGCCTCGGTCTAGTAAACAAGTTCAAAACAGGCATGGAACCCAAACCACTGTGACAACGTTTTGGGATGGATGAGTCTCACGGTTTGATGACTACCATGAGAAATAACAAGTGCCACATCCAATATTCACATCATTGGCCACAACAGAGAGCAAGAACAGCCACAACAGAGAGGAAAACAACAAAATGAACTGAAAACATGTTCATCATTGGCCTCAGTCTTGTATCATGAACTAAACTAAGTTCAAGGCAGTCATGGAAGCATGACTGACATGCATCCCTAGCATTTGATTGATATACACAGTAGCATGGGGATGGATGTCAGCCATGTTTTGATGACAGGCTTGAGAAACCATCAGATTGAACCATGTATTCATAGCACAAGCATCACATAAATCGGGCCAAACAACCAAAATATGCCATAATGAACATGAATACAATGCAAGATCACACAGGCCGCAAGAATAGGGCCTCGTGGAGTCAAGAAACCACAGATTTCACCTTGCTTTGTCGATGGCTGAGGAGGAGGATGCAGGCGGCTCAGGGAGAAGGAAGCAAATCTGGATAAGGAGGATGAGCACCCGGTCGCCGGCGAAACGGAGGAGGAGCCACGCGAATCCTAGGAGGCCGCTTCGACTCCACCGCCACCACGCACCGCCAGACGAGGGAGGAGAGGAGCCAAGTGAGAAGTGTCGAAACGAGGAGAGAGGTGTGGAGAGGAGTGAACGAAACCCTAGAGCCATCGCGGGTAGGGGGGTATGGGGAGGGCGAAACCCTAGCGGCGGGGAGGCGGGGTAATTTTCACCGTCGTGCGGGAAAAGAAACGAGCCGGGCGACGGCCACCGAAATAGGAAGCGGGGGTGGACGTGGGGTGCACGAGCTTAGCTCCGGCTCGGTGGGAACACACAAAACGAGCTTCCCTATAGGGCTTTGCTCGAGGCCTTGTCCAGCAAAAAAACATGCCCCGCACGATCACACAACGGGATGAGGAAAGCCCATGACCGTGAAGGACCGAGGAAAAAAAGAAAAAAAGATAAATGGAGGGCATTGTGGGCATTTTGCTCTAATAGTTTACCATATGAAGCTGTTTTACCAAACAGTTATATAAAATAGCTTTAGCTTCACCTAAAAAGCCATTTATATAGAGCTAAAATGCAAAAAAAAAAAGCTTTACTAGTGAAGCTAAGATCTGCCAAACAAGGCCATGGTATAACCATGTACATAGTACAATCAATAATATAAAGGTCCTATGGCAGAGCTTAGCTTCACTAGTGATGTTGTTCTTTTATAAAATATCTTCTCCAACAGCTTCCTAACTAAAGCTGAGCTATTTTAGTAATGTTGTTTGGCAAAATGGCTTCACAAACAATTAATGGCTGGGAGAACAGTTGTCTAACATGCCCCTGTCTTGCTGGTCGGAATGCAAGTTGCTCACGCTACAGACCAACATGTTTTGCTCACGCTCACACTATAAACTGTCTTATGTTTTTTTTGCTGTCCAACATGCATCTATCAGAGCTGCTCGCTACTAACGAGCAGAATTGTTACAAACCTCACACTACAGATTTCAGCTGCGACTAGCAGAATGATCATGTTTGACAGGCTGTTGCCATATTCGACAGGTAACACAAGAACCCAAGAGTACACAAGAGTACACAAGAATACAAGCTGTCATAAGAGTACCTTGTTTGGACCAATACTACAATTTTCAGAGGTAACCAATACCTCCTTGATGGGACTCTCTCTTGAAATTTTGCATTAGGATAAAACGATCGATCAATCACCTATTGTTTCTACACCCCAAGTTAGGGCAGCCACAATGTGGTAAAAAGGTAGCCTTAAGCAATAAATGCTATGTCAGAAATTGACTTTAGACATTGTGGACATGAGTCTTAAGCTAAGGTGCACCGTAAGCTTGTGGTCGACCCTAAGCAAATAAAAAAGCATCCAATCTCTCTTTTGCAAGTGTCAGTGACTAAATGGTGGTTGGTTGAGTTCCGGGCCTACCGTATGTCCTCAAAGCACCCTATACATTGTGCAGCAGACCATAGTTATTACCATCTGTTGTGGGTCCCATGCTTAATGCCAGCACTACACATTGCGCATGAGACCCACAGCACTGTAATTCTCATGCACAATGTTGCAGCTCAAAATTCACCTTAAGCTGAGGCCCACAAAAAGTGGTCACAGTTATTACCTTGCCCACAATGTTAGATGTCAAGATGCACCTTAAGATGGGGCCCTCACCTGCAGGTGTCGCATGGCTTTCCCTCTCAGCTCAAAATTCACATTGTGTCGCATGTCTGATTTCAAGTACTGGGTTGCTAGCTTTTTGTACAGAGTAACAATATTCTTTATTCCTTAAGGTGTATTAAGCATTTAAGGCTTGCACCTTAAGGCTAGGCAACAACGGTGATGCATGTCTTGTGGGTCCCAGCTTAAGGCCAATTTCACATAGCAACATTGCGCATGCCCTAGGCTTGTGGTGCATTTGCTGGAGGCTATTACTATGGTTCACACATACAATGTATAAAGTGCATCACTATAGCAGCATTGTGGCTGCCCCAGCACTGAACAAGTCTGCTCCCCACACACTCACTACTCTTCAAGGAATTCTCCAGCTTTTCTTTGAAGTTTCGGTGGAGACGAGCTAAGCTACTTTGCATAGCGCGCTGGTAACTGAAGAAGTAACATGCATGCTTGCATTTCTACGTCTCACTACCCTACAGCTTTCTTTCTTTCTTTCTTTCTTTGGAAATATTGCTTTCTACTCTCTCTAATATCAACTGCTATCACATAACTCACGCCAAATGCTATTATTCAAGTACCTAATGGGGATGAATCGTTTCGCCTCATCCTTCTCCACCCTTGGCTTATACAAGCTAATGGTAAAGAAGAATTTCCAGAGGTCGAAGTGGGGGAACGATCCCCAGGTACCCCTCACACTAAAAAGAAAAGTAGTTACACTCTTTATTCCACAGACGGAATGAGTACTTAAAGAACTAAAATGAGATTGTGTATTTCAAACATGTTGCTGCAGCCTATCTAAGCTATGCATCGTTGATGCAGCATGCAGGAGCACTAAAAAACTTCACTAGTTGCCTACTTTTGTAAGAAATTTAAAATAGTGTAATTATATAGCCAAAAATGAGATTGTGTCACATAGCAACTCATCGTCAACACTCTAGGAAAACAATTTCATTTTTGGAAAATTCTGTAGATCCAAATGGGCCTTTAATGATTTGCATCCATGCTATGTCTGAAACAATGCCAAATATGGCTTGAATTTTCCGTAGCATCTTAGTGATTTATTGTCATACGCCCGAAGAAGGCCCGAAACCCACACGGCCTAGGCACCAACAACAGCAGTGACACCAGGACCGAGGCCCACATCTCCAATAAGAATAGCAATTAGTTACCATTGGAAGGAGTTCATATCTATAAGGACTTCCCTCATTATGTTGCTTAAGATACATGTCTACCCATGAATATAATTAAGTAAAGGGGCTATATAATCAATGGAATCAAGAAAGGATTGCCTCAAGGCTTATCTTTCCTTCCTCCTCTCCCGGCGTCGACTCTCCCTCTCGCCCTTCCCTAGCGCTGTCGCCTCCTCTCCCTGTGCCGCCGACCACAGCACCCACCCTCTAACCCTAGCTGGCACCCCTAGGGCCCTCTCCAACAGGGCACTTACATTTGCCTACATGCTAGCATGGCAATAATTCCCACACCGGTGCTCAATCTTCTCGTGGCATGCTTTGGACTTCTTGCGAATCATGTCCTCTAAGCCACTTTAAAATGTTTCCGAACCACTTTAAAAGTGTTCAGTTGTCTAATTATGCAAATTCAAAGATTATGATGACTAGCCTTGCCAACGGGCTGGTAACTTATCCATAAACCACAAAACCAATCTATACTCTTGTCGCCACCACTTCAGGCCAAACCAATCCTGCCGAATTCACCACTTATTGGAACTCATTCAATCTAGTGAAATAGGCATGCATAAGTATCTACGACACATTCTCCTCAAATGGATTGAAGCCCATGGTTAGTAGGCACCGGGCATGCATGCAATGACATAGCATAAGCTCAAACTTGTCAATGTGGATCACGCAGGCTGGTAGGTTTCGCTCCATGCTCACTTGGTAAATGAAGTTGCTGGTCAAGAGTCCACATATCACCACACCAATCTGCTAGGGTATTGTGATCCGATCCAAACCAACTCAATAATGGCACAACCCATTAGCATTCAACCTAGATGAGTCCAAAGCAAAATCTGATACACTAAACCCGTGGCTCATGATCATCTGGCTAAGCTACTACTTAAATGCAGATTATCTGTACCAACATTTGTCTTGTAAATAGCTTTCCTATAAGGGTAGCCTTGCAATCTATAATTGGTGACTCATTCACTATCATTGTGGGAAACTGCTGCTAATATTTTGTAAAAGAAACTATTTTAGCTCGACCCATTAGCTGAGCTAATGTGACACACCATGACAATTCCCATAACATATTTTAATCATCATATATTAGTTGTAAGGTATAAAGGTTGAGAGTTACTTTTCATCGTCTTTCTAGCCATTGGGCCAAAAGGTTGAAGGGGTGTTACAAATGATTGATCTGGCTGACAATGAGACTGAGAGCAAAACCGATGAAACCTCGAATACACAAAGGTATGAAGCCAAGGTATTTTTTGACTTTACTTACCATGCAAAACATAATTGTATCATTAATCACCTTATATTTAATGTTTTAAAACATCAATGAGAGCTTGTTAGCTTTAGGCTAGCTTTCAAGTAATTGAAAGAGGTGATTAGTTGTTGTTTTATGGTGATTTAAACTCACCCAACATTTAGAGGTATTTCTACTAGAAAAAGTGGTTTAAAGTTTTATTGTACAATGTTTGTCAAACAAAGTCTTACATATTTGGTGATAGCAAGATTCTGATGTTTATAAACATCTCACCGTGATGTCTACAATTAAGGCAACAAAAAATTCATTAGATTTTTCCTTCTAAGGTTAACATCTTGAGCCAACATTAATTGATGCAACGTTGAGTATATTTGATTTTGCTCTTAGGATTCATAACTACAAGATTTAAGGACATGTTGAAAATCATGCTACATAACACTAGGAGTTGAATGAAGTACACAAGGAGTTGGATGAAGCAGAGAAGAGGGTCATTTAGCAACAACACTAAAAATATCAAAAAAAAATATTCAGGCAAAGAGCTCTATTTAGTGGCATGGAGTCTATCTTATTATATAGATCAATTGCCTCCCTCCAAACGCGAATTATGGGTCTATGGCCACTAGGGCTATGGGCCTATGCATGGCCCACCCTTTAGTTCTTGGTCCCTACATATCGATATTCCATATTGATTTTTTTGTATACATACCGTGTTTCACATAATTCCGCTTGATTTGGTTCATTTTTGAAGTTCTCAATATTCACAAAATTCATGTTCTTTTTCGTGTCCGGTGTTACCATTTTTGCTTTCATTTTCATATAAATATCCAAATGTAAAAGTAGAAAATAGCTTAGGGTTTTTTCGACCGTTTTCATCCCTAAGCAGGTAGTATATGCGTGTATTGGGACATTGAGTGGTCAAGTCAAGACCTTAGTATCCATGTTTCCGACCCTGAAATGAGAATGGGAGCTTAGAGTACCATTTTATAATGTGGGAGCGGAAATGCTCCTGTGTCCCCGAAACATACACGTTATGGAACATGGAAACAAGAACGTGGGTCATGTTCCCGTTCCTAGGCTACTAAGGCCAAGACCTACACGGCCGCAAGCATCACACATCGACTTCATTAGCTCGAGATGGCAGAGGTATTTGTCATTTGTATCCAAGGGTTAAAGTTTAGTTTGTGTCACATATATCATGTTAATTTGTGGCAAACAATGTTTCTTCACTCGATTTGCCACTAAAGATGTTTTGTTAAACAGTGGCAAATAATGTTCCTTCATTAATAACCAACATAATAGTGACAAATAATTATTTGTGTACATCCACGGATGTAGAGGCCGGATATTTATTATCCTTTATCTAAAAAAATAATAGCGACGAAAACTAATTTTGCCACAAATATTATGGGCATTAGTGGCAAACACAAATTTCGCCACATCATTTTGTCACTAATGCTTTGTTTCCTTGTAGTGAACGTTCGGATGCAAAATAAGACTAAACATGAGCTAATTACAAAACTACTAATTGCATAGGACAAGACAAATTAGCACGATGGATCTATTAGGCCTAATTAATCTAGCATTAGCACATATTTATTGTGGCACCACATTATCAAATAATGGACTAATTGGACTTAATAAATTTGTTTCACAAATTATTCTCAAACTGTGCAATTAGTTTTATAGTTAGTCTATATTTTAGTACTTTAAATTAGCGTTCAAACATTCAATGTGACAAAGGCCTGCTTTAAAACTAGAACAAATTTTTTGACGCCTCAATAAGTTAATCAATTTTAGGACGCAGAGCTGTATATGAAGAGGTCGTCTCTGAAAATGGGTACCGTTTCTAGAAACAGTGTCAAGTTTTGCTTGCTTGTGTGATTAAAAGGGTGGTCTCCTAAAATTAATTTTGTAGTAGTATACCAACAATGAATGATGCACAACTCTCTAAAATATACTCCCTTTGTCCCATTGAGTTTGTCACTTTGGACTCAGTACCATCTTATTTGATTATTTGTCTTATTAAAAATTTTTATATAAATGCTTTTTATTTTGTTATGACTTATTTTATCATTAAAGATACTTGAATATTAATTGGTTTATTTTCTGATTTACACAAATTTTTTGAATATGACGGATGGTCAAAGATGAAGTCTAAAAATCAAAAGCGACATTTTCCATGGAACAAGAGAATAGTCAAGAGAAAAAGTAAGTACATTATTTATAAGGTACCTAGATTATATGTATGGCATGACCATTCACGCATAATGTATGGGTACTCGGCCATAGAGTTTAAGCCTATTTATTACTCATTTATTATGATATTTTACTGATGTAGCACTATATTTATTGAAGAGAGAGGGTGAAAAAAACAAGACTCCAGGTCTTATTTAGACTAAGTCTGTGATATCTTCAAAGTAATAAATAGGTTTAGACTCTATGTAGAGTCTGCATTATGAGTGTCCTACTGTGGCAGTCTAAAACTAAGACGAGCCCATCACGGGGCAGAACTAGCACGGGCCAGCACAGACCACCTGCCACAAAACCACATAGGTGCACGGCATCAACGGAAAGAAAGGAAAAAACGTAGTAGCAGGCATCGTATACTCTGGTGGGCTGTACATGGGCCATCATACTGTACTATGTATATGGGCTGAAACGGAAAAAAATTGCGTACGGACCATCCTGACGCCGATCTGGTACGGATGGTGTGGCTGTATTGTGGGCCTGCTTTAATTCTCTCCCCTCCCATGTTAAAATATGGGCCACATGTCATACACTTTATCCGTACCGTGCTCCGTACGGATGGTCCGTACCAGATTTGTTTCCACTGAAACGGTACTGCTAAAAAAAACCATGGGCTGAAACGGTTACCCCACACTTGACCACCCACCTCCTCTAGGGCTTGGCAGCAGCTGACATATATATCCACTCTAGATCTCTAGTTTATTTATAGTTACATTAACATGGTTAAAATATTTAAATAAAAAATCTAAACCATATACCAAATGAATCAGGAAAATGCTTTTGGCACTTCTAAAAGATCTAAATCTTGGTTTTTCTAGAGCTACAGACATCTAGCTCTAGGAAATCCATGGTTTTCATAGAGCTCTAGATCGAGCTCTGCAAAACAATACCTCAATGTAAGCATAGAGTATATATGGTACAAACCTAGCCGTAGAATCACAATTCAGCTCTTCTGTATCTCTCTCTCTCTCAAGTTGCATGCCACTCGAGAATTAATGTGACTGGAATGAAGCAGCAAGCACATACTACATAATAATATATCTACTCATATTGTGTTTTTCCTGGTTACTTGTTCAATTCCGTATTCGCTCGTTTATGCGGAAAGTTTCTTCACCACCTTTACAAGATGCATAAGCTTAGCTGCTATAAGACCTAGCTAGCTATATGTCGTTGGTTCGAAGCAAATTCATGAAATCTTCTCGAACGAAGAAATAATTGGGGGAGATGAAATAGTTATATGAAGAGCATGCAATGTACTGATGTGTCATGTTGTTTCATCATTTTATGATGTGTTATGGTAGAAAAACAAATGTGAAACCATGATTTCCTGGTCACTGACGGTGAATTCTTTGCTTCCCTAACCTTTGCTTCTGGATGACTCATTAGCTATATATATGTATGTATGTATCAGTAGATCGTCCATTCCAGTAACCACCAAATTCTTTACACACCTCGCTGTCAATGCAAGTGAAATCAACGTGTGTCAATGCAAGTGAAATCAACGTGCAAGGTCTCGGTCAGCAGTTCAGTTAGTTGTCAAAATGACTAGATCATCTGTGGTTAGGCTATCTAGTAGGAGGAACATGTCATAATATATGTATGGCCAGGTTAGTGCACAAGGCATTAGAATAGTTAGCAATACTACGACTGGTGTTTATATATTCTACATAATTTCCATTTGCAGAGACATAAGCCAATCGGGTGTTCGTCAACTCCTTGATGCATTGTTTGAAAAGTCCTTGCTCAAATTTTGTACTTGCAAGTACTACTCTATATAGCTAGCACGACAAGATATGATGATTGAGATACCAGGCATTTTGCTCTTCTGAACAAAGATAAAACATGGCAGATCGATATATATAGCCTATCAATCCTACTACTAAAAAGTACCGCAGTAAATCGTCCACCCGGCGGTTCGCTCGCCCGCACGCTGCGTCGCTCGCCCGCACGCTGTCAGCCGGTCCGTGGTGAAGCCCGTCAGCCGGTCCGTGGTGAAGCCGGCTCCCATTCCCTCTCCTGCGATACTTTTTACCGCGCCGACATGTGGGCCCTGCGCCTCTGCTGCACGAGCGAGCAGCTCCCCTGCTCCCCGCAATCGTGCTCGAGCTCCGGCGCCGCGGCCCGTCCTCGTCGCTGCGTACGGCCGCGAGCTGAGACGAGCCGAGCTCGCCCAGGCGTGGGCATGGCTTGGCCGCCGGTGCCACGCAGCCTGCCCTCATCGGCAGCGGCGCCCCGCCACGCTGTTGCCGCCAACCGCCGACCGCCGCGCCCGCCGTTGCGTGCAGGCCCACGGGTGCGCGCAGCACCGCTCGCCGCCGGGGAGCTGCCCCTCCGGCTGGAATCGGTCCAGCCACTGCTGAGGCTGAGGGCAGCCATCGTCCTGGCCTGCCCTGCCGGGCACCAGCGTCGTCGAGGAGGGGGCTCCTGCCCGCGCCGGGGGACTGCCACCGCTACGGCCCGTTAGCGGCTGCAGACTGCAGCTACCACCGGAGCCCACCCGCACCGGTGCGCCGCCGCACCGGAGATCGACCACCGCGGGTGGTCCGCCGCTGCAGCAGCAGCTGAAGAGAGGAGAAGAGAGACGCGCACAGCGAGAGGAGTGGAGCGACGAAGAGGCCGGCCGGCCTCCGGGGCTCCGGCCATGCCGCGCGCCGTCACCCTCGGAGGGCAGCCATCGCGGGCGGGCGGGCGGGGGCACAGCGCGGCGCGGTCCGACGCCGCCGCCGCCGGCACCCGGTGTGTCCGCAGCCGCCTGCGCCGCCGCATCGAGAGGGGTGTGGGGGGGAAGAGAGAGAGAGGGCCGCCATGGCGGGGCTACCCGTGCTGGGACACCGGCAGAGAAGAGCGGGTGACGAGCGAGGGAGAGAGAGGGAGAGTGGGAGAGAAAGAAGAGGACAGATGAAGCGCCGGAGCGGGCACGGAATGGCAAAGCGCGGCGGCGAGCCCGCGTGTGAAGGTGAAGGCGGAGCGTCCTACGGAGTAGGCGCGAGTGAGGATAAGGCAGAGGGTGCCCGCGGTGGGACGAGAAGTAGTACAGTTTTTTTTAAAAAAAAAATTGCCGTGCTTAACAGGTGGGCCGTTCGTGGAGGTCGGGAGACGTGGCAACAAGTGGGAAGTTTCTAGAGGCTAGGATACGTGGTGATGGCTGGCGTGAAGAAAAAAGAGACGAACGGGTACCATGGAACATCCACTGCTACAGCTCAAAATTGCTACACCGTGTTTTTTTTTGAGCGCCTCTGAGTACAGCTGTAGTATCTGTTCATATACACGCACGCCTCACTCAGCACACTCACACACGCACACCACCCCGTATACAAACAAACCTACAACTACACTCAGATCTGAAGATCGCGTCCTTCTTGAGATTACCGAAATCCACTGATTTCGTAGGCAACGGACACGTCACTCTACCATTGTGTCTCCACGCGAGAGAGGCTAGAAATTATTTAGGAAACACTGTTCCCAGTGGGAAAATCGCGCGTCCGAGCGCACTCGAACCCGCGACCGGTGGACTCCGCACCGGGAGCGCCAACCACCCGAGCTACGCTCGGTTCCCTGCTACACCGTGTTTCTGCCTCTCCTACACATCAGTGATTATTTTTGCCAACCATTTTAAAGTGCAACGGGTTAAAATGGATCGTAAATAGTTGTCCTTTGTTCATAAAAGGTTCTAGATTCTTCTGAAACATGTTTTCATTTAAAAAAAAAGATTTTTTTACAAAAAACCCTCGGACTTTATAAAAACCAACCTGCAGTCCAAATTCATATAAAATCACACAAAAAACGTAAAAATATGAAACCAGTTTTGTTGAGTTTATTATGACTACATCTATGCATTAAACTTAAAAATCATATGCTTTAGTGTATTTTATTAGGTATAGGCGTATTAGTTCGTGATTTGTACCATATGTTAACTAAAATTATCCCCTCTGCCTTAACTCCAATACCATATACCCTTTCTCATAGTCTCTGGTGGCAAACTAATTTAACGTTAACCCGAAGTACAAATACTCGAATACAAATTGTAGCGTATATACTTATATACATATAAAAAGAAAAAAGAAATACTAGAACATATTATGTACATTCGCATGCGTGAGCACACCATGTCCCATACAAAAATACATCAAATAAATATACACAAACAAAATAATATACTTGCACTATACGTGAATCACCAAATTCTACAATGGCTAAATCCCCAAATTATATATCATCGCTTCATAAAAAAAAACAACCAACAAGTCTTGGCAACATAAATACATGACCGATCTGGCTTAAAATGGTCGGCACTCCACGCAGAGACGCGCACCGCAGCACTCGCCCCTGTGCCCGCGACCGGCGGCGCCCGCGCCCGTAGCCGCCGAAGCCGCATGCGGCGGTGGCGGCGGCTCTTCGCGCTCGCCCACGCGCACGGCGGAGCCGCGCCCATGCGGTCGCCCGCCACTGGGACCGGCGAAGCCGCCGCCGCGGCGCAGCCGCACCCGTTCCGTGGCCGGCGAAGCAATGGCGCCAGCCCCCGTGCCCGGGCGTGAGTGCCTCCACAGCGAGGCCAGCACGCGTCTCCGCCGCGGGCGAGGCTGCTGGACGCGGGCACGGGGGCGTCTCCGATCCAAGCAATCTTTTGACAATCTCCTTTTTGTTTGATCCTGCGTCACATTCTGTCCTTATATGATCTATTGTGGTGAAAACTTTTCAGCTCCACTTGCATAGGTTTAATTATGCTCTGAATAAATACTTTAGTGGTAATATATGCTATTAATACATCATTTATTTTTTAAAAAAATAGGTAAGTGTCCGTGCTTTGCTACGGGTGCTCATGCCCGTGCTTTGCCACGGGTGAGCACCCGTAGCAAAGCACGGGCACTTACCTAGTCTAACTTAGAGTGCAGGAGATGAGCTGCATCAAGCTGGATACATATATGTAGTCATATATATACTACTACATGCATATATATGCATCTGCATGTAGTCTTAGAATATCATTTACTACAGCTTTAGCCTTATATATACTGCAATTATTGAGAGCAATAATCGAGCTAACGTGAGAGTTTTATCGACAAAAGTGCGTACTTAGCAAGCAAGCTGTGATCCAGCCTCGACAAGAGAGTAAACTCTTATTGCATTGGTGTGGAAGAACAGTCAACAAACAATCGAGCTCTAGCAGGCCTCTGGCTAGCTAGGCAAGTCTATGTCTGTTTGATGAATAAAGAGAAATTAAAGTGCAAATAAATTCTCTCCAGATGAATATGAAACCTTTTCTAAACAAGCTTTGACATGCATGGGGTACATCATCAACAAGCTTGTCTGAAACTTGGAAAAATTGTAGTGACATAAAACGTATTACCGATAGATATATCCACATCGCCAAAATCTGTGTTGGCTCTTGGCTGCTAGTGAACGCCGGTCAAAGGGTTCATGCATGCATAAAATGGCGCCAGGACACCAAAATTCAAAAGTAAACAAATCAAGGGTACTAGCTATACTATTATCAATCTGCATAATGAATTTAAATTATGCCAAATTAAATATATTGAGCTAGAGTATCTAATGACCCTGTTTGGATACTCTAGCTCGGCTAGAGGTTAAAGTTAGTTTCTAACTCGAAACTAGCCCTAAACTAACTCTAGCTAAGAGGTGTTTGGATGCAAGGGTTAATTTGGCAATAAATGTGCTTTCCCAATTATTTGGCTCATTTAAACCATATTTGCAGCCGTATTTGGCGTGGCCGGCTCTTATGTGGCCTCTTCCCGCTCACAAAATGGCACAAATAAATAACCTTTAAAAATCAAATATCCAAAACATGATAACTTTTAATTCGTCCATATAAATGAGATGTCTCACTCAAACTTACAAGTCCGCAATAAATCTAAACAAAAAAATTACACTCCATGAAATAAAACATGAGCCAACTTCATGATGATGCCAAAGAACTAGGCGGTCACGGCAATGGCGACGGGGAGGTGGTGAGCGAGGGGGCCGCGGCTCCCTCCCTCGCAGACTCCAACGTAGCTAGGCGGCGGAAGATCGGTGCGGCGGCGGTGCCTGTCCGTAGTCATGCAGAAGAGAAGTGAAGGGGAAGAGAAGTCGCGAGGTCGCAACGATAGGATAAGGATCTCTTGTGGCTAGAGAAAGAAAAAAATTGATTCTCTGTGGGCCCCATCAGAACTATCCTAAATAATCACCCCTTTAGAGGGATAGTATTTTTTTGGGTGGGCTACTTGCAATTAACTTACTCTAGCCCCCTGTTTGGCTACTTTTAGACTAGTTGAGCGCAAACTAGCTCAAACCCCTGAATCCAAAAAGATCCATTATTGCAATTTGGCTAGTATGCATGTGCTGGTGGGGGGCTTGTCGCCCTCCTACAACAACCATTAGTCTCAGAAAGATGAGGAGCAGATACTCCCTCCATCACATTGATCATGTAACTATGGGAAGCGTGTTGATCAAGCTGTGTCAACTTTGACCAAGTTTATAGCAAAATATATTAGCATTTATATCTCTAAATAAATTTATTAAAAAAAAACTAGACTTAAAGATCTTTCCGATGATACTAAATTACTTAACATAAATATTTATATATTTGCTGGCAGTATGAAAAGTTTGATTTTTCGGGATGTGAGAATTGCATATTCGTTGGGACTGAGGGAGTATATAACAGTGTGGGCACATGTACAGTTGCAAGATATTTGTATGAGAATGATTATAGCTGGCCAACTTGTTGCATAAGTCATAATGATGTCACCCTTGGAAAGCTGGTGTACACAGCTTAAGCTATTTGTTCCTGTTGGTCATGTCATTAGTCAAACAAAGTTCAGGGATTCACATTAGCTGCAGGTCGATCGATCCTTAATCAAACACAAACCAATTGTTTATGGCGCATGTAATGTACACCAATTGTTTGTGGCATTTTTTTTTTTTCCTTTAATGAGCAGGTTCCTTGGCAAGTAGATTGTCTCTAGCTAAGGCGGAGGCCTTGTTGCCTTTGGAGACTAGTCGCCACTCATTTTTGCAGTAGACTAAGAAGCACTTGATGCATGTCGTAGCACCTGCTGCACTGCATTTGATCCCACGACTGATAAGCCGGCTGTTGTTGTTTTGTTATGTGAGGAAAACTAGACTTTTTTTTGAAAACTAGACTTAAAGATAAACCAGGGTTCAGGTTTAGAGGTTAGGGGATTAGTGTACTAACTAACTAGCACCTGCATGCCTGTGTTGTTCAGTTGTTCTTGACAAGTACTAGTCGCTATGATTTGGAGTATGCTACAACTACAAGCAAGAATTGAAGCCAATTCGTCGTTGTCTCATCCAAATAATGTACGTCGTTGTCTCATCCAAATAATGTACGTCGTCGTCAAAGTAGCAGATCAAGCAGCACCGGCTCGGCACGAAGCTCCAGCAGGTTGACGCCGAACAGCCGGAGCCACCGCCGCGCCTCCTCGGTTTCTGCTGCTGCTTCCACGACCGCCGCCACCACCTCATCCGCCTGCTGGTGCTGTTGCTTGTGCTGGCCGTGGCCGGGGAAGACGACCAAGCCCTGCTGCTGCTGGCATGTCGGCGGCACGCCAACGATCGCCGGCGCCGGGACGACCAAGCCCTGCAGCTGCTGGCATGTCGGCGGCACGGCGACGATCGCCGGCGCCGGGACGACCAAGCCCTGCAGCTTCTGGCATGTTGGCGGCACGGAGACGATCGCCGGTGCTGGGACGACCGCCGAAGCCGGGACGACCGCGCCCTCTCCGCTACGAGTCTTCCGGCGGCGGCAGTCGATGAAGAGCCTGGCGCCGTCGCGGCAGAAGGTGACGGTGTCCCCGGCGGCGAGGCGCTTGTCGCGGACGTAGCGGTTCCACCCTTTGGTCATGACGTAGCTCTGGCTGCTGCTCCAGTAGGAGTACCGGAACCGCCATGCCGCCCCGCCGCCGCGGCCGTCGTGGAAGCACAGCACGGTGCCCCGCGCCCTGGCCGCCGCGCCGCGCAGCGGCAGGTGCCGCTCCGCGAACTGCTTCGGCACGACCAGCCGGTTCAGCTTCCCCACGTCGCTCGGCGTCACTACTTTCTCGAACATGCGCTCGCGCCTTCCATGGCTCTGGCTGTGGCTGTAGTCGACGACGTCGCCCACTCCTCCAAAGCCGCCGCCGCTAGCCGACGACGACGACTCCAGCTCCAGCGTGAACGTCAGGGCCATCTCTGGAAGGTGGAAGCCAAGCGATCGACGATGCAGTAGTGCACTGGATCGATCCACAAGCTATATCTGCGAGTGGCGAGTGCTAGGCAGCTAGTTGATGAACAATCGGGCGCTGTCTCAGTCTGAATTTATAGGCAAGGGAAGCAATGGCATGCAGATATATGCAGTGCAGTGCCATTTTGACCTGAGGGGTCTCTGACTTTTCTGCATGCATGCCGTGGATCGCGATCGGTTGGCAAGCAGCAATCAGCATCCGTTGGTGCTTTGGATCCAACGGCCCCCATGGACCGACTGGATCACCTACCCTTCGTTGACCGTACGGACCTTGTTCGTCGTTTACTTATGATATATCCATCGTTGGTCTAATTCGTTCATTTATTTATATTTATTTGTTATAGCTTTACACTATGTAGGTAGCTGACACATAATTCTTCTGCTACAGACACATAATTCTTACTATCTTCTACCATTGTTTTACTTGGTAACTTCGTTGTACTACCTTTTCAATTCCGTACATGCACAAGACTATGAATATTTCTTCATCGTGGTTTACAAGATTTATATGTAAATCTATACTATATATGTCACTCGGAAGCAATGCAAATCTGGAACGAAGAAAAACGAGCGCTAGCTGCTGTGTATGTGCTTTCATCATTTCTCATGCGTAACATGGTAGAAAAACACAAATGTGAAACCATGAGTTCATTCCCTGGTCACTGCGTCAACTCTCATCTTCCTTCTGGATCATATAGAGACTGACTCATTTGTACATATATAAATTTATATGGCTACCTCTTCCAGTAATAACCGGTAATTATTCTTCACCTCGCTGTCAAGTTGTGAATCAACGCGCACGGTCTCGGTCGGGTAGATCAGTGAGTTTGTCAAAAACGACTAGATCGTCCATGGCTTATTATGTCCAGGAAGGAAGAAAAGTCAGCTGGTTAATGCAGAGAGGCAATGGATTAGAGAGTAGTTGTTAGCAATGCAAGCAACGATGATGCGACGACCAGTGTTTATTAGTACTAGTTAATTTCCATTAGCAGGCATAAGCCAATCATGGTGTTCTCCGGGCTGGCCCCATTGCACCTACATAATTGTTCTTAGTAAACTCTTGAACACGCACACCAATTCATTAACAAAGTCAACTCCTTGCATCGTCGCATCGTTTGAAAAGTCTTTGCTCAGATTTTGTGCTTGCAAGTACTGGGTGTGCATGAGATGAGAGAGCTATCAGCAGCTATGTAATAATGTAACTTGCAGGTACTGGATGGTGGATGCCATGTCTGTCAGGCATTTTACTGTTCTAAAGAAAGACAGCATGGCAGATACATAGCCTATCAATTTGTAGCTTAGAGTGCAGGAGATATTAACAATGCTGGATTGATTAGGCTTGGGTGAGCTGCATCAAGCTGGATACACACACATATGCACCCAAAAGTTCCTGCAAGTCTTAGAGTATCATATACTCCAGCAGTCCAGCTTAGCTAGGGTTATATTTACTGCAATTATTGAGAGTGGTCGAGCAAACGTGAGAGGTTTATCGACAAAGCGCGTATTTAGCAACCAAGCTGTGATCCAGCCTAAACAACAAAGCAATTATTGCATTGGTATGGAAGAACAATCGGACCCTAGGCAAGTCTGTCTGATGGTCTGATGAATATGAAACATTTCTGAACGAAACTGCTTTGTCATGGACACATCATCAGCTGGTCATCACAAACATGGAAACCTTTTCAGTGGCAAACATACTACTTATAGATAGATATATCCACATCGCTAAACTCTGTGTTGTTGGCTCTTGGCTGCAAGCAAATTGAACGCCGACCGGTCAAAGGGTTCAAGTTAGGTTCATGCATAAACTGCTTATTCTAGGACACGATAGTTTTCAAAATTAAACACAGCAAAGGGTACTAGCTCTAACTACTATATACCAAATTATCTGCATATTTTGAAGAACGGCATATTAAAAATGAACTCAACCGAAATCTGGATATGTGCTGTGTGGTGGGGGGCTTGTCGGCCTCCTAAAACAGCCACTGTTATTGCAACTGGTAGTAAACAATCTTTCAGTCTCAGAAAGATGAGTGATTGAGTGAAGTAACAAAATAAAAATGAGCACATGTACAGTTGCAATATGTTATATGAGAACATAATGCCACTAGCCAGCCTGGTTCATGATGTCACCATTGGAAAGAAAGTGTATGTCAGCCACTCAACCCAATAGTTAAGCGCCATTTGCCCCTGGTCTGGTCATTGGTCAAACAAAGTTCGTTAAGGGCCGCGGATTTAGATTAGCTGCAGAGGTTGCTCATCCTTAATTAATTAATCAAACGGTACACACCAATTATTTATGGCAAAGTAAACAAAAGAAAATCAAATGATCATGCAAGTTCCTTGGCCAGGAGATTGTCTAGCTATTTAGGTGCAGGGCCCTTGTTGTCTTTGGAGACTAGTCGTCGCCAGGCATTTTTCCAATAGGTTATAAGGTTGTGAAGTACTACTTGATGAATGTCGTAGTGTGCACTGCATTTGATCCCATGCAAGTGTATCTGAAACCAAGGTTCAGGTTCTTTGATCCAAATCAAAACTGCTCTTCATCGTCGTCAGGAGTTCCCAGCGGTCCTGGGTTTTGTGGATTGTTGGTTTCCTGTATTGGCCGACTAACTAGTTAGCACCTGCCTGAGTTGCGTTGTTCTTACGAAGAATTAAGTCACTATATATGGCTTGGCAGTGTCTGCTTAACTTAACTATCCAAGGCATATGCCTGCGTTTTATTTGTAAAAGGGAAACATATACATGCATTTACATGCTTCCTACCACTTGCTTCTTCCAGACTAGAGTTACAAGAATGGCTCAATTCAGGCTCAATAGTTTCCATATTGGATTCTGAAATAGACAAGAGATCAAACAAAATGCAGCACAAAGGGGCATGCAGGAACTTAAGCTGCAGAATGCATGATTCTATTTCTGTCTGCAGTTTGTTATTTCCACATAAGGGAGTCGGATGATGCAAGATAGAACAACATTTGGTATATTGTGTTAAAAAAAATAGTTGACCTGACGGGAGTGCTCCCTGAGTGGCTAACGGTCATATATATACTCTATATGCATGTTGCAGTAAGTTGTAGTGTACTTATATGCCACAACTAGCGATAACTTGTGATAGTCTGCCTAGCTACTTTTCATATACTTATATGCTTGTTGCATTGCAGTAAAAGTTGTGTACTTATTCCCTATTGCAACTGGGAAGTAAACAATCGTTCAGTCTCAGAAAGATCAGGAGTTGATGGAGGAACAAATAACAATGCACAATGGGCACACAGTTGCAATATTATATGAGAATAATAATCTGGAAAGGTGGTGTATGTTAGCCTAGTTGAGCTATTTGCCCCTGGTCAGGTCATTAGTCAAACAAAGTTGAGGGATTCCAATTAGCTGCAGGTTGCTGGTTGCTCCTTAATCAAATGAGCAAGTTCCTTGTTGGCCAGGAGACTGTCAGAGTCTAGCTATCTAGGTGCAGCAGGCCTTATTGCCTCTGGATCGGAGACTAGTCGTCGCCACACATTTTTTGAAATAGATTAAGTACTACTTGATCTATGTCGTAGTGCACTGCATTGATCCCATGCATGTGCATTTTGAACCCAGCTGGGTTCAGGTTCTCTGGCCCAAACAAAAACTAGTTCAGATCGTCGGTAAGAAGTGACCGGTCCTGGGTTTTTTTTTTTCGAGAACATGCAACCGCATGTGTTTCATTAAGCAGAAGAAGCCCTTACACAGTAAGCCGTAGCTTACTGACCCAAAGAAACACACACACGCCACCAAGCTAGCACGTGGTTACAATTACAAGAAAAATTTTGCTCCTGAGCCCTAAAGCACTACGACACCTAGGCACTTGCCCGCCTGGCCTCCAGCGCACTGAGGCGCCTGAAACCCGCGGACGTCCAGAGACAAACCTCCTCCAAAATCGTAGAAAGCAGTTCCCTTGGCGACCTGGACAAGCCCCGAAAAGTACGCGCATTTCTCTCTTTCCACAGCGTCCAGCCCACCAGGAGAAGACCGGTCCTGGGTTTGGTTTTGGGGATTGTTGGTTTCTGATATTGGCCGACTAACTAGCACCTGCTGCATTGTTCTTATGTGTGTATATATACAACTCAATTTCCATCCATTTCTCTGGACAAGATATGGATCAAACAAAATGCAGCACTAACTAAAGGAGAAGGAAGCAGCAATGCGTGATTCAGTATTTCTATCTGAACTTTATTATTATTTCCACACCATTATTAAGGTCACAGGGAAATTCAGTAGCCTGGCATGCGCTCCCTGAGTAGCCAACAGTCCTGAGATAAGCATTATTCTTTCATTTGCCACAAGTTGCGATAGTTTGCTTTCCATACTTATAATGCTCTGTATGCATGGTGCTGCAGTAAGCTGTACCATCTCGTTGACTGTCCACTCGCCTGTCAAAACTGGCTGTTTACTCAAGCTCTGTCACCTTTACAAGGACAAATTCCACTTGCAGCTAGCCTGCCACCACCGTGGAAACAGGAGGAAGAACAACATGCCATTATTTCATCTGATTTCAGTAAAATAAATATGCCCTTCATATAATAGTGCAGGTACATCAATCAATTTAATCGAATCTCTAATTGACTAATTGTAATCTATTTGCACTCCGACGTTACCAAAGGCACAAGTGGTGTTAGTGAACACTGATAATGCACGGCATTTTCCAATTTATCATATTGGTTATTTCGTTTGGATTGAGCTGGAACGGGGAAGAAATAAAAATGACGATATCAGGTAAACCACGAGTAGATTTTTTTTTTAAGATAAAAGGTTTCCCCTGCTTTTATTGCAAAAGCACAAAGTTCAGCATCCAGTTAAACGTGCTTAAACGCACACAATCCTGAGCTCATCGCTCGGCAAACGACCCAGCAGCATTACATGGCTCAAAGGCCAGCATCTCAGCAACTACTGGTGTAGAAACAGAAGAAGGCACAAACGCCAGATCACTGCTTGCGCTCGCGGAGGAAGGAACAGCCAATTGAGCCGACTGTGATGACGACGCCATCAAAGTCCACCCGATCCGTGGTGGGCACCTTGACAAGTCCTCCAAATGCCTGATCAGGACTTCCAGCCGCTCTCCAACTTCCACTTCGTACAGCGACAGCCACCCCCGCAGCATTCTTGCCAGTCTCAACAGCACCATCTCCACTCCTCTCCACGCTAGCCCCTGAAAGCACATTGCATTTCGCATTTTCTATAAGGACCAGAGAACAGCAGATGAAACTACATTTGTAATCAAATGCTTCTTGTTTGCAACCCAAAATCTAGCCACCGATTCATAGTTAGACCCAATGTCCACATTCAGCAAATCAGAAATGATTTTCCAGATTAGGGAAGCTACACAGCAATCAAATAACAAATGGTTAACAGTTTCAGCTTCAGAGCAAAACAAACAGGTTAAATCATGCACTTCCCTTCTCTTATTCAGGTTATCTCTAGTTAAAATTCTATTATGTGAAACCAGCCATAGAAAGAAGTGTACCCTAGGGGGTACTTTCAGCTTCCAAACAGCCTGTACAAACACTGGGAACACTCCCCTGCAATTAATCACAGCATACAGTGATTGTACAGAATAGTTACCTTTAGAAGAGTATGACCACATAATTTGATCTTCCTCGTTACTGAGGACAACATCTTCTACCAGATTTGCTAACTCATACCACATTTCCATTTGAGACTCTGAAACATTCCTTCTAAAGGTTAGCTTAAGCTCATTCCCATCCCAAATCTGATCTACTGTTTTCCCTTGTTGTTCATTTATCACATAAAGGGGCCAAAACACAATGGCTAGGCTGGTATTGCCCAACCACTGATCCTCCCAGAACCTCACTCTTTTACCATCACCTAAGACCCAGTGAACCCCAAGATGAGCAGCTTGAGCAGCCCAGAGCACACCTTTCCAGAAAGGAGAAGCTCCAAGTTCAGGGCAGCAAAACAGATTAGGATCATTTATTCTATACTTGAAGTTAATAATCTTAACCCAGATTGCATCTTTATGAAGATGATATCTGAAAATCCAAGAAGAAAGAAGAGCCAAATTAAGACTTCTAAGATCAGGAATACCCAAACCACCCATATCCTTTTTCTGGGCAATCAGTTGCCAATTTGCCAAATGATATCTATGTTTCTCTTCTGTATTATCCCAAAGGAAGTGACCCATATGGGTGTTCATCATCTTAATAGCCCATTTAGGAAACTTTAATATAGACAACAGATAAATTGGAATGCTTGCTAAACAAGCTTTGAGAAGAACTAGTCTACCAGCATATGACAGCAACTTTCCTCTCCATCCAGCAATTCTTTTTAAAATCTTATCCACTACAGGTTGCAGGTCATCTCTTGTCAGCTTCTTGTAATGTAATGGCACACCAAGATATCTAATTGGGAATTCACATCTCTTGCAACGAAACAACTTAGCATATTCATTAGCTTGGTCCTCATCTAAACCCAAAGTCAATAGATCACTCTTATCATAATTGATCTTCATCCCAGACATGTTTTCAAAGCATACTAAGAGCCACTGACCCAGACCAACCGGCTGATAACAGCATTCGAAGTAGTGACCATGGGCCAGCCCATTTGAGTATGGGCTGAACCAGCACGTAGGCGTTTTTTTTTGTGACCTTCAGCCGTTCAGGTCCTCCCTCCCGGCCCCGGCCGTCGCTGCCGCCTGCTCTTGCTTGTCCAGATCGCCACCGTGCCCGTGCGGGCCACTCTCTCCGGCTCCGATCAGAGAAACCTAAGGCCAAATCCCTCTCCGTCCCCATTTCCATGGAGCAAAGCGGCGTCCAGATCTCCGCCGCCGAACATGGGGAGCCCCCCGACGGCGGCGTCGAGGAGGACCGCCACAGCGCGCTGCCGCGCTCCCGGACGACGTCCACGTGCTCATCCTCCAGTGCCTCGACACCACCGCCGAGGCCGCGCGAACCAGCGTGCTCGCGCGGCGCTGGCGCGGCCTTTGGCCCCTCCTCACCGACCTCCGCTTCGAGCTCCGCCCCGACGGCACCGCGAGCTGCTCGACGTCCCCGACGCGCCACAGCTCCGCCACATCTCCGTCACCACCAATCAGCGCCTCACAGTTGTAGCCCCGATCCTACAGGAGTTATGCTTGGAATGCAACTTTGGAAACGCCATTGCTCTTCCGGCAATCCGGTTGCCAACATCACAGCGCCTCAACTAGTGTCCCTAGTGTGGATTGATTCGCATGATCCATGATATTTACATCTTGGCAATTTGGGACAACTCCGAGAGCTGCACATAGGGTTTCTAAACATATATGGAGAACAACCCTATAGAAAATATAATCACCGTCTTCAAAGGCTCTTGCAGCGATTTCAGGTCATTTACAGTCTTCGTCTGCGGCTCATGTATTACCCGGTGAGTGCACATCCTTACACTGCAGTTACAATAGTGGAGTTACAAAGCGTACTTAAACTTGATGCTCAAGAGATATTTTGATTACGTATTATGCTTAACTTAGGGTAGGAATTATCCTAGACTTCGACATTAAAACAAGTGTCCTAGTTCAGTAATGTTGCTTTGGTTGGGTTTACCTTTTGCAACAGCATCTAGTTAATTAATTAATGAGGACACAGTTTGGGAATTATATCATAGCGTCATGTGGGTCTTCAAAATAGCGTTCCAGTAATGCTGGCACTTCATAGCATTTGAAATTGCGATGCATGCATGAGGGAAATGTACACTTGTTGTCTAATGAACTAGTTTGCTAGCTATTTAATGGGTTCATGAACTCTCAGTGGTGGCTGGTAAGAAAAGGAAAATGAAGTCACTGGTTAAAACATGAATATTTATTGTTTGCACTTCCACAATATGTATTATTATTGAGTGTTGCAGCTATTGAGGACACATGGTTTTTCCATAACCATTGTGTGGACCTTTGTGTGATGAGTGATTGTCAACATGCCAACACAAGGCGTGTGTGTGTTCTTACTAACCGATGGCACGCGGCTTCGTGTCAAGCAATGGTGTCTCTTGGCTTGTGTTGTCTGCAGGTGTTGAGCTCGGAGACGGTGGTCGACGGTCGGTGAAGATCAAGTAGGGCGCGTCGTGCTGACGGACCGGGTGCGGTGAAGGGCGGACGTGAGGCTTGGATCGAGGGACTTGAGGACCGGGCGGCCAGCCGTGGTGGCTGACAACTGGGACATCGACGAGCAAGTGTACACGGCGGGGGATGCGTATGGGCTACGCTACTCGCGGAGGGTTTGGTGGTTTCGCCTCAAAACCATCGGCGGCGGGTTTCCCTGGTTTGCGCCTCAAAACCGGGGGCGGAGGTCCCGATGCGGACGGACGACACGTGGTGGCATCGGGGAGACCGCTTGGAAGCAAGGCTACCGGTGAGGAGGCGCGGTGGCCGTCGGATCAAGTGAAGCCCGAGTTGGACCCTTATGCCCCGGCTAAGTGGTGTGGCTCTTCATGTATCCAAGGGCAAAGAAGGATTGTAAAATAGACTTGCCCCTATAAATAAAGGATGAGGGTCTCCCTTCCCCCTCACCTCTTCCATTTCCATTTCCTCCTTTTTAGGATTTCCCTTCCTCTAGTTGCTGTGTGAGAGAGAGGTCTGCAAATCTTTTGATTTGTACTCGAACCAGTGTGTGGCAAGCAGAGCGCCTAGTCTCTGTTGTTTCCTCCGGGATTAAATCATGTGTCTGTGATTCTTGAGTTGAATTTGTGATTTTCCTGAGATCCTTTTTGCCTCTTGTGTTCCCAACTCGATTTCTTTGATTTGAGGCCGTTTGAGATGATTTTTCTTGCTATGGATTGATCTAGGACGTGAGTGAAGTGATTCCACCGAAGGAATTTGTCCAACTACTCACGAGATCGGAGATCCATGGAGTTTTTCCTCTAGGTGTACTCAAGATCCACTTTTGGGGATTTTCGTGATTTCTTCCTCCTCTCATCGAATTGAGCAATGATCTCCTGGAGATAGCTCCCCAACTGCATCAGGAACATGCCTGTGAAATTTGGTTCTAGTTAGTTTTGATTTGGAGAAATCAAGTTTTGGGGACTTTTCCCGTCTTGTTCCCGCAAGAACTGGCTAGGCCAACTTGCAAAACCGGCCAAGCCGACTTGGGTCCAAGGTAAACCGGCCCTCTGGACTCTTCGGCCAAACCCGACCAAGCCGGCAAGGCCGGCCAAGCCGCCAGCCAAAAACCGGCTCAGCGGCGGATAGCCGGCCAGCCGGGCCGCAGCTGGCCGAGTCGGCCAGCCGAGTCTCAAGCCGGCCAAGCCGACTTGAGTGCCCTCGGGCTGTTTTGGTTGCGTTTTGTTCATCCGGTCTCCGTTTTGCGCACCGTTTGGTACTGCGGTTTGTCTGTTTTCGTGTAGGTCGTTTCGGTGCGGTCTTTGTTTTCCGCCGACCGCACTCGGAGCTTTGTGTCTCACTTCTCCTCGATAAAAGTCGAGATTTGCGTTTGCATTGATTCAATCAAGTAGTGATCCGCTGTGTTCCTTGGAACATCCACCCGTCTCCAGGGTCGTGATCACTACTGCGTTGTGTTTCGGTTCTTGGTGTGTGAATCTAGGACATAGGCTCTAGATTTCGAAAGAAATTTTTGAAGCTCCCATTCACCCCCCCTCTGGTCGCTCTTACTGGTCCTTCAATTGGTATTGGAGCTGGTTAAGGATCACTTCACCTTAATCGGTCCGTGATCCCCGAAGGCGACATCATGGAGAACCGTGGGCTTGGAAAGCCACCGCACTTCGATGGCAAGAACTATCCCTATTGGAAGATCCGCATGTCGGCGCATCTCCAAGGGATTGATTCACGTGTTTGGGAGATCTGTGAGAATGCGGACTACGTGGTACTTGCTGCCCGTGTTGACCAAGCATAGATCGACGAACACAAGGCGAACAACACCGCGTAACTTTCTTGTTTTCTCGCTCTTTCTATGGAGGAATTTGAGCGTGTTTCGATTGTACCATGCTCGAGAGATCCGGTCTAGACGCAGAAATACCATGAGGGTACGCCCATGTCAAGACCAGACTCTATGAGACACACAAGAGAGAGTATGAGAACTTTGTTCAAACCGATGGTGAATCTATTGATTCTTTGTTCACTCGCTTTCAAACCATCGTGAACAAGATGAGGGCAAACAACCCTCAGATGCCCTATGACGATCATCAGAGAGCGCTTAAGCTTCTATATGCTCTAGATCGGAGGGTTTGGGAAGTGAAGGTCTCGGCGATCATCGAATCGCCCGGCTATGAGACTCTCACTGTGGATGAGCTATTTAGTAAGCTCAAGTCCACCGAGATTGACCACCAGACGCAGGCGAGGATCAGAAATCCGTCTGCCCCTACCATGGCTTTGGTCTCAGGTACAGGAGGTTCAAGTTCTTTGACTAACCCCTCACAGCTGTCTGTTGCCTTGTCTTCCATAGTCTCAGCTACAGAGGAGCAGATGGAGGCTCTTGGGGATGACGAGCTTGCCTTGGTGATTAGCCGGTTCTTACGGTTTCACAACAACCGTTTGAATCACCGGCGTGGCATCACCAAGCAAGGATGCTTCAGATGTGGAGACCCAGAAAACTACATTGCAAGCTGTCCCCACCCCGACAAGAGCTCCTACAACAAGAACGACTACGGCAAGCGCAAGGACAAGCATGAGTCTTCTCCACCCAAGTACAAGTACAAGTACAAGGGAAGATTCGACAAGGAGGCGGTCAAGAAGAAGTTCCTGGAGAAGCAAGATGCGAAGCAGCGAGCTTTCCTCGCATCCCTCAGCGATCTCGACGACGACTCCGACAGCGGCTCACCTCCAAGTGATGATGAGGCTGAGCAGAAGGTCGAGAACAAATTCAACGGGCTGTGCTTCTTCGCTCACTCCAAGCCTGGAGGCTACTGCACCATGTGTGGCAGAACCTCCTAAGTAGTGTGGCCCACATGCACTAATCCTCGTCTAAATAGACCTCAGATTACTATGCATGTGTTCCACACGACTTATGAAGCTCTGTCGGGTGTCCTTAACGAACCCCGATTGAACCATAATTACAATCATACCTGGGATCAACAATGGAGTAACCACAACATTACAACATTTGTTATAAAAATAAATAACATCAGAGTGCGGAAGAATGATAACATTAAAAAGTTTACAAAATATAAATAAGTTAATTTTTACAAACTTAACTTCAATGGTGGAAGCAGAGTAAGACTACAGAAGACAACTTAAGTAGAGCACCTAAGTTGGGAGAGGGCAACCAGATCACGCCAAGCCCACCGACATAATCATGGTTCAAACACCAAGTTATAACCCGCAATGGGGTTTAACAAACCCCGAGTACGGGAGTACTCAACAAGTTAAGACTTACCCGACGAAAAAGAGGGGTGAAGACTCAGAGATGCAGGTCAGTGGGACAAGGTAAGGCTTGCAAGAATTCAAGAATTTTGCAGAAAAGCTTTTGAAAACCAAGTTGGAACTTAACAGCTCTCTTGCTCTAGCTCAAACTGATCAAGCAACCTCAATTAATGCCTAATCATTAATTAAGTAGTTACTACGATGATGAACACCGATCGAGTCTCCTTCTCCGAGAAGCACGGCGATTCGAATCCATTTTTACCCAGCTGGGACCTAGATCACCGATATACCGGAGACTCTAACTCCGCTGCATACCAGATCACATGATATACCAGGACAACAACCACAGCCGTATATCAACCACACGATAAGCATATCAGGGACTCTCAACCCCACAAGTATATCACACCGAAGTGTGTGTGGATTTTCTAGGGTCTCGATATCACCGATTCACCATCGAACGGGCCTTAGAGCATCAACAGACGGAAACACTACAGAGGGACTCCTTTCCCAATGCAAGTTAGCCGTCCGGACTCAATTTAATTACTAACATTGTGATTTCAACAATAAAAGCCATTCTCATCTTTTTCAATCTTGAAATTTTGAAAACTTAACTAAATAAGCGTGGCTAAGCAATTCTACGCATTTTTTTAAACGGGTAATGAGGAATACGGAAGTAAGACAGTAATGCATTTGGTGGGTTTTCACTCAACTCCTAGCCTTTAATGCAACAACTCAAAGCCGAGAGATAAAAACTTTATAAAATCAAGGTAAGGTTTAATGCATCCGGGCTTGCCCGAGTTGCGGCGGTGGTTAGTTCTCGTAGAGATCTCCAATGTTAGACTTGGCACCAACACCATGGATAGATGACACCAACACCAGAGGTAAGAATTCCAACATCATTGATCACTGGCACCTTCTCGAACATTCTTGTAGGATGGCATCTTTTCAAATGTTGATCAGCACGATCCGACTCACTCCCGAAACACTACACGTAATTAATGACGTGCCTAAGTATGATGAGCTCATGGCATGATGCATTGCATTAAGATAAACCAGCAGATCAAGATAATTCATACAAGAATACATCGACTAAACCCTAATGACTTGAGTAAGTAGGCTCAAATAACTAATCACGGCACCAAAGGTCATTAACGGCTAACGGGGCATAAAATAACGGCAAAATAAAAGTTATCAAAATAAACTCAAAAATTAAACTTAAACTCCTCGGGCCCTAAGAAGGCTACAAAATAATTTTTCATGATTTTTGGAGCAATAAATAAATAACTAAAAATAAAAGAAGGAGCATTTTTTAATTAAAAGGGCTAATTTTAAAACATAGCAAAATTACTCAAAATAGGCATATAATATTTTTCCTAGATCAAGCACATGACAGAGAGCACACACAAAAAGTTTTAGAATTTTTGGAGTTATAAATAATTTTATAAGAAAATAACAAATATCAGCACTATTCACAATTCAGAAAAAGGAAAAAAACCTTTTAGAAAAAAGGAAAAAGTCACTTGGGCCGGATTTGGCCTACTCGGCTTGGCACTGTTGGCAAAACCGGCCCAGTTAGTCTTGGCTTTGGCCCACGCGTAGGAGCAGGCCTGGCCCGAGAGTGAGCAGGCCGGCCCAACTCGGCCTGGTTTAAGGGCTGGCCTGGCTACTTTACAAAAAGGCCCCTACAGTTTTACAAAATCACAAACAAGTCCCTACCACTATTTGACACTATTCACATGAGTCAAGTAAGTTTCATCTAGGCCTCTGAACTTCCTCAAATTCATGTCTGCTGGTCCACGCGAGTTTCAGAGCAGGGCGGCAGCAAACCGGCGGCGACCTCGCCGACGGCGACGTTCTGGGCGGCGCTTCGGGCTCTACGCGGCCTACGCGGCGAGGCGAAGCGGCTGGGCGCAACAACGGGTCGGCGGAAATGGCGGAGCATGGCTGGCGACGGTCATGGCGGCTCGGTGGAGCGGCGGTGCGGCTGCATCGACAACCGGAGCTTCTCCGGTGAAGGCGACGCGAGCACACGAGCCTACGGGACCACGCGAACCCGATGCGCAAGCTAATCAGGCGGGTGCATGGCTCTAACGACGATGACCATGCACGTGGCGGCTGGCATGACCGCAGCGACGGCGGCACGCGCTATCAGCGGCGTTGGAGCGACCCTGGCCCAAACCATGGCACCGAAAGTACGAAGAGCTCACCTAGACGCGGAAATGCTCGAAGATGGAAGCACAGAGCGGCCGGGGGTGGGAGCTCGGCGGTGTCGTAGTCGGCGGCGGCAACAGCGGGCTCCGGAGTGGCAGCGGCGTTCCGGGAGCTCGGGACCTCGGCTGCGAAAAATAAGCATACGATGAGAAGCAGGACACCGAGGCGGAGCCGATACGCACGAAAATATGGTGAATTGTCCAGCAAAGGGGCTGGCGTCAGTGGCGGCTTGAAGCAGAGCTCGGACGCCGGGGTTGGGGAAGATGACGGCGACGCGGGGCTTCCGATGGAAATTGGGCGGCGCGAGCGGCTCAATGGCTTCGCAGAGACATAGCGAAGCTACTGGCAAGATCAATCGGGTGAAGATGGAGCGAGGACGATGAATTGGCGAGCAACGGTGGCGGCCGGGCGACGGAAACGCAGGAGAAGAAAATGAATTTGGCCGGCGTTCTCCAGCGCAGGGAGTTAAGGCAAGGAGGCCGGTGGAATAGCAGGGCGACACACGCGCGAGAGAGTTTCTAGCGACGGGCGCGCGCTGGCCATGATCGGCAAGTCGGGATGGCGGCCATGGACACGGCGACGGTGATGAACAGCGAGGAGGGAAAGGTATGGTGACGTCAGCGCTACAGGGTTTCATTAACTCAGCAGAAAAGATCTCAATTTACAGCAAGATTTAAATTGAATCATGGAAAACTCTAGAAACAAACCCCCACCGAAATTTTGTGATCTACAACTTTCTCCAAAGGAGCAATTTCAAATTCTGCCTAGTTTTTGAAATATGAAATCAAATTCAAAAAGGGGACAAAACCCTAGAATTTAATTTTTGCAATTACTTTTAATTTTTCAACTAAAATTGAAAATCTCCAAAACTATGAAATGCTTGACTTTTCAAACCGCACATTTTCTCCAAAAAGAGTTTTTCCAAAATAAGCATAGTTTTTGAATTATGATTTGAAATTCAAAAGGGGGCGCTTTTCGTAAAACAGTTTTTTTTTTAAAATCATTTGAAATTCTTTTTGGAAACTTGAAAAACTTTGTTCATCAACATTGAAGCTCTCATCAAGACTCACAATTTTCCTTTTTGGACCAACCCCAAATTCTTTGTAGATTTTGAAATACCGAAAAGGGAATAAATAGGGTTTTGAAACGAATTTTGAACTCGATTTAATTTCTACACTAACTAATCGGTCATTAACAATCACAAGCATCATTTCATATGTAAAACAAAGCATCACATCCAAAACAATATTAAAACATGAATGCATTTATGCCATGATGCTCGATGATTAGGCTTTAACAGAATTCTAAAACAAGTTTTAGTTGTCATTAACATCTAGGATGTTACACCATGGCGCTCGATGAATCTACCCCAAGCACTGAGAAGAAGGACGACACCGAGCCTGAGGTAGAACAAACTCTTGAATCTCTTGCTGCTGAGGTTGATAACTTGACTACCACTTTGCTTAGACAAGATGCTTTGCTTAAGCTTGCTGCTCGTGAGAGGAAAGATTTCAAGGCTAAGTGGTTGCTTGCTGTCAAAGAGCTAGAGTCTATTAGGGAGACTGTGCACATCTCTGATGAGTTTGAGTGTGATGCTTGTGCCATTCATATGGTGAACCTAGCTGATGTGCAGTCCAAGTATGTGGCTTTGGTAGATGAGTTTGATGAGGTTAAGGCTAAGTCTGTTTCTGTGAGTCCTTGCAAATCTTGTGATGAGTTGAAGTCTGAGCTAGGAGAGAAAATGACTAGGATTGCCATGCTAGAGAAAACTAGTCAAGTTTCTAGATGTGCTTGTTGTGAAGCTTTGAAACTAGAACTAGGCTCTTGTAGGCATGACAAGAAGAAGGCCGAAGAAGAAATCACAAATCTTCGGTCCATGCTCGTTGGTTGTCTTGCGGTGAACCGCACTTGGCATGATGATGAGTCGGTTCAAGAGGGAACCGACACAACGGGTTTAGGCTTTGCTACAGGTGGGAAGGGTGAAAATGTTTTTGGTAAGGTTGGTGAACACAGTGGTATGAGTGCATCTGAGAAATCCACTAAGCCTTCCACTACTCCCAAGTTGATCAAAATCACTCCACCTCAGCCTAACAAGCCCAATGTGAAAGATGGTGTGTTTGAGGAACCTCCCAAAGCTTCACCTCCAAAACAAGTGTGGACTCCAAAACCAAACCACCTAAGGAACCCACTTGACACACTTCTTGATATCTCTATTAAACCCCCTCCAAAGAACAAGCAAACCCAAAGAGTGATCCATACCCATGAGAGAGTGAGTCAACCACCACCGAGGAGAGAGGTGTATCACTGTGATTATTGTCACCATGATGGTCACTTGTTTGAGTTCTGCTTTCGGGGGAAGAGAGATGAGCGGCATGAGTATGAGCTTTTCCATAACTCTACTCATGGTGTGTTTGCTTCACGTTTCCAGAGGCACAGTGCTAGGCCAAGAGGTGCAACACCTCAAGGACCTAGGCCTCAAGGTGTGAGACCACGAGGTGGTCGTGCCCGGCGGGGTTCAGGTTTTGCTTATGACCTTGGACCTCATGACCGTGGCTTTCAGTCTTACAGGATGAGCGGACCACGTTTTTCTCGTCATGGTGATCGCTCTACTCAGATGGGACATGGCATGCATGATGCTTTTGCTAACACCTCTCGTGGGCGAATGAGCCAACACTGGTTTTCTCCTCAGTTCATTAACCCCAGTGTTGGATCATTTGCTCATCCCATGTCTCACTATTGATGCAGGATGAAGGGCTGGAGAACACGTGGCTAGTTGATTCCGGTTGCTCTCGACACATGACCGGGAACTCAAAATGGTTCTCTCGGCCTTACCCAAATGAAGTGTAGTGAATACATTACATTTGGGGATAACAAAGAAGGGTAAAGTGCTTTCATGTGGGTCCATCTGTTCGAATGAGAACTTTGTGCTTAAGGATGTGGCCTTGGTTTCAAATTTGCATTTCAATCTCGTTTTGTTTCTCGGCTTCTTGATGACGGTTTTGAGGTTCGTTTTAAGCCAAGACTTTGTCGTGTTCTTGATGCTCAGGAGAACCTCTTTTGCAAGATTGTGCCTTTTGGGAAAGTGTTTCGTGCTGATTTTTCTCGATCATTTGGTCTTTCCCGTTGTTTGGTGGCTAGTTCCTCCTCAGAGCTCTGGAAGTGGCACCGCAGACTTGGTCACTTGAGTTTTGACTTGCTTGCAAGATTGAGCTCACTTGATTCGAGGTTTGCCCAAGCTCAAGTTTGAGAAGGATCTTGTTTGTCACCCGTGCCGTCACGGGAAGATGATTGCAGCTTCTCATTCTCCCGTGAACCAAGTGATGACCAAGGGACCCGGCGAGCTTTTACATATGGACACCGTAGGTCCAGCTCGGGTCCGCCGGATGGTGGAAAGTGGTACGTGTTGGTCGTTGTGGATGACTTTTCTCGCTATTCGTGGGTTTTTTCATGGAGAGTAAAGATGAGGTTTTTACTCATGTTCATGACTTGATCTTGAGGTTGCAAAATGAGTTACCAAAGCATGCCATGCGAGCTATTCGCATGATAATGGCACCGAATTTAAGAACACTCATTTTGAGACCTTTTGCTCATCCATAGGTCTTGAACATCGTTTTCCTCGCCATATGTCCCACAAAAAATGGGATTGTTGAATGCAAAAATCGGACCCTTGTTGAGATGGCCAGGACGATGCTTGATGAGCATAGGACTCCTAGGCACTTTTGGGCCGAAGCAATCAACACAGCTTGTCATGTTTCAAATTGCATTTTCCTTCGAGCTTTTACGAAGAAGACTTCTTATGAGTTGCGGTTTGATCGTTTGCCAAAAGTGAGCCATTTTCGAGTGTTTGGCTGCAAGTGCTTTATCTTGAAGAAGGGAAACTTAGACAAATTTGAATCGAGATCATTTGACGGGATTTTTCTTGGTTATGCATCTCATTCGCATGCTTATCGAGTACTTAACCTTGAAACTAACCGTGTCATGGAGACTTGTGAAGTCACCTTCGATGAGACCGCACCTTGTTCTTCTCCTGTCTTTGAAAGTGCAGGTGATGAGGAGATGAACAAGAGCATTTTTGTGGAGGAGGAGCAGACGATGCCGATTGGGGTAATCCCGAGCCGACTCCACCGGCTGCCCCAGCTTGACCCGCGACGACTACTTCGGTTGACGGCCCCACCGCCACATCCTCTACCACATGGGGACCGTACGACCGGGCTCCTCGCCCTTGTTCCAACCCGCACCCGAGGGAGCCCCAGCTGCTATTGAGAGGGAGGAGACTTCATCAAGAGAAGCACCGCGACACATTCAGCATCGCCATCCTCCTTCAACCATGATTGGTAACATAAATGAGCGGGTCACTCGCAACAGATCTTATGAGATTTCGCACTTTGCACATTCTGCTTTTGTTGCAAATTTCGAACCCAAAGAAGTGGTTGAGGCATTAACTGATCTAGATTGGGTAAATGCCATGCATGAGAAGCTTGTGAACTTTGAAAGAAACCAAGTGTGGGTTTTAGTGCCACCTCCACCTCAGTGTCATCCCATAGGAACCAAGTGGGTGTTCAAGAACAAGCAAAGAGTGAGGATGGGGTTGTGGTGAGAAACAAGGCTAGGTTGGTTGCTCGTGGGTACCGTCAAAAGGAGGGAATAGATTATGAGGAAACCTTTGCACCTGTTGCCCGTTTAGAAGCCATTAGGATCTTTCTAACCTATGCAGCTTCGAAAGGGTTCAAGCTGTATCAAATCAATGACATCATTTTTGGTGGTTCGTCACATGCTCTTGTTGCAAAATTTTCAGATATGATGAGCAGGGAGTTCGAAATGAGCATGATGGGCGAGCTGACGTTCTTTCTCGGTTTGCAAATCAAGCAAACCCGAGAAGGGACATTTGTACATCAAGGCAAGTACACGAAGGATCTCCTGAAGCGCTTCGACATGGGGGATGCCAAGCCACTTCAAACTCCCATGTCGACCACGACTGCTTTGGACGCCGATCTAGAAGGAGAAGCCGTGGACCAGAAGGAGTACCGCCGCATGATCGGGTCGTTGTTGTACCTGACGGCGACGAGGCCCGACATCCAGTTCGCCGTCTGCCTTGGCGCACGCTTCCAGTCTTCACCACGCACTTCGCATCGGCAGGCCGTCAAACGCATCTTACGGTACCTACGCTTCACTCCCGAGCTTGGACTATGGTACTCGACTTCTTCATCTCTTTCTCTTTCGGGTTATTCTGATGCTGATTATGCGGGTGATCGAATTAAGAGGAAGTCCAATTCGGGAACTTGAGAGTTTTTGGGTTCGTCGTTGATCTCTTGGTCGTCTCGCAAACAGTCGTCTATTTCCCAATCCACGTGTGAGGCTGAGTATGTCGCTGCTGCTGCGTGTTGTTCTCAGTTGCTTTGGGTGGTTGCTACCTTGAGAGACTATGGGTTGAACTTTAGGAAAGTGCCTCTTTTCAAAGGTGACAAGCACTAGTGCCATTAGCGTTGCTAAGAACCCAACTCCACTCAAAAACCAAGCATATTGAGATCCGGTATCACTTCTTGAGAGACCACCAAGAGAAAGGAGACATAGACCTTGGCCCGTGCGAACCCATGAACAGCTTTGCCGATATTTTCACAAAGCCCCTCGATCAAACCCAGTTTGCCCATTTGAGAGCGGAGTTGGGCATTTGCTACCCTTTTTAGAGTAGGGTAGCTGTATCTTGATGTATAGTATGATCTTTGGCTTTCTTCTTTTGCTTTTGGTTATTTAATTGGCTTTCTTTTTGCTCTTTTGTATCATAAGTGCATTTCATCATGTATCATACTACCTTTGATGAGCTTCATGACTATAGCAGTTTTGATTACATTCATGCTCTTGCTAGTATGTCTTGTGTATGTCTCTTGGAGCTTGCGGCTTAGGCTTCTTCTGATCACTTGTTACATGTTATGAGCTAAGCCTGTTTTCTAAATATGAACCTGCTTAAATCCTGATGCAACTTGAAATTTGTTCACCTTTGAGATGGCAACTAGCATGTGTAGGTTTTGTGAGAACCTTGTTGCTTTCATGTGTATGCTTGAGTTGCTATGTCTCATGTTTCTTGAGTCATTCACTTAGCTCGGATCTCTTGATAATCTTGTGCTAAAACTTGATGTCTAAGCTAAGAAATGATGAAAAGTTTTGAGTTGGATCTTTTACGTCCGACGGCAATGTCACAAGATTGCTTCTCATTCATTCGAGTGAGATGAACTTGGGCATTGTAGTGCTAGTCCACAACCACTCGTGACGAGACAGCTTCCCACTTGCACTAAGGGATGAACTCGGCGTGGTTGAAAAACATGATAAAAACAATCTTTTTGGCGGACAGTTTTGATCCTCTCGTACACACATGTCTAAATGAAACCTTGTTAATTACTGTTTTAACTCTGATCAATGTTGTAGTTACAAGTGTTGTTAAGTGTATCTTTGAGACATGATGTGTGACCGTTATATGGGGTAGTTCACTCTTGTATACATGTGTTAGCACTTGTTTGATCTCCTGCTTATATGTGCTAAGTGCTATTATTTTTGGTGAACACCTTTTATAAAATGCCCAACACCCGATCAAAATGCTTATGTTTCATATTCCGTACCACTTGATCGCTTGAGCATTGGTTTTGTCTTGTGCCTTTTGCTATACACTTGCCATACTTGCTAGATCATCTATGTACTCAAATTGCTATACTTGTGAAGCTCTACCTTTTGCATTTCTTTCATAGCATGATTTGAGGGGAGTTGCGTCTCTTTTGTCTCAATCTTGATAAGTGCATGTGCCAACAAGGGGGAGAAACATCCACAAATCCGAGAGAGTTCATTGGTGAGGATGCATTTGTCAAGGGGGAGTTGCACTCCGAGTTATGAGTTTGAGCTGTTTTTGCTAGATGTGTTGAGCCGTTGCCTCTTCTTGAGGATCTAGCTGTTTTTCAGTTGTTCTATGTTGTGCTAGTGGTGTTGAGCCTTTTGCCTCTTCTTGAGGGCTAGCTTTGGTTTTCTTGGTTGCGTCGAGCCGTTGCCCATGTCTTTGGGGACCAAGTTGTGATCTCGCTTTGCTCATTGCAAATGACCTGTTTTCTGCTTTTCTTTAGCTCTTGGTCATTTGGATGAGTTGTCTCTGGTTTGTGTTGGTGTTGACAATGCACTCATCAAGGGAGAGATTGAGGACACATGGTTTTTCCATAACCATTGTGTGGACCTTTGTGTGATGAGTGATTGTCAACATGCCAACACAAGGCGTGTGTGTGTTCTTACTAACCGATGGCACACGGCTTCGTGTCAAGCAGTGGTGTCTATTGGCTTGTGTTGTCTGCAGGTGTCGAGCTCGGAGACGGTGGTCGACGGTCGGTGAAGATCAAGTACGGCGTGCCGTGCTGACGGACCGGGTGCGGTGAAGGGCGGACGTGAGGCTTGGATCGAGGGACCTGAGGACCGGACGGCCAGCCGTGGTGGCTGACAACTGGGACATCGACGAGCAAGTGTACACGGCGGGGGATGCGTATGGGCTACGCTACTCGCGGAGGGTTTGGTGGTTTCGCCTCAAAACCATCGGCGGCGGGTTTCCCGGTTTGCGCCTCAAAACCGGGGCGGAGGTCCCGATGCGGACGGACGACACGTGGCGGCATCGGGGAGATTGTTTGGAAGCAAGGCTACCGGTGAGGGGCGCGGTGGCCGTCGGATCAAGTGAAGCTCGAGTTGGACCCTTATGCCCCGGCTAAGTGGTGTGGCTCTTCATGTATCCAAGGGCAAAGAAGGATTGTAAAATAGACTTGCCCCTATAAATAAAGGATGAGGGTCTCCTTCCCCTCACCTCTTCCATTTCCATTTCCTCCTTTTTAGGATTTCCCTTCCTCTAGTTGTGTGAGAGAGAGGTCTCGCAAATCTTTTGATTTGTACTCGAACCAATGTGTGGCAAGCGAGCGCCTAGTCTCTCGTTGTTTCCTCCGGGATTAAATCATGTGTCTCGTGATTCTTGAGTTGAATTTGTGATTTTCCCGAGATCCCTTTTTGCCTCTTGTGTTCCCAACTCGATTTCTTTGATTTGAGGCCGTTTGAGATGATTTTTCTTGCTATGGATTGATCTAGGACGTGAGTGAAGTGATTCCACCAAAGGAATTTGTCTAACTCCTCACGAGATCGGAGATCCATGGAGTTTTTCCTCTATGTGTGCTCAAGATCCACTTTTGGGGATTTTTGTGATTTCTTCCTCCTCTCATCGAATTGAGCGATGATCTCCCGGAGATAGCTCCCCAACCGCATCGGAACATGCCGTGAAATTTGGTTCCAGTTGGTTTTGATTTGGAGGAGAAATCAAGTTTTGGGGACTTTTCCCGTGCTGTTCCCGCAAGAACCGGCTAGGCCGACTTGCGAAACCGCCCAAGCCGACTTGGGTCCAAGTTAAACCGGCCCTCCGGACTCTCCCCGCCAAACCCGGCCAAGCCGGCCAGTGATCGGCCAAGCCGGCCGGGCCAAAAACCGGCTCGGCTGGCCGGATAGCCGGCCAGCTGCCCGCAGCTGGCCGAGTCGGCCAGCCGAGTCTCAAGCCGGCCAAGCCGCCTTGAGTGCCCTCGGGGCTGTTTTGGTTGCGTTTTGTTCATCCGGTCTCCGTTTTGCGCGACCGTTTGGTACTCCGGTTGTCCTGTTTTTCGTGTAGGTCGGTGCAAAGTCTTTGTTTTCCGCCGACCGCACTCCGGAGCTTTGTGTCTCACTTCTCCTCGATAGAAGTCGAGATTTGCGTTTGCATCGATTCGATCAAGTAGTGATCCGTGTTCCTTGGAACATCCACCCGTCTCCGTGGTCGTGATCACTACTTGCGTTGTGTTTCGGTTCTTGGTGTGTGAATCGGGACATAGGCTCGGATTTCGAAAGAAATTTTTGAAGCTCCCATTCACCCCCACCCCACCCCCCTCTCTCGGTCGCTCTTACCGGTCCTTCAGCTATGAAGTGACATCACAACTATGTTAATCATATTAATAGATGTTTAACATATTTAATATTATTTTGCTTAAGAAATATACAACAGATCCATGATCTTATGATGACCTTTCTGCATTGCGGTAACCAGTTATATGAAAATGGGATGCCTCATCTCATATGATCTTTGTTTTTGGAAACATCTTATGTATCTATAGGACAAATTTGGCTACCAATATTTGTTGGAAGAAATAACAATGCTCCCCAAGATTACATTCTTGCAATTGGGTTTACGCCACCGAGGGCATGCTTTTGGAGCCAGCTTATTCCATCTGCTCGAGTTGTGTATCGGTATAAGAAGATTGTCACTTATGTTAGAAGCCTATGACAACCTAGAGGTAAAGCTCCATTTTATTTACTCAACTTACTTGGAAGTGACAGAAAGCAGCACATCATTTCTATAATTTGGCTGATCTTTGGAGTCCCCTCATTCTAGTTCTTGGTTTGACAACTGATACTTTATGCCTTGGTGTTTGGATACTAGGGACTAAACTTTAGTCCCATCACATCGTATGATGCAAAGTTAGGCTAAATAAAATAGTTGGCCAGGATAATTCCTACCCTAAGTTAGACTAAATAGTTGGCATTTGTATCCTGATCCATATGATGCAAAGATCTTATTTCCATAAATAAGTCTATAATTCCTTCTGTTTGCTGGCTATTTGTTGCACAACGCCTTAGAAATTTCGCCATTCAATTAAATATGTATGATTTCTGCTTTACTATTCCCCTGCACAGAACAACCATACTACTATAACCATTCAGCTTTGAACACATTAGAAAGTCTACCATTTTTTCATGAAAACTCTTTTGCTGACATATGTTCAGACTTGGTACTGCCTTTTTCAATTCCATTTGACAGTACAAGATAATTAATGGTCTTCGTCATTCATAGGTAGAACCTGCATGTCCGTCAGGCTGTATTTGTGATCAACCAGAAAACTGGAAGGCTGATGAACTTGTGCTGGGTCACCTTGAAGATGTATGCATCACTGGGCTGCAAGGAGCTGACCATGAGGTTGCTTTTGTCCAGCGACTTCTTTGTTGGGCCACCGTACTAAAAAGTCTAAGGATATCATTTGACAACAAGATGTCTGAAGACAAGATCATGAAGTTCCACGAAGCGTTAGCAGGCTTCTCTAGGCCAGAAACATGTGTGCAGTTTGACACGAGTGACAACAAGTGTGCCCTGTCATTGTAACTCAGAAGCACTGGTTGGTTTACCTTTTTCTGCAAGGTATCAGGCAGTGGTTGTAGCCCTTAGTAGCTCATTTCATTTGTGTATGTTCTAGTACTATGCTTCGTGTAGCCCTTAGTAGGTTTCAATTGTGTATGTGTCTAGTACTATGTTAAGTCGTAGCCCTTAGTAGGTTTCATTTGTGTATGTTCTAGCACTATGCTTCGTTGTAGCCCTTAGTAGGTTTCAATTGTGTGTGTGTAGTACTATGTTAATTCGTAGCCTTAAGTAGGTTTCATTTGTGTATGTTCTAGCACTATGCTACACCGCAAGACGACATCGAAATGCATGTGTATGAATGTAAAAGTGGTGCCTACCATCAGCAGGTTGCTTGCTACACTGCAAACGTATGTAGGAGCTTAAGCTTTTGTGCTGCCCTTACAAGCATGACAATGTTTAGTATGTGTTGGGTTGCTGAAGAGTGAAGATATGTAGTGTATATGATGCCATTATTCATAAAGTTGTTGCTGACGGAATTACTGATAGAGATGATGCTGATGGGAAATATTTCTGTGATTTGTGGTTTCCCTTTTGGACATGTGCTGTATGTGGCTGCAAACTGCAACTGATCACTATCCTGTTCATCAATGTTGCCTCTGTGTTTTTTTTTTCCTCAAGCTGGCTAGACAATATATGCTAATGAAACTGTCTTTGTTCTAGTTGTGCCCTTGTTCTACTTCCTTGTTCTGCTGCTTCTTGGGCCATGCCAAGCCTAGCCAGAATCAGACACAATCTCCAACTGATAGTTGTTGGAGGTAGTTGATGATGGGCCTAGCTGCCTGGTTGAAATCAAACACAAGACCAGCTGGGTCTGTTCTTGTACAGGAAATCAAACAAGAGCCCTTGTACACTCTCAGGTCTCAGCCAGGCCATGGCTGGCCTCTGGGCAAAGCCGCCCACAGCCTCAATATCAAACATGCCCTGAATGTTTGATGCTGAAGTCTGATTTTTTTTTTTTTTTGAGAACACGCTTATGCGCGTATTTCATTAAGAGGATAGAAGAGTCCAAGTTACAATTAAGGAACAAACAAACAGTAACGAGAACATTACTGAACACAACCTAGAACTACTGGATCCTGAGCAAAGACGCTACATGATGAACATCATAAGTTCATAACCACCGAGAACAAGCCACAGCAACCAATCAGCCGGACGCCCTCGCCATCAGCCTGGCCAAATGGCCATACCCTGCATGACACCACAGCTCAGCCTCCTCAAAGATTGAAAGAGCAGTCCTCCTGGCATCTCTAGCAGCTGCCTAAAAAGTCCTCGCGTTCCTATCTTTCCACAGGGACCAACCAATGAGCAGGACAAAGGAGTCGAACCCACGTCGGAAGAATTTGGGCACCTGCTTCCTTGCGTTGATCCACCAGTCGAAAGTCGACTGTTCATGCGCCATGAGGTCAAGGCTGATGAACACCCGGGCCAGACAGATGTGCCAAACCTCTCGACTGAACGAGCAACCCTGCCGAAAATCTGAAGATAAGTAGTAGTAGTATATAACTGAACAAGGGTGAACATGCATCCATATGGTGAAACACTACAGGCTGGATGCGAATTTTTTACTGCTAACTTGTTTCACACAGGTTAATTATATTCGGGGGGATATAATCCCAAAGCCTGTAATGGAAAAGGCGAGCCAATTTTGCCAACTACTACTTTCCTCTTACTTAAATGTGATATGTTCTACGGTTTTTTTTTCATTATACTTATTTAAAGGCTTACAGGATTCTCCTACTATACCCCATTGCCGTAGATAACTGGCGTATATATGTAAAAATGTTTGGTGAGTTTTTTTTAATATATATATTACAGGTTTGGAGTAGAAGTTTCTAGTTCAAAGATTTAACGTCGTCATCGTAGGCACGAACTCCGGTTGCCTTGTGCTAACGACTGAACCTGCCAACATGGGGTACACGTCGATTTTACAACAATTGCTGCTCTGATCAGGCAGTGCAACGTTATCTGAAACTATAAACATTTCAGGGATAACAACTGTATCCATAACCATAAGGTACATTGATCGAGGAAAAATATTGTTCTTTTTACAAAAACACATACTCAATTCGAACTGAATAAGACCCAATTAGCACCATTATACATAGCATAGATCCTAGCTATATATGAAACAACCAAAATAAAAGCGAACGTTCAGAGAGACCAAAAACAACTGAAATTAATGTACGTAATAAGGATCATGCATGCATATGGATCCATCGTGGTTCGACGATCAAACTGTGATGATAAATGAATAAGAAGAAGGAATATGGTAATCAATAGAAGTTGTTGGATCCCTGGTAGGAGAGTCCAGTGCACCACCAGGCCGGGATGGCGTCGTCGACGACGATGGTCTTCCGCGGCGAGCTGTAGCTGGTCATCCTGACGACGAGGCCCTTGGCGTTGCCGAGCGCGGCGAACACCTGGTACGTGATGCCCCAGTTGCGCGACGCCGGCACGTAGTTGCAGTCCGGCTCGCCGGCCCTCTTGACGGCCAGGTCGGAGATGTCGCCGCCGCCGGCGACGTTCATGACGTAGAGCAGGAGCCAGTAGTAGTTGCCCTGCACGTAGAACCTGACCCCGCCGGAGCGCTGGCACGGCACGCGGCGGAACTGCACGGGGACGATGCCCGCCACGCGCTGCGCCAGGATCAGGAACGACGGCGGCGCCATGTCGAAGTGCTGCCGCGGCGGGTTGCACCACCCGCCGTTGTCGCTGGCCAGGTACCAGTTGGGCGGGCACAGGTTAGTGCCGGTGATCACGACGGACGGTGAACCCGGGTTGCACCACCGGGAGTTGACGCACCGCAGCTCATAGCACTGCCCGCACCCGGCGCCGCTCGCGAACAACGGCGTGCTCAGCGCCGCCGTGCGCGTCGAGTAGAGCGACTGGATGTCGTTGGCGCCGTACCCGCAAGCGCCGCCTGCATGCATGCGTCGTTCCAATGATCATTTGCATGCCAAGGTATACGCATAGAGCAAAATGCACCGGTTGTACTAAACTTCGTCTAGTTTCGAAATGGGTTTCGACCGGCTTCACACGTTGACGTGGCATATGCTAACTTAGAGCTAAAGTGAACATGATATGTATATTTGGTCTAGTACTTAAACTTGTAGGTCATTTAGGTCTCTTAACTTTCAAAATTACAAAAAGTAGTCCCCAAGCTTGCTAACCTACAAGGCAAACTTGTACTGTGGTGTGGTGGTGCCATCTAATCCCCTACTTCCAGAACTACAAATACGGGTCCCAAACTTGCTAATTGGACCACACGAGGTCTAAATTACTGTTGTTGCAATAAACCGCTTGTGTAATTGCTAATAGTACACCTACAATCTGGGGGCCGACATGCCATCTCTCTCTTCTCTTCACCCACCACATCCTCCCATGCCGCCACAACCACTCTCTCTCACGCCATTGCTCTCGTTACGCTGAAGTTTAGTTTATACTGATGCTTATGAGATAAACATTGATTGTTCGCTGAAAAGTATTGTTGGCAATATAGATAATGTTCTCGCCTTCACCAAACGATGATGGTTAGCCTCTGCACGCTCTCTCCTTCCCTCCACATGTCTACAGAGCTTGGCCACCACGGGCAAGGCCCCATGGTAGCCGACCAAGCTTCACGCTCACGACTCTAGCGATGGCAAGATCCACAACCCGACAAGTCTTGTTGTACAATTTTGTATGAACACAACTAAACCAAGGCCAGTGATGAGTGTTGTCCTAATGAACACAAGGAGGGAGTGGGGAAGACAGGGGAAAGGAATGCATGTGGGCCCACATGTCAGGTGCATAGTCAATCACAACAGTTGTCAAATTTCAGTAATTGATCCTCATGTGACCTGATTAGCAAGTTTATAGACCTGAACATGCAATTTAGGAGATAGGAGCATAGATGGCACCACTGTACAAGTTTATAGCTACCTCTTGGCTGTTTAGCAAGTTCGAGAATCTAGATATAATTTTTTTTATGTGTGGAACCTAGATGATAGCACTATGCATGTCTTGATACTAGACCCAATCTATAAAGATTAATACAGTTGTAGAAGCCCAACCCTACACGGCACCAATGCACTGTTTTAGTGTAGCACTGTAGCAGCCGGGTCTGATACAGCAGCAACAGTAACAGGTTTACTGTCACAACCAGATCCGACACTATAGCAACCGGGTGCATAGTTTCTTTTATTTTTCGGCAAGCATTAGATTTTGTAAAATATGCAATGTTTATCGTTTCTTGCTATATATCTTACTACTAAAAAGAGTCAAATGATATCACCTGCTCACGCTAATTGCTTCACCTCCTCCCGCTAATACCACGTGTTCCACCCGCCCGCCCTCACTACCGCAAACCACCCACATGCACGATCTTCCCACTCGGCCGAGACTCGAAAAGAAAAAACTCCCGACTCTGCTCCATCTCCGAGGGCCACCACCACCGGCATCCATGCTCCTCTCCGCACCCATAGCCGCCGCCGCCCCAGCCCTAGCGACGCCTCCAATGATGGCGGCGAAGATCCACGCCGCCGCCGCGATCCCCGCCGGGCCATCAGCTCAGGCACAAGATCTGCGTCCGCTTCCTCTCGCCCCAGCCATCGCGCAGCCTCGGCTCCGGCGCTCTGTGCCACCGCCCGCTCGGCCTCGAACCTCCGCCTTGGCGCGTCGTCGACGTCCAGTATCGCCGCCTTGGACGAGGCCGACGCCCGGCGGCTTCCAACCACCTCCGTTGGAAGTCGGAACCCCAGGGCAGGTAGGAGTCGACAATATCGTTGTCGAGACGAGCCCGCCCTGCGCCTCTGCTTCTCCCTCGCCGTTGTCCTCGCCCGCGTCTACCTCGCAGCGGCCTCTTCGTCCTTGCCGCGCGTGGCCGTGCCAAGAAGGAGAAGCCGACGGAACGCGACCTCAACATCTGGCCCGGCCTGCCTACGATGAGCCACCCGCCTGATGCCTGCGGCCACGAGTACCAGCATCCATCGCTGGCCTGTTCGTCGGGGGGAAGAGCATGCGCGGCCGCCCTGACTATCGCCTGTCCTCCCTGGCGCCCCTGCCTTCTTGTCCAGGCGGATCGAAGCCGCTGCCGCCGCCAGCGCCTCGATCTGTTTCCGTCTCCCACGCGTGCATCATCTCTAACGTCGAGGTGCAGTTCCTCCCCGCCGGATTCCCGTGAATTCTTCCTCCGTGTGCCAAGGCAAGATCCCTCCGTCAAATAGTCAATTTTTTTTGTTTATACAGTCTGATCTGAAATAGTTACTATCTAAGTTAATCTAGAAGGTTAAGCAGAAAACTTTTCAATGTTTTATTATCGCTCTAGATGCTTGGAGTGTTGGAGGTGTCTACCAGAACTCATTCTCTTGCCATGTAGGATAGATAAGATCATACTTTTTTAGTATCACGCGTTCATAAAGCATCAGTCCTGAACTTGTACTTATGCATGATGCAACCATTTAAGCGCCTACAGGTGTTTGCTCGCATTACATGAGAGAGGTCAGAATGATCTTACGTGGGTGCTCGAGTACAATTTCTCTGAGAATTAACGATGGCATCAGCTGTCCAAGGTACATACCTCAAATGCATTTTACTCTACATATGTATACTCCAAGTAATAGGCGGCAACGTACCGAAGTCTGCACCGAGGCCGGAGTCGTCGCCGTAGAACGTAGCGCTGCCTTGCTGCCAGTCCGACGTCGTGAAGGGCGCGGGGGGCTGCTGGTAATAGCCGCTGACGCTCGCGATTTGCGCTGCCGTCGCCATGATCACGGCCGCGACGACGACCATCACCGGAGCTCTCGACGCCATGGTACGTATATACGCACTGTGATAATGTACGAACGAATAGAACGTGTGTGCCGTGCTCGCCAGACGACCAAGCGGGTTGACGTCGTTTATAAAGCAGCAGCAGTTAGGTAGCGGCATTGCCCGGACGGCCGACCGGTGTTACGACGTGTTGTGTTGGGCAGCACGTTGAGGTCAGATCAGAGGGAGGGTGTGGAGGAGTACCTGCACAGCTCAGCTCGTCTCGAGTTCGTTGTTGGGCGCACGCACGATATACAGCTGCTCTCTGCTCTCCCAGAAAATGCATATACACAGCTGCAGAACATGCATGATAGGCACGCCCTGCATGTCTATTCCTATTTATATCTCAACCTTTTCGTCGTCTAATTACATTATTTATTTATTTATGTTGCCGACTTGGTTACTGCCTAGCTTATTACTGGCGTGTGAATTTCAGGACTTTACTTCTTCGCGAGTTGCCTCTATATTAGCTATATTCCATCTGGAAATCATAACATTAACCAATTAATCCCGAAAATTTGTTGTCAGGAGATGAATAAAGAGAGTGTAGGGATAAACCATTTTAATAAGTAACCCACGGACCTTTTAATACGCGTGTCACATAATGCATGCCGGAGAAGAGATTCATGACCTATAGTCCTTTTATTTATTATTTTCAAAATGCAAAACAGTTTCCAATAATTACCGGCTCCACGAATGTAAAGCATAATAACAGGTTCAAAAGCTAGGTAGGTACGGTCGTGTTTTCAGAGCATCTCTAACAGTTTTGGCATTTGAGGTTGCATTCTTGTAATTTACAAAAAATCACGAAATGAGATATTCAATAGTTTTGCATTTGGATTTTGCAATTTGGGCAACTTGGCAATTGACGGAGGAAATTTGGCATATTTGCAAAGCCGCGGACCGTTTGGCAAACGCGATTGGGCGCTCCTCCCGGGCTACTCCCGCGCATGTAGGACTCTTTTCGCGCCATATATATAGTCGGTTGGGTACACGATTTGGTAAATGCCAAGTCAATTTTGCAAAACTCTTGGAGATGGCTTGTTTTTCTCCTCCCCATTTCGTTTTGTGAGTTGGCAAACTACAACAAATAGCAAAGAAAAAATGTCACTGTTGAAGATGCTCTTATATTTTGATGATGGCAGATTGGCTTGGCCCCCTTGATTTTTATGGGCACAGCCCAAACGAACTGAGCAACGTGGGTCTTGAAACATCCAGCCCGTCAACCACGTGGTGGTCGTATGTATGTCTGAAAATGATTTTCTGCACACAGTTTACAATATAATTTTTGTTTTCTTAAAATAGAGTTTTATTTCAACAATCCCTATTGACTCAAACACTAATGATCATACAATAGCTCATAACTCGATCCATGCCCAGATAAGCTACAATGTGTGGTTCCTGAATCTATCTGGTTGTGTGTGTAATATGTACCATCCTCCTAATTAAATAAAGTGGGTGGTGTTGCTAAAAAAATCAACAGTCCCTCTTATAATGTTCAAGAAAAAAAAACATTCCCAGTATATGGCTGCTAAAAAGCAAGATCACAAATAACTATAAAAAATCCAACAAAATTATTTTCTTTATGCACAGTCGACAAGAAAATGTCAATGGACCGTGCAACATGCTAGCTCCTTTTCATTTTGATGATGTGGGTCTGACAGGGAATATGGCTAGCTACAAACAATAAAACTTTCCCAAATAAAAAAAGAAAAACTTTCCATCCACAAAAGATCGTATCCTTTGCTGACCTTTTTTATTATTGTTTCTTTACCTATAATTAACTTAATATAGAATAAGCGCAACAACATTCATATTTGATTATTTTATTATATATACGTTCCTTTCATGTACGTTGGTTACTTGGTTTGGTTGATGGTGGTGGTTATGCCAGCCTAGGATCGAACGTAGCCGGTTTAAGGCCTTTCGTACCCCCCTATCTAATAACATGGATTATGTCATTAATTGAATTGCTATCACAATTTTGAGGAGCCTAATTTTGCCACATCCCCCTTTTTAAGATGTAACGTAAATATATATGAAGGATGTGTTTCTTTCGTCAACTTCATAGAAGTTTTGTTTTGAGTAAAGTACATTGACGGTCCTCAAACTTGTCCTGCTGTGTCATCTTGGTCCTCGACCTCTCAAAATGATCGTCTAGGTCTCTAAACTCTAGATAGATGTCAAATAGTCCAAACAAGTCAGTAAACTCGTACCGACCTGTACCCAATATGTGGGGCCAATAGTCGGTTCATCTCTCCCTCCTCTGTCTCACCCGTGAACTCCATCGTCTTCCTCCTATGTCTCAACCACGAGCTCCCTCATCTCCCTACCCTCTCTCTCCCTCACACCTGTGAGCTTCCTCAAGCTCTCTCTCTCTCTCTCTCTCTCTCTCTCTCTCTCTCTATCTCGATCTCGATTTCACTACTCTCTCTCCTAAGCTCACTGGACGGACGCAGCCAAGGTGAGGGCCCTACTGTCGACGTGGTCGTCGGTTGCCTGGTCATCAAGATGGATGCGGGCGCGCGTGCCTCCTCGCTGCATGGACGACATGCCGATTGTGGCTATCGTGGCACACCCATTCATCGCCTCTGCCACCGTCCGCGACTTGTACGCGTAGCCAGCGAAGCAAGATGAAGTTGCCATCCCCCAAAGAGCTGCACGATGCGCTCTGGGACTCGGACACTGACGATAAAGCGGAGGAGATGTCAATGGGCGCGCCCGAGAGGATCCGAGCAGGCGAGCGCACGGGTTGCGGGCTACGCCAGTCATGTCAGGGGCAGCCAGCGTGCGCCACCGGTCGCTCCGCCGTCGCTGCCACGCTATAGCGCTGCCGCAATAGGGCTAGGCGAGCGCGTGCGCCACCAGAGCTGCCACGCAGGCCTCGGTCCGCACCATCGCCTGCTGCTGTTCCGTCACACTGGCCGGCCGGCGCCGTGGCGCCCCTGCCCCCATGCGTGCCTCAGATGCACGGGAAAGAGGTGGAAGATGAAGCTCACACGTGGACCTCATATGTCAGCGAGCTCCGTTTGTCCTTGTTTAGATCTGTTTGGACTATTTTGCATCCGAATAGAGTTTGGGACCTAAATGGCCATTTTGATAGTTTAGGAACCGGGATGAGCAAAACAAATTTGAGAACCGCTAGTATATTTTACTCTTTTGTTTTTATCGTCGTCCGTCAAAAATAGATAATATTATACTTCTATTGCAATTCTATGGTCTAAAACCATTCATCGTCATCTTCTTCTTCTTCTTCTTCTCTTTTTCCACGAATACATATGACTGTCTCGATCTCCTAGTAGCAATACATTCAAGCTGGCAAACATATAATACTGCCTTGCTGCAGGATTGGTATTGGACGTGTCATGTGCACGCTGCCTGCTAGCCTACTCTTCGATGCTTCAGTGCACACAAAATGAGCCAACAGTATCCGACTAATGTTACTAACTTTTCTTTTCCATGAACAATATTATGATGTTGTACAATACCTACTAGTATGTTTTTATTTGCGCACATGCATGGGTACATCGTCAATCGTCATACGTTGTTCACCTCGTGATGTAGCCAATGAAGTCGTCGAGATCCTTACGGGAGTTTCCGCCGTCGGCCACGCAGGCGCGAACCGCCTCGCCGAGCTCCTTGGCCCGCTGCCGCACCGCCATCCCGCTATCAGACAGCATTGACGCCTCGATCACTTTCTGGATGGCCTGCGCCGGTATGATGTCAGCGTGCTTCTCCCAGGGCCTCACCAGGAGCCCTGCCTTGAGGTACTTGCACAGCAGCTCCGAGTCCCACGGCTGGTCAGAGTGCATGGGCCAGCAAAGCAACGGCTTCCCGTGGCTCAGGCTCTCCATGGTCGAGTTCCAGCCGCAATGGCTCATGAACGCCGCCGTGGCTCCGTGCGCCAGGATCTCCAGCTGCGGTGCCCATCCGGTGATCACCAGCCCGATCCCTCGAGTTTCCTCAGTGAACTCGGACAGGAACTTGGCGTGCCGGCTCCTGCCGGACTCGTCGTCTGCGTATATGTCGGCGCGGTCGGCGTCGCGCAGCACCCAGACGAAACGTTGCTTGCTGCCCATCAGTGCCGCAGCGAGCTCCGCGACCTGCTCGCCGTGGAGGCACGACGTCGTGCCGAACGAGACGTAGAGCACCGACGCCGGCGGCTGCTTGTCGAGCCACTCCAGGCACTCGTGCCGCGACGTCCTGGCGTCCGCGACGGGCATCAGCGGGTTCAACGGTCCGACCGAGAAGAGTTTCTGCTGGCCTGGGAACGGCGGCAGCGAGGCGACCGCGTCGATGAACTCGCCCTCCAGCGTGCGGCACGTGTTCATGACCAGGCCGGCGACGGGCGCGCCCTGCTGGGCCTGCTCCATCCGTAAGACGAAATCGAAGAACTCCTTGGACATGGTGGCGTCGGGGGCGAGGAAGTGGAGGCCGTGGTCGGTGATGAGCCGGTGGCCGGGGTCCAGCAACCCGATGTTGTACGATATGGCGACGCACTGCAGCCCGAACGCCTCGGCGTTGCCGAGCTGCGCCGCCTCCGTGGCGGCGAAGGAATTGAGGCGGTCGAACACGACGGCCACGCGGCGGTGGGTGGCGGACAGGCCCTGGAGGAGCGCCGCGAGCGGGGCGCCCGCCGAGGCCGCGAAGGTCTCGAACATGGGCATGACGTGGTTCGAGAACGGCGTCGGCGCGGCTAGGTCGGGGGGCGGAGAGTCGTACGCTGACACGTCGAGGTCGTGGAACTCGATGGAGCCGAGTGCCTCGGGGTCCCAGCCGTGCACGCGCGCGCGGGCCTGCCGGACGTGCGGCGGCGGCGCCGCGTAGTGCACGGAGAGGCCCCGCGACGCCAGCAGCAGCGACAGGTGGAGGAGCTGGTTCAGATGGCCCTGCGCCGGGAACGGCACGGCCACCACGGCAACCGATTCCATTGTGTCGACCGCCATACTATCCATCAGGTGCATGGAATTCATGTCAATGATTACCCAACGATGCCGCATCCAAAGCCACTGAGTCCCGAGTGACTCATCATCACAACTTAATGCTTTCTCCGAGGAGGCAAGCCAGGGAGATCGATGGGCCCCATAGCTAAGCTAGATTGCTTGGTTCTGTAGCTAGGTACGTGACGGGAGCACACAATTAAGCCATTGCAAAACTCATCCAGGCTTGGCAGGCAGGCAGGTCATTTCATCCGTAGCCGTCATCGTACAGCCGCGTAGGGCCGTTGATGCGCCCAGCTTAACAATTCACTGTGGTCCATCCGTCCATCCATCCATCCAGGTGGGACCGATCCTGAATGAGTATGGATGAGCTCAAACAGCAGGAAGATGATCTATGCATGTGGGGGAAATCTGTGTCCTTTTAGCTGTTAGTTTCCTTTGTTAATGTTGGCTGAGACTGTTTTTCTTGTCGGTGTGTTGAAGTGGAATCTTAGATGGTTAGGTGATGCTGCTCTACTCTGCATCTTGGAGGGTAAGCGCGGGTCTCCTGGTTGCTGTCTTAGGCGTTCATCGTTGGTTTTTGATCCTGGAACTAAACCTTTACCCGGTGCTTAGGTTATGTAGATAGCCTGCCATAGACTAAGCATCTGCATGACTAGTTCTCTACCTAAGTCTGATCTTGTAATCCTCTAAACACTGTTGTATTTTCGTTTTTGAATGAAAATGGAAATGGGGTCCCGGTTGGAAAAAAGGTGGGACCGATCCATTTGAGATAATAGGGCCTTGTTTAGTTTTCACCAAAATTCTAAGTTCTTTTCACTCTCTCTTCATCCCACCAATTTTTGACCCATGTATGGAGCATAAAATATAGGTAAAAAATTAATTACACAGTTCATCTATAATTTACGAGACGAATCTTTTGATCCTAGTTAGTCCATGATTGGACACTAATCGCCAAATACAAACAAAAGTGTTACAAGTAGTAAAGTTGAAAAAATTGCGATTATAAGCGGAGATTATAAGGGCACGTGGAATTATTCACATTCGTTCCATGGTCAGCGCAAAAGTTATGCTCCCTCTGTCCCAAGAAGAATACAATTAACATATTTTTTTTTAAAAAAAGGATACAATTATAGATTGCTTGTCATTAAAGTGGATTATGTTCGACCAAATTTCTAGTGGAAAGTATTTACACTTATAGTTCCAAATCAATTTGTTATGAAAAACATTTTATTAATTACTAATCTAATGGTATTTATTTGATATCATACATATTAGTACTTTATTCATAATTTATAAATGGTCAATTTTAATATATTAAAACATAACAATATGCTAGAATTGTATTCTTTCTTGGACTGGGGATTATATAACAAGTTGTTGTATTGTAACTAGGAATAATTATGGGATCTGGACCCACATTGGGTCTTCATGGTGAATCATCACATTGGCTAATAACTTGCTGAGACACGATTACTTTAAATTGGACTGGATTGGAGCACGTAAGAAGTTTCTCAGCTCTGCTTACAAGAATGTTGTTCGTCGTTCATTGAATATTTATTCTAATGTCTTTTTATCGAGTGTTTATCTATGCAGTCATCTATATGAATGTGCGGTCATCTATATGAATCACTATACAAGTTTGAGATTGAAAATTGGAGCTATACAAAATTTGGGTACAATATAATGTAGATGAAAAACATTTTCTGGGTATATGTATTTTAATATAGAGTATTTGTAACATGATAATGTACTCAGCTATACTTTAGTCTAGAAAAAATACAAAGGATATTTCACCAATTCTATTTTTCCACGGTCACAGGCACACACATCGCACAACAAAAATAAATAAAAAATGCTTGCAGTAATAACTGGCTTAGCATTTTGGTCATACACGCATGATACATGATGCCGACAGGCACGAAACCTGGCCACACCGGCCCGGCCGCCACGCTCGCGCCGACTTTATTAATTCCAAGTGCTGTGCACAGAAAATTGAATGAGAGCTGTTTCACGAAATCTTACTATTAAATTCCTTTTGATGCGTGCATGGCCAATAATTTTACTTTCTCTATTTCAAATTAAAGTTGTCTTTTAATTACCTAGACAATATATATATTTAGTTGTATATCAAAAATTATGTATATTTAGAAAAAAATCAAAGTGACTTACAATTTGAGAGTATATTAATGCACCTAACTTACAGTATTTTCCTTCAATATGGTACAAACAACCCAAATGCCACGTGCATAATGCTCTCGCCCCTGTGAACATACACCTCGCCTCTATCAAATGTCTCTCATATAATATAATATCGGATCTGCATATTTTGAGAGTGACAAAGTTATTATTACTGGACAGCATGGCGTCAACGTCAATAGACATTGAGAAGTTACCACTAAAAGAATAATCAGCCAAAAATGTGAGCACCTTTGGTGAGTCGTGTGGATAAATTCTACAATAACGATCCAAAATAACTGCATAGTTTCACACTTCAACATTTGCACAATCTACTATACATAAATTAAAAATTAAAAACATTAGAAGCTTTATATTTAATTTTCTTTATGATGATGTGAAATTAAAAGTGAGTTGGACCTGCATGAAGCGTAGGTGCAGCAAAAAGTGTGAACAGATGTTGTACTACTATGTAGAACAATGCAAGCTAGGTAGTCGTCCTAGGTGCATTAATCCGGCGAGGTTATTGGTCTGATTTTTCATGATGGCCTATTTGGTCCACACTTAATTATAATAATTAGTTGCATGATGCTTTCAACATTGCAGGGGCAGATACATTTTCCTGTCACGCACTCTCTGTGGCTACAGGAAACTTAGACATTGGCCGGATCGTCGTCGGAGCATTTATTTGTAAATGAATAAATTGTTTCGTTATCTGGAGTTGAATGTTCGTGGGTCCCTGTGTGGCCAATCGACGTCCATTGCTGGCTGCAGATGAAGCAGAGAAGAGATACTAGCTTAGCTGCTAGCGATGCAGATTGAAATGGTGTCGCAGTCCACCAAAGCTTGGACCACAATTGGCAAGTTGCTGGGAAGCCAACAGGTCGTCCACCGCCCGGCCGGAGGGATCCATCCATCCATATAGATGATGTATAAGCTAGCTAGGCGAATAATTCTTAGGAATATATATGCATGCATGATGCATATGTAGCACCACACACAAATATTATTTGCAGTTTATTGTTTATTGTAGTGTGCTTCAGTATGTTAATTCATTATTTGATCATAAATTCATTTGATGCCTCCTAGTACTGTGCTTCTATATGATTAAAATTCATCACCTTACCTTAACAATCTTATATTTAAACAAATGGTAGCAACCTCTTATATACTATATATGACCTAGTAGCTACACTACTTTGATGGCAGAATTTGATTTGAACACTACTACAGATTTTCATATCACAGCCGGTTCGCAACCCTCATCACTGACGGAAAGTGAACCGGCAGTGAGCAAGCGGCAGTGTTGTGCGTGGTGCATCACAACCGGAATTTTCACCCCGGCTGCGATGAGCACATAACACTGCCGGCGTGTAGAAAGCCCCGGCAGTGTTATTCGATGACAACACTGCCGACTCTTCTTAGGAGCCGACAGTGTTGTAGCGCGAACACCGCGGTTCATTCTGTGAGCCGCCGGTGTTGTCGGGGTCAACACGCCGGCTGGTTCGTCGAGCCGTCGGTGTTATAATACACGACACCGCCGGCTCGTAGAATTAGCCGGCCGTGTTGGCTCGACAACACGAACGGCTTGTGCAACGAGCCGACAAGTGTTGTTGGAGCCAGCACGCCGGCTCGTTGCGGTAACGGCAAATGATGGTGTTTTTTTTCAATTTATTTTTTTAAAATTTTAAATAAATTATATATTTTGGTTTTTATTTTATAATGCTTTATTGTTTAAAATAATGTACTTATAACCATAATTATATTAATTACAGTTACAATAATTATAATTATATTAATTACAATTATAATACAGCATCAGGTTTCTTCCAACATGTTCTGTACAACCCTCAAAATGTAACTTATAGTTCAATGAAATAAAAATTACATTAGACGATTAAGTTGGCAAGCCAACTCTTCCTTGTACTTCCCTTCGGCTCGAGCAATTGAAAATAATCCATTCTTCGAAAGCACCATGGTGTTGATGAAGTGCGCCAACTCCGCTTGAAATGCGGCGACTTCGAAGTCTAACAACATTTGGTGATTTTGTTTCTTCCGCTGTCATTCCAAAACGCAAACAAAAAATCAGTACAATCATAATTTATTTAAATTATTAACAGACATAGAAAAGAGAATTATACTTACAAGTTCATCTGGCTCGTTCGCAGTGTAGCCGAGGAATCGAAACATGGCCCACATCACATAGAAACCGCATTGGGCGTTGCCCTTAGGCTGCTTCAAGTACGCGATCTTCTTCATTATTTGCATCTTGAATGCTCTTTGCGTCGGGCCTCTATATCTTGTTCGAAGACTGTGTAAAAATAGGGGGAACATTAGAAAGACACATGTGTGATCAGATAATAATATGTTATTAGTATCACTTACTTATTGAATAGTTGCAACAGTGGATCCAAGTCCTTAAGTGGAATCTTCTTTGTATCCCACACCTCGATCAGATTGGTGTCAAGATCGACGGTGATGAAAGCCCAATGACCTCTCGCAATCACGTGATCTAAATTAACAAATAATCTTGACGAGAAAGAGAAGTATAAAAACAAAGGTGGAGAACTCATACGCGAAGTTGTAGGGCGTGAAGTATCGTGGTTTTCCCATTCTTCACGAACTCTTCGAAAATTGGGACCAAGAGATTTAGCACCTCGTCCGGGTTTCTTGATGAGAAGCCCTTGATTGACTCTGATGGGGTCAATGAAGCCTAAGTGTTGCCATTTTTGCTTTATTGAAGCATAGCACCAAATTAGCCTGCATAAAAAAATTCAAAGTTGAAAACAATTAACAGTTGGTGACTCGAAAGAGCATTACTTAGGATTTCATGTGTTTACGGTACTTACATAGTCCACAATGTCATGTGTTGTACGTCGAGGTTTTTTCCCTGATATAGCTGAAAAAGAGCCTCGTACTCGATGGGCACCTTCTCTTCTTCTACATAGTAGTAGACTAGCTTCGGAGGGATAATAGTAGTAAATGCAAAATCCTGGTGCTGTGAGGTGACGGCCATGTAATATTCGTGCAACTTACGCATCGGCGTGGGAAGATTTTGGTACTCTTCATCGGAGACCAATGGGCGGTCACAACCTCAACGCCAGCTTCAATAAGCTCTGACTGCTTCTCAAGTTCTTTTTGAAAAACATCAATAAGCTTGGCCTATCCACGAGAGCCGCAATGATGAGGAAGTTTGTTTTTCGCCGAGTTCTCCTTATTCTGCGTGCTAAGGGTTTGGAACTCCTCGGAATCGCAGTGAATCATGAACTCCTCCCAGTAGGGCCCCTGATAGGCCAACTTTGAGTTACTACCAAAATTTGGTTCTGCACCACCAACGATATACTTCCTGTAACACTCACCCCTGAAAGTCTTGAAGCATGAGGACATTATTTCATAGGCTCTTTTCTGGGCTAAGGGTTTGTCAAACTGATCTTCCTCTGGGAACACTCACCCGCTTCGTCTTTCTTGTCGCGCATTGATGGCGGTGTGAACCGATAGGCCACCGGCGACGGTGGCCTTTGGAGTCCCCGCCGGTGGCCTTTATAAATGGGCCTCCTCGGCTGCATTCTCCGCCTCCCACCTTCCTCTCCTTCCATTCTCTTCTCTCCTTCGCCATCGTCATGGAGTCCGGCGGCCGTGGCGTCGGTGGTGGCCGCAGCGGTGGTGACGGAGCCGGACGCCGGGGACGGCGTCCTCTGCACCCGTCGACCTCCTCCCCTGGCCGCCAAGTCCGCGCGCCGGAGAACCAAGTCCTCGCCCTGCGCGCGCTGCTTGCCCAAGAGCGGAGCTGGCGCAGGACGGCCGAGGAGGCGCTGCAGGTGGAGCGCGCGGCCCGCACGGCGGCCGAGGAGGAGGCCGCCATCCTCCGCGATGCACTGGCGGCCGAGCAGACGGCCCGCGCGGCTGCCGAGGCGGAGGAGGAGGCTGCTCGCAGCCAGCTCGAGGCGGCGGGCCCCCGTTACGCGGCGGCGACGGCGCGGCGGCGAGGACGGCGGCGAGCGGACGTCGAACGCCGCCGCCATTTTTTTTTATTAGTTTTTTTTATGTAATGAAAACCTTATGTAATGAAAACCTTATCAAATTATCTATATAATGAATTTCTATTGCTACGAGTTTCGTTTTATTTATTTTATTATTATTTTGAGCAAGTTGAATCATATAATGAATTATATAATGAATTTGAGCAAGTTGCCCTATGTTCATGGGGAGGAGGAAGGAGAAGCAGGCGGCGTGCTGTCGGGCGGAAGACGCCGCTCTCGCCACACCGGCGGCGATGAGTCCCATGCTCGCCGGTCTCGGCTAGAGCCGGCGGTGATAGCTGCCCACCTAATCACCGCCGGGGCTAGACACGCGCCGGTTAGTAATATCCTCATCACTGCCAGGGCTAGACACGAGCCGTTAGTAATATCCTCATCCGCGGCGGTGCCTTCGCCGCTCGACGCGAGTCGGCTCCATCGAGCTTGGCACCGGCTATGATGAGTCATCATCGCCGGTTTCGCCATTTCCGGCGGTGATACGGTGGGCTGTGATGTGCGAATCTGTAGTAGTGAAAGCAAATAGAGTTGGGAATCCATCGAGCTTGGCACCGGCTATGATGAGTCATCACTGCCGGTTTCGCCATTTCCGGCGGTGATACGGTGGGCTGTGATGTGCGAATCTGTAGTAGTGAAAGCAAATAGAGTTGGGAAGGGACCGACAGAGGGAGAGAGAGAGAGAGCCTAGGTACCATATAGAATTTATTTCTCGGCATGTGAAAATGATGTTGATCCATATCCATACATCCTAGGAGAGGCGACCACTGCATAAGCATAAGAAGTGCCTCACAAACCATAGGCATCACTTTGCAGCAAACAACAGTTAGCAACAATAGCGTGCGTGTGAATGATTCCTGCTAGCCCCCACATATCCAATGTAGTCCTAGTTGAAGTACTTTTGAACTCCCACCTCCCTCACAAGACCCTACCTTCAAATTCTCCTCCATTTTGGGCGTACACACTACACAAAAGCTATGCTATGTATGTATACACTTTTTAATAATTAGTAGGTATATATGTATTTATGTGGTAAGGATTAAGGATAGCCACAAGGAAAGAACACATGCATATAGCTACAACACGCTTGCAGTAGCATCTTTATTTGCAAGTTCTAAGTCATATAGAAAAAGGGTGGTCAATCTGGCTAGCTACAAAAGCTAAGCATAGCAGTGTGTGTGCTCTCTCTCTCTCTCTCTCTCTCTCTCTCTCTTGCTCGCCGCCGGCCGCCAATTGATCCAAGTTAACCTCGGTGCGACCAGCCGGCGGCGCGTGCGTCGATCGTCCATGGCCATCCACCATCCGCACCTCCTAGACTTCTCGACGCCTCCCAACAGCGTGGCCATGGAGGCGCCGCCCCCACCCCACCACTTCGACGACGGCCAACACCACCTCCTCGGACTTCACATCGACGGTACCGGGATGCCCGTAGGCGGAGGCGTGCCTCACCACGTTCTCGCCGACGACGGCGACGCGGTGGCGGCGGCATGGGCGCCGCAGGCCGGCGCGATTTCCCTCTCCTTGTACAACTACGACAACACGGCGGGAGGGTCGTCGTCGTCGCTGTTCGACCATCACGAGCCACAGTTCGGCGCCATGCCTCCGGCGGCGTCGTTGGCACTGCCTAACCACCACCATCTGCCGACGACGACGACGCCAAGCATGCAGCTGTTCCAGCTCAGGAGCTCCAAGTTTCTGGGCCCCGTGCAGGAGCTGCTCACCGAGTTCTGCAGCCTTGAAGGAGACCTGCACGCCATGAACAAGAAAGCTCCGAAAGCAGCAGCAGGCAACAAGTGGGACGACGTGGAGACGTCATCGTCTTCCTCTGGCCTTTGGGGGCACCCGTCCCTGAGCTCCATGGATCTCTTGGAGCTTGAGAGGAGGAAGGCCAGGCTCTTGTCCATGGTTGAAGAGGTAAGCTAGCTAACTGTACATCTGCAGGTCTTTTTTACTACTTGCAATTGATACCATTGAGGTAATTGTTACTTTACCATATATATCTAGTAAATAGTAACTTAACACTGCTTGGTAAATGCATACTTTCTATATTTGCAGTTCCATTCGATTTTTAATTTATTATTGTAGTCGTCGGTTCTTGGACCATATTATTGTTAATCACTGTTGCCTTTTGATGAGTTCTTGGTCACAACTCATGTTACGTTCCTCGAAAGGAATCCACACAAGTCGACATTGGCAAATAGTGGAGAGCCAGTGACACAGCCACTAGCTATATGTCTACTTTCAGAAGCTTCTGTTCTCACTTATCTTCTAGCTTTTCAGCCCATTTAGAGGCATCTTGGTTGCTTGCTTGCTATCTCAGACAAGACTAATACTAGCTATTGATGTGATGCATGTACTGCTTTTAATTATTTGATGCCTCCTCTTCATTCCCACATGATTCATCCTTTATCAAGTGATCTAATCCATAATCCATATATTCAGCAATTGTCTGTCATAATTATCCACTCAAAAAAAAAGATTACCCCTATATATCTCTGTGTATATGCACCGTACCAACCATGCAAACCGATGAATCATGGCCAGGTGGACAGGCGGTACCGGCGATACCGAGAGCAGATGAGAGCAGTTGAGGTCTCGTTCGAGGTGGTGGCCGGAGCCGGCACGTCGCATGTGTACACGAGGCTGGCGCTCCGTGCCATGTCGCGGCACTTCCGGTGCCTGCGGGACGGGCTGGTGGCGCAGGTGCGCGCGCTCAGGAAGGCCATGGGGGAGCGGGACGGCGGCGCCGGCGGCCCTGGTGCGGCGGCGGGTGCTACCAAGGGCGACACGCCGAGGCTAAAGGTGCTGGACCAATGCCTGCGGCAGCAGCGTGCGTTCCAGCACCCCGGCACCATCGAGAACTACCCGTGGCGGCCCCAGCGCGGCCTGCCGGAGCGCGCCGTCGCCGTCCTCCGTGCCTGGCTCTTTGAGCACTTCCTTCACCCGTATGTTTTTACCATTTCATTCAGATTAATTACATTAAAAACTGCGGGCGGTAATTAAATAAACCGATCTGATGAGATGATGATGATGAGCTACTGCAGGTATCCAAATGATGTGGACAAGCACATTCTGGCGCGTCAGACAGGATTATCGAGAAGCCAGGTAACAACTCATAGTTTTTGCTAAATTTATGCATGATCCATGTGCCTTCCAATTCCATCGTCAGCATATGTACAGTTACTGGACAGCTAAATACTGTTTGCAACAGTTCGTCAGGTACAAGATTGATGAGCTAATTAACCAGAAATATAATGTGCTTAATTCACACACACCCAACCACCACCACCACCTGTATCTGTCCCTATTATGAACGTGTGGACTAGATTCCAGTTTTTTTCTTTCCACATCTTCAATTAATATATATATTTTTTTGACAGAAACCGGAGGGGTTTGCACCCCTACAGCGATCTTAAATTAATATTTGATTGAACCAGTGATATATATGTCTCCATTATTGTCTACTTAGGTTGCATAGAAGAGAACATGATCCATGTCAGAATCTATCTGCTTCTATATGTTTTCACACACAAAAATAAGGGATGTGAATGAATAAATAAATTTCTCTTAATAAATTACTTTTCTAGGTGTCCAATTGGTTCATCAACGCCAGGGTGAGGCTGTGGAAGCCAATGATAGAGGAGATGTACACGGAAGAAGTGAATCAGAAATCAGACGCGAGTCAAAATCCTAACGGTGGGAGTGGCAACGTAGTCGTCATCAAACCTGAGCAGATGAACACAACGGCGGCGGTCGCCATTGGAAGAGATCATAGCCACTTCGGAGCTAGTGTTGGGAACCCTGGCAGCTCCCTGATTTCATCCTCCGTTTTGACTGCTGATGGCAGCGGCAGCGACCATCTGTTCAGTAGTTATCCGAGCTTTCACGCGAGCCATGGTGGCGCCGTGTCGCTTACCTTAGGGCTCCAACAGCAGCCGTTTGCGTCGACGGCGATGATGCACCAGCGACCATTGATGTTGCAAGGTGACGAGCAAGAGCCGGTGCTGCCGTACAGAGACCTTATGGGGTCTCAATTGCTGCATGATTTCTCAGGGTAGCTTAGCTACACGGGCCTACTAGGAGGGTGGTTAAATTGAAGAGGTAAAACTTGTTTAAATTTAAATTCATGACTAAATTATAAAAACACACACAATTGGTTCCTAGCTAGATAGCTTCCCACCGGCTCAATCATCCATGCTATATTTAATTTCTCGAGCAAGCTGTGCTAATTTGTACCCTGTACTGTATATGTTTAGAGCTATTTCAGTAAAGTGCAGCTGCTCTACTCATTCAAAGCACACCAAACGCCAATGTACAGGATTGTATCATTTTTCTGTCGACAATTCATCACCCCCTTTATGTTTGGGAAAAGGTATATGGTGATCTGGATATGTTTTATTCACTTCTAGCAAGTTTTGTTAGAAACAGAATATATAGTAACCTGATGCTAGACTTTTTTCGACTCGTGAGTTGTGACGTTGTGACACAGATACAAATAAATTCAAAGGATTTGTGTGTATGAGGATTATGACTTACTGAAGCTTAACATAAGAATTTAAGACTTAAGAAGGAAATTGGGCTAAAATCTCCAAGTAGCTGGAGGTAGTCCCTTTTTTGCTAGAGTCTAAATGTAACAGAAAACTAATACTTTGCCAACAAATATTCTATTCTGAAAAAGCACCACAAAGCTTATGTAATTTCTTACCTATAGGTGCCTAGCACTTCTTAAGAAAACCACCATTTAAGACAACGGGTTTTAGAAACTTATTAGAAGGAAGGTTCTCCATTACTCTTTCAGTTTCTTCTTTGGTGAAAGAATGAAAGGTAACTCTAAGCTAGATAATCAGTTTGAATTATATATAGGTGACTTTGGTAAGCCAAACTCTATTTTCTCAAACATTGTAAGCCAAACTCTATTTTAAATTGACTAATTCTATAATAAATAGTATCAATAATAATTATTCCAAATAGGTATACTTTAGAACCATTGGGGGCATGCAACCCTTCATGTTTCATAAGAAAAAAATAGAAGTGAGCTTAATTAAGTCTAAGAGGAAGTACATTGATATACGTCAATAGTCTCATAGCTTGGCTCATGTAATGTCATGTAGGATTCTTATATTGTGGAGAAAAATTAGCTAGGGAGGTAGATCGAAGGATTGTTGTTTCGCGAAAAAAAACTTCCTCGTAAGAAAAAAAAAAAATATTAGAACAATTAGATGGCTACTAGTTCATTTTTTACTAAGTTGCTTGGACAGAAGTAATGCTTTGAACAGTTCAAAGCATTACTTCTGTTTTATCTAGAAATTAAGAAAACATTATTTACAATGAGACCACATTTAATTTGTTTTGTGCACAACTCGAAACATAAGAATTTTAAGTTTACAGTCAAGTAGTTCACAGGAATGATGGTTCTGTGTTTTGAGTCCATGCAATTAGCATAACAAGTCAATTAATTAATTGAAATTTTATATGATTGATCAAAAGCCACTAGAACTCTGCTTGCTCCTCTGTATACAAGCAGAGCAAGTTACTTACTGGTAGAATTACAAGTAGTGTATATATACTCCAAATATATTCTGCAGCTTGTATATACACTAGTAGTAATAACTTTAGTACAAAAAAATATAGTAGTTAAAACAAGTGCTTAGTAGATTGTGGTGAATGGATGGAAGAATGCCTGTCCATTGGTCATGAACCGGTGGTTGAGCTCACCGGGCCTGGCGGTCTTCTGCCACATCTGGTCCTGGATCATCTCGTCGGTGAGCCCGAACGCCCTGAGCTCGTCGGCGGTGTGGTGCACGAGGAGGCTGTACCTCCCTCCGTCCCCGGTCTGCATGACGAGCGCGCCGCCGTTGGCGAGGTTCTCGAGGCCCTCGAACTGGCGCACGGTCCACTTGTACCAGCGCATGAGGAAGACGCGCAGCGTGAGGCCGTGCGAGACGAGCACGATGTTCATGTTCATGTCGCCGGTGGTGGACGTGGTGGTGCGGTGGTGGCCCGGCGGCGGGTGGAAGCGGCCGATGTCGATGTCGGCGAGGAGGGTCTCCCGGAAGCCGGTGATGCGGTCGTACACGTCCGCCGCCGACTCGCCGTTGGGGAAGCGGTAGAAGAACCGGCCGTACCGCAGCCGGATCTCCTTCTCCAGCCGCATCTGCTCCCGGTCCTGGAAGTTGCCTGCGATGCAATGCAATGGAGGCCCATTATGATTGCCCAATTGCCATGCATGCATGGGTTGGGCCGGATGAGTACGTGAAGGCCCATCAGTGACGGGTGGGCCAAGGTGGATAAGGCAAAGAGGCGTTATCCAGAGGACGCCGACGACGTACCGAAATCCTGCTCGCGGAGGCGAGGCTCCTCGCGGACGCCGACGATGCGGTGGGGCTCGAAGGCGTGCCCGATGCCGCGCAGCGTCTCCAGGGACCGGAGGTAGGGGGAGACGTAGAAGTAGACCTTCCAGTCTTCATCGGCGTCCCGCGAGAAGAGGTCGCGGAGGCGTCGGCCGCAGTCGTCGGCGTCGCGCCAGCCCTGCGCGGTGAGCCCGATCCGGGGGTCCGGGACGCGCGTGTAGGTGGCCTCGTCCACGTTGCCCACGCTCTCGCCGTGGCGCACCAGCACGATCCGACGGGGCCGGCTGGGTGGCTGCGGCGCCGGGGCGTGGTGCGGAGCAGGGGCGGCGGCCTGCTGCTGCTGTTGCGCCTGCTTCAGGTGTAGCCCCGTGACGGACAGCTGCTGCAGCCGCCGGCGCGGGACTCCCAGCGTGTCCTCGCAGCACCGGCACCGTAGCCGCCGCCGTGTGTATGGAGGTGACACCACCAGCGCTGCCGCCGACGGCCGGCACTTGCTGGGCGCCGCCACCATTATCGATGCGACGACACGTACGGGACACCTGATGCTGCAAGCTGCAAGGCTAGGTAGTCGCTAACGGTTTCGACGATGGTCTTGTTGCTTGTGGGAAATGGCGTTCATGGTCAATTGGTCATGGAAAGGTTGAATAAATGGAACGCTCCTGCTGCCAGATGGTATTAGTATCTTGTCCTTTGCACGTATCGGTGTCTGTCCAGTGTCCATCGCCGCGTATCGGGCGTGATGACTTTTGCATTCTGTGGCGAAGAGCTGATAGAGTCATGAACACGCCGAGGCCGCTAGCTAGCTCTGTCTCTGTCGTGTCGTGTGCGTTGTGCCTCGTGTACTCGCACTAGCAGCGCAGTGGTGGCGACGGCGTGGCGTGACGTGCGTGAGTCGTTGCGACATCGACAAGTCTACATGCCATTGCCGCTGTCCGGCCGGCGCCATATGCTGATATGCCATCTGTGCCTTGCCTCGTGGCGATTTGTCCTGTCCAGCACTCTGCACTCGGCGTCTCTGCTTGCTCATCTCACTCTCTCTGATTTTGAAAAAGTGGTCGCTCATCTCGCTGCACGTCTGGCGCCTGGACTGGCTTTACAAGCTTTGCCGTTCCAGCCCAATGGGCTGCTAAATGGGCTTCGTAGAGTTTTTCTTCCCTAGGGGCACACGAATTGAGCCCGTTCGGCTTCTCGTTGTAGCTCCACAATAGGGAAGGGCCCTTTCTGTCTTGCGACTTGGCAGCAACCTTTTTTAGTCTCTGCAGTATCTCCATTCATACTAAAAAGATGCAGCTCGCTGGAGATGCTACAGGATGTTGCTGGAACCCAAATATAGGTGAGTCTCTCTCCTCGACGCAAATGGTCAGCTGGGGCAGGGCCGGCTTCTCTCTCGGCAGCGCGCATGCGTAGCATGTCGGAGTGGTAGGAGCAGGGGATGCTGATAATAAAGTTGATGAAGTGGTTTGGGCTCTAAACAAAAATGGGGTGTTTACAACAAAATCTCTGTACAGGTTTTTGACTGACAGAGGGGTCAGCAGCAGGCTAGCTGGGAGCATTTGGAAGTGTAGACTGCCTTTAAAAATAAAGGTGTTCTTATGGCAGATTTCCAATGATAAATTGCATTCTGCCCAGAACTTAAAGAAAAAAATGCTGGAAAGGGGAGATTGGTTGTTGTCTTTGTGGGGAAATAGAAATAACAATCACATTTTCTTTAGATGCCCTATTGTTGTTTTTGTTTGGAGTTTCCTTAAAAGATACATTTCGATTGAACTCTTGTCCAACTTCGATGGGGGAGTTAACTGGGAATTTGCTAGGGGGAGGGGCTCCTTTACCTAGCAAGATGATAATGTTTCTATTTGCAGGTTTCACATGGGCGCTATGGAACTCTCGCAATGGCTTGGCCATTAACAAAAAGGCACCTAAAGCTGCAACTGATATTATCTTCAACGCGATGTCATATATGCAGAGGTGGAGCGTCTTGTTGAAGGAGAAGGACCATGAGCGGCTTGAGTCCCTCAGGATCGCTATGGTGGAGGCACTGAAGAAATTCCAGCCTGACGCCGTGACGCTCTCACACATAGTGGAGATTTAGCGCTGGATTTCTATGATGTAACGCTCATTGCTTGAATCTTAAACTTGTTACCCCAGTTTTCATGTACTCTGCTACTATGAGCTTTCAATAAAAGCTGCGTCGTAAAAAAAATACTAAAAAGATGCAGTTATGTGTTTTAATCAAATCAATTTATTCTATATTTAATCAAGCTCATCGAAAATACTATTAGCACTTATGTTAAATGTTCAACAGTTAATCAATATGATAAATGTTAAATGTCTGTAGTTTGTTATGTATATCTGGTATAAAATTTCTATTTAGTTCATTCATTGAAAAGAGAGAATTTATTTTTTAAAATAATGGCTACATACAACTTGTTAATTTTTTTACCCTCTCCAATAGATAGATAGATGATAGATATACTTCTTTTCTTTATGGCTCTGTACATTTGTTTGTAGAGGTCCAAATTATTCCTTTTCTAAAAGAAAGATACACTTCGGTTTACTAAGAGAAAAAAACTCAAACCAGGTGTTGCCAGGCATGTACCAGGCATTACTCTGCAGACACTTCATTTTTATCAACAAGAAAAATAGGTATAGTGCCTTTTTTCTTCTTTTGTACGGTCAGCACAGGATGCTTCACAAAGATAACACAGATGGTTTTGCCCTGGATCGCCAAGACCAAGATAAACCAAGGTCGTTTCAAGATGCACAATTATCAGAACTTGCATACCTTTTGGGTATCTGTATCCACTCCAACAGTAAGATCTGACTCACAAAACAGTGAAATCAAGGTATGTATGTATCATCTCCACCCACCCACAGAGGAGATAAAACAAAAAAAAAAAGAGCAGAGCCACATCTCTTGCGAAATTTATACCTATGTGTATACATAATAAGTACTCTTTCTATTTAACTTTGCCCTAATAACCTAGTTAAACTTGTCTATCACCATCGTTCCTCACTTTCTTCAGGCTTCATTAGCCTTTTCCTAGAGCAGAGGAGAAACAGAGCACCCCTTTGACACGGAGCCCCCTGTAGTTGCTCAAAATCACAACAAAGCAAAGAGACCCCCCCACGTCTGCCCAAGCCAGTCGAGTGAAGAAGGTGGAGACGTGGAGGGTTATTTTTTGCACAAAGGCCCAACAGGAAGGAGGTAATTGGGATCCGCTACGACGGCGGCAGAGGCAGCGGGAGTGGCAGGGGCAGGAGCAGCGGCGGGAGGAGCGGCGTCCGGCAGAGCGGGCAGGTGCGGTGGCCGTGTGCGGCCCAGCGGTCGAGGCAGGCGCGGTGGAAGACGTGGCGGCAGCCCCGGGCGCGGCGCACCTCGGCGGCGGCGTGGAAGTCGCCCAGGCACACGCAGCACCCCTCGGGGAGCGGCCGCGGTGCCGTCTCCCCTCCGCTTTCGCAGGCACCGCCGGAGGAAGAGGAGGAGCTGGACGACAGAGAGTCGAAGCGCACCGCCGGGGAGTGCTCCTCCAGGCGCTCAGCGGCTGCGGCGGCGCAGGGGTGGCGCGGGTGGTGGTCCGCGTCGGCGTTGGATGCCGCCGCCCAGCTGCTTGCGTCGGGGTCGGGGTCGGCACCTGCGCCCGCAAGGCGGAGCAGCCAGGAGGAGAGGCGGCGCAGGTGGCCGAGGAGGAAGAGCAGGTGCAGCACCAGCTTGGGCATCTCCGAGTATCCCACGGGGTACCCCATCAGCATCGGGACCGACGGGACAGTCCCCTCCACTCCAATGGAGGAACTAGCTGAGAGCTTCTTGGCTGCACTGCACACTATGCGAGCGCAGCGGTATCAATTGGTTTTGGTTTTGGATGGAGGAAGGAGATGGTGACGATGATGGCGCCTGACTGCGGCGAGTGGTGGTGTGGCTTTAAAAAGCAAGCAGAGGAGACGAGCAGAGCAAGCAGCAGTGAAGGTGAAGGGAGGGGGCAGGCAGAAGCAGGAGGAGGAAACAGACACCGGCATGGCAGCGAGCAAACAGCTCATTAAAGTGATGGGAGGCGCAGGACGATGACAGAGATCTGCTACTATAACAATTTTTTTTTTTTTTTTGCACCATGTCCCTGCTGACGTCACTGCATACAGTATACTCGTATAGTACTAAGACTACCCGCACTCATGGAACTCTATTTTCATCCCTCTAAAGGAATATTCCATCCTGGTCAGCGAGATTCTTTACTCTATCCAAGTTTCTCCCGCACTCATCAATCCTTTATAGTTTCCTCAATACCAACAGTGGGACCCACTATCATATTTTTTTATTCTTTTTTTCTTCACCCTCCTCGGTCCATCCGCCGCCTCCTCGTCTCGCAAGCAAGCAAGTAGTACTCGGCCTCGGCAGCGGAGAGGACGAGCTCGCGGTCGCGCCGCCGTAGGGCGGCTCGCCGGCCCCACCGGGCCGGCCGCGCGAGGGCGCGCGCCGCCGGCCCCTGGCGGGCTCGCCGGCCCCGCCGGCCGGCCGCTCGCGAGGCGCCCGCACCGCCGCGATGGCGGCCCGCGGAGGTCCGGCCCCTGCTCGCGATGGGGCCTCGAGCTCCCCGGCGGCCTTCTCGCGCTCGCGGCCGGGCGGAGGAGCGGGTCCCGGCGGCGGCCCCCAGCGCGTCCTCGCCGGCGCGGCCCTGGCCATGGATGCGGAGGAGCTCGTCCCGGCGGCAGCGAGCGGCGGAGCTGGAGGAGCGGGTCCGGCCCAGGCGCTGCGTATGGGAGCGGACGCGGCAGTACCGGACGGCGGCGGCCGCGCGTGGAGCACCTTCACCGACGGGCAGCGGCTCAGCCACCCGCACTCATGGACGCGAGTGCGCATCCGCCATGGATGCCCGAGCCCCCACCTCCAGCGCCGCCCCACCCCGAGAGTTCCGGCGGCCATGGCCAGCGAGCGCGCACCCGTGGCCCGCGGTGGCTCGCGCGCCATCTTCTTCACCGCCGGCCAAGGGCGAGGTCGCCGGCCATCTTCCCGTCCGGCAGCGCCCTCGCGCGGCGGAGGTGGCCGCGTCCGTCCTCGCGCGCGAGCTCGGCTGGCGAACAACACTCCAATCTCGGCGGTGCTGCCCTCTTCCTTCCTCTTCTCCGTCGGTCCTCTGCTTCGGCGAGCGGCCATGGCCGATTCCACCCGGCGGCGAGCACATGCGACGGGAGGGCATCCATGGCGGCCGATTCCCCATCCCCTTCTCTCTCTTCGAACGGGCCCGCGTCGTGCTTTTGCGTTCGGTCCGTACTCCCCGGTATACACCGGATCTGAGATCAAACGCAAGCATTGAGGAGCCGGTTGCGTACCCCGCTGCAGTGGTTGAGGAAACGCAAAAGTCCTTTGCGGAGCCGGCTGCGTACCCCAGTGCAGCTGGTCTAATAGCTTTGTGTCCTTCAAGTACTCTCTAATAACACTCCAAACGCTCAAAACTTACTCCTTGGTGTCATGTTTGAAAAGAGATTCACTCCCATCTCAAGCTACCTACCCCTGTCGTAAAACTTCCTGACACCATTGCTGATTTGAGGGATCCCACTCACTTAGACCGGAACACCTCGCTTATAAACCAGATCTTTGATCGCTCTGCCACACAAGCTATTTGCAACCTGAACATTATTCCTTTGAAGAAAATGACAGGGTCATCGGCCTCATTCAGCCAATGGTGATTGCAGCACCAAAGATGCTTTCGGATTTCTCAACAAAAATTTGCAGGTTCCTTTGCCGGCAACAGGACCAAGAAGCATAAGTGCTGGCTGTCTTGCCATCCTCAAGAAGGTTTGGAAACTGAAGCTCTTATCCCCTCATATTAAAACTTTCATTTGGCGTTTAATCGGGAGAGCTGGCGACTGGACAGAGAACTGGAGATCTCTCCACTCATATTGATAGGAGCTGCTCTCGATGTGGATCATTAGAGAATGATTCCCACCTCTTTTTTCACTGCAGCTTTTCAAGAGCTGTATGGTTTGCAGGGACTCCATCGTTAAGATCTGCTTCCCTGCCATTAGAGCAGGATGGTGTGCAGCAATCCTTTGAGGCGTTACTCGCCAATTGCACTAACCAGGATGTCATGTTCCATATTCTTGTGACATTGTGGTTCTTATGGAAAGCTCGTAATGAGCTTCGTTTCAGGAAAAACAAGTGGTTTGTTTTGCAGGTTAAATATGCGGTCAAGTCGCACATTGGAGCTATGCTACTTGCTTCAGGTGAAGGGAAGGCTGCAACAAGAAACAGGAGCAGCCTAAGTCAATGCGATCAAGGCCCAAATCTTGATTCTTTCTCTGCAGGTTCAGGAATCACATGTGTGACTTGTCACACTGATGCTTCATCGATGCCAGACCAAGATGGCATTGCAAGCAGGAAAGCAGGTCTAGGGATCTACTTTGTAGATCAGGCCTCCAACTTGAGGATCAAAGTTTGTTTGCAGGCTCTCAACTGTGCTTCAGTGATGATGGCTGAAGCAATGGCCCTTGCTGCTGCTTCCGAACTAGCGCGAACTATGGGGCTGATCCAAGTCTTGTACTTCAATGACAATCAAGCCCTTGTCAGCTTCTTTCAAGGCGCTGATCATCAATCTCCTCCTGACTGGAGGATTAAGCCCTACACCCAAGTGTTCATCAACAACTCAACTACCTCAGGCTCCAAAGTCCTCAAAATTAGTAGGAATCAAAATGAAGCCGCTCACTTGCTTGCCACACAGGCCTTCAGAACTTCTTCTACTGCCTGTACTGAAGTAGAAATCTGCTGTATAAATGTTTCTCATGGGCACGACTACCCTTTTGTTAACGCTCTCAGAGCGGTGCTCATCAGACATTGTAACTTGATTGCAGCTTGCTGTTGCTAATATATTCCTTTGTTTTCTCGTCAAAAAAAAACGCTCAAAACTTAATCACTATATTACTATTACATCATCCAGCATTTGGGTAAAATTCTCACCTACGTGGCACACGAAACTGTGCGATGATATGCCCCGATATGTGGGGTCAATAAGTACATTTTGTTTGAGCACCACCAGGAGTCTAGTTTTTTTTTCCCCGAGGACTCCAGCAGCCTAGCTATGCTACTCGATTTTGATATAAAATCTGATACCCCTAGCATATAAGTTCTCAGATCTTTCAAAGGATTTTACGATTATGATACAAACTTGTATTGTATCATAAACGATATAGTCGAATCACATCGAAATCCAACGTTTTTTTTCCAAACATAGAGAACCAACGTTGAAGCAACCACAATAAGAAATTAGGATTTTGGCTAAGTCAACGACGTGCAAATTCTATAAGCACAATTTCAAAGCAAGTGATTGTGTAGCCCTCACAAATATACTTGACCGTCACCCTTACAAAATCTAGTACAATATATAGGACTGTCTAGCCTAATGCTTTTGAGCATTCTTAATTGATTCTTACAAGTCTTGGATGGGCTCTTGTGTTCTCTTGATTGATCCTACGTTCTCTACTCTTTGTTTATATAGGCCTTGTTTAGTTCTAGAATTTTTTTCCAAATTCCACTATGCAAAAAAGATTTTTCGTCACATCAAAATGTCGGCACATGCATGGAGTACTAAATGTAGATGAAATTAAAAACTAATTACACAGTTTTGTTGTACTTCGTCAGACGAATCTTTTAAATCCAATTAATCAAAATTTAGACAATATTTCACAAATACAAACGAAATTGCTACAGTGCTCTACAATGCCAAAACTCTCAACTTTGGACTCCCAGAATTGGGAACTAAACAAGGCCATAGTTATTTCCAGGGCCCCCATGTATGCAAGTTGGAGTCTTGCTCGTAATCGCGTTCTACACTTAAGTCATACTAGCAAAAATGCCCGTGCGTTGCAACGGGAAAAAACAGTATATCTAACACAATAATGTTAATTTGGTGTCATTTGTACATACTCTCTCTCTCCTTTCTTTTTTTTCCTTAGCATTTGTAAGTGAATATTTTAACCTTAGTGAATTATCTACCTAATATGGTTTTCAAGTGCCTTTGTACACCTCCCGCATGTACATCTTAACGGGCATCAATCCCGGCATCTTCTTGTTGTAGAATATCGACATTATCAATATTGGTATCACGTTTACTATGGAAACTAAAGGATTGTTTTTCTTGTCGTGTAAATGCTTGTTTTTGTCCTGGTGTTTTTTGACCTCTACGGTTTTTATTATATGTAGCAAAATTATTTTATATGCACATTCTTATTTGGACAAAGACTATAGTCCCATACGAACTCGTAATTGGTGTAGGAGTGCGTAATTCGAACAACTCTATAATCTATTATTAGTTATTGTTTAGGGTTATTTAATATATTTTTTATTAGTTATAATTATATATTGTTGCTAGCTAAGAAGGGTATGTGTGGACGGAGGAAGTCCAGTACTATAACTTTAGTTTTCCGCACTCCTTGATCAACTTTGCATATTTCGGGTCTGCCTGTATTACATTTCATTGGCAAACCTATATACGTGCAACATATGCAAGGATAATTTAACACACCTATAGATAAAGCAAAATATAACATAATTCATAACGTCTATGGATAGATCATATTTTCATGAAACTAACAAAATTGGTTTGACATTTTTCTGATTTTTCTTTGATTATTGGTGAATTTTGCAAGACTCCTTCAATTTTTGGATATTTTGCATCAGGAACCCCAATCTATTAAAAAAACTATTAATATTTTTTATCTTTTCTTTCTCTCTAATATCTTTACATCTAAAACCCTGTATTTGTTTCTATTATCTCATCTACTCCTGATCTATTTCTGTTAGGTAAAAAACAATGAGTTACGGAGTACTAATTGGATACGGAGAAGCGCGGCTAGGTGGCGGACAGAATTTTTATAGCGGACTGAAATTTTCATAATTTTATTAGGATACGGAAAGAAACTTCAAAGGAAATAGGATACGGAGAGGGAGGGGGCTACGGGCTTGCGGACAGGAAGTTATTGGCGGATAGAAAGTTATTGGCAGACTGAAATTTTCTCGCTTTATTATTAGGTAATAGATTTAGACTAAGTCCTAATAGTACACCTCTACCGCGTTTTAGGAGTAGAATTTGAGCCATCATCAAACAACCACCATGGTGAAGTTGCGGTGCTCATTGGATTGTAAAAAATCTTGTTGACCAAACAAATCCTAGTAGTAATCTTATGAGGTACATGACACCACATATAGAAATCATCTAAAATTTAACCAAATATACTTACATCACTAAATAGGAATTCCTATCAAAATATATTCAACGATAGCTCTAACTATGAATATTTAATAAATTTTAGATACGGTACACTTGATCGAATTCGACGTGTTTTTACTTGCTAGCGCGTTAGAATTGTCTCTTTTTGACGGGAAGGGTGTCTCTATTGGTCGGATGGCCGTCCCTATCGATGAGTCGTAGTAACGAAACAATTTATGAGGATCCGGAAAACCCCATCATCGTCGTCTGGGTTGTAGTAGAAGGGTAGAACATACAGTGTTATCTCTGCGTAACCTACGTGGACGTACGCATGGCATGATTGGGAGGCATGATTGGGAGGGAGCTTTTGGCCGGTCGTAGCTCTGGTTGGGTCGTAAGAATAGCTTAGGCCTTGTTTAGATCCCAAAATTAGGAGTTCAAATTCGACGTTCACACACCGTAGCTGCAGTAAAGAATTTTATTTGTATTTGTGAAATATTGTCAAATATTTATAAATTATACTCAAAAGATTCGCCTCGCCATAATCAATCGAACCGCGCAATTAGTTTTTTATTTCATCTATATTTAAGTGATCTACGCATATCTTACGCCGACGTTTTGATGTGATGGAAATCTTCTTTTTTTATAGTGGAATTTGAGACCAAATTTGATGATCTAAACGAGCCCTGAGCTCTCACTCACTCTCACAGGCTTCCCTCTCAGGGGCAGTACCCATGGATGGCCTGCCGAGCAGGGCAGGGCAGGGCAGGGCAGGGGCAGGGCAGGGCGGGGCAGGGCAGGGCACACGGCAGGTGCGCTTGTCTGCCTGCTTCTCCAATGGCGCCATCCATCCATCCCCGTCGTCACTGTTCATCGTCCTCCTTTGCCTGCTAGCTGCTGCTTTCAGGATAACCGGATCGGCGCCATGTGTGATGTCTCCCTGACCGTCCGCTGTCAGTGTGGACGGGATCAGCTGCCGCGTCGCTGCCGGTGGCTCCGCCTTGTCTCCCACGACTGAGAGAGCTTACTTGCACTGCACTTGCAGTACGGTTACCGCGACGCAGCTCAAAATTCAATCGTCTTAATTGGTTTCGTTACATATATATAAGAATCGTTCTTGATATTTCATTTCAATCTCTCTCCATATATATAAGCTGCTCCGCGTCACCCACCCTGTTTCCTCACACATGTACAGAGTATGTGACCATATATTGATTGGTTCTCTTCTGCCTACTCTATCTTGCACTAAAACATAGGACCCATATTAGCTAAACGAATTTTATCAGGGTACATGTAAATATTTACCCTTCACTCCTACTCAAATAAACCTAAATTTGGACATACAGATAAGCTGAAGTAGGCAAGTAGTAACCCATATATAGTTTGCCTCAAAAAGGTAGCAACCCATATTATTAACATAGGCCTCGTTTAGATGGTGATATTTTAGCCCGAAAGATCAGAAGATTTCGTTTGTATTTGACAAATATTATCCAATTATGGTCTAACTAGACTCAAAAGATTCGTCTCGTGATTTAGAACTAATCTGTGTAATTAGTTATTTATTTTACCAATATTTAATACTCCATGCATACGACACAATATTTGATGTGATGGAAAGAGAGTCATATTTCTAACCTTTTTGAGGCAACTAAACAAGGCCATATTGTGGATATACTCACTTGAAACCCAGGTGCATTGCATGCATGCAGATGGCCACCTACTCTCTCTCTCTCTCGCGCGCGCGCTAAGAGATGGAACACCTACTGTATATATATACCACACTACTCTACTACATATTACTGTCAATCTGTCATGGTCCATGGATATGGAGTACTCCCTTTGTCCCAAAATATTTGATGTTATTATAGCTCACATTTCATCCCAAAAATATTTGACCTTATACCATTTCAATATAAATTTGTCTTTTTCAATAAATCTATATCACCATCGTTCTCTACCTCTTCTTGTTTTATGTGCACCACACCCTTTTTACTTCTAAAAACTTCTCATACCCAGAACTATAAGATCAAGTATTTTAGGATAGAAATGATTATGTCTCGATCAATACCTTTTGGAATAAGCAAGGAGGAAGGGTGTAGGTCATATACAGTTTTAAAAAGGTAGGAGGAAGGGCAGGGCGTGTACAGTTTCTAAAAAAGGTACAAGGAAAGGTAGGACAAGGGCATGCACAGTACTTTTAAATATATTATATTATGTGTTCGAAAATAATAAACATTTTTTTATCAGAAGAATATAAGTCTTAATTAACCAACAACTATATGTAAACTTACAATATAAAACTTGTGTCAATTTACTTGGGTTGAATGCAGAGGCGGAGCCAGAACTTTTAAATAAGAGGCCGGGCCGGACAATACCATAGAATACCTCATACTAAGCATGAATACCCTGCTAGCTCCCCAGCTCCGCCACTAGTTGAATGGGGCTTTATTAGAGTTCATACTGATATTTTAGAAACTGACTACTATATATATTACAAGAGAAATTAAGAGTTAAAAGTCTATCACTGTTCAAATAAGGCTTATCAATCCTAGATCGAGAGGCTAATAATTAAGAGTTAAAAGGAGGCAGCAGCGCACTGTGCACATAGAACACGACGCAACACACGTCGTTGGTACACTATGGCAGCAAGAGACAGCAACAGGCGGAGAGGACGTGGCCTGATGCATGGGTTCCTAGCTGTTGGCTGTTGGCTGATTGCTGCCTGCTGCCTTTGCCTGCTGTGTACGAAATATTCCCCTGAGAGACGGAACCAGGAGGTGGCCAGCAGGGGCCGTGGCCACCCCATGCACGGTAGAATTGTTTAATATGTATATACATACCTAAATTTATAGCACAAAAAGTATTAATTTTTACTCATTTTTTGTTAAAATTTTATAATTTTGGTTATAAATTGTGTAATTTGTTTCTCAAAAATTGTTGGAACATATTATTATATATTTTATCACACTAAAAAATATGATTATATTTGTTGGCCCCTCTTAATCAAAATCGCTGGTTCCGTCACTGATTCCCCTGGTCTCTAGTTGCTCACACGTCACATGTTTCTGTTTCTACCTATACTACTGGTGGCCTTCACGCTCACATAGCTGCTATAGTCACGTGCTGCATGGATGCCTCATGCCTCTCCTCGTCGGTCATCACCCTCGCTCTCTTCGTCCTCACTTCTCACAATCAGAATACACATACACCCTCGGTCAAAAAAATCATTCTAACTATAAATCTAGACAAATTATCAGTTTTGTAGGAAAACTAACGATTTTTTTGTGCATGCATGCACAAGACAAGATGTAACTATTCTGACCCTTTTGCTGGTGTGCCAACTAATCTTATAGCAATATAACATGCAAGCATATTCCACAATTATTTAGAACTTTGTTCATTTATTTGTTTACCCCTAAGCTTAAGCTCATGTGGCCTGCAAGCATCCCCTTGTATAATCTGCCAAGTGCCCCTCCACAACTTATATGAGCTGAACTTATTCAACTTTGCTTTCCACATCTAAGTAATAATACCAGCTTATATCTAGGCTGTCAACAAAGAGCTAGCCCAACTTATATAATCTAGCTTATAGCAGTGGATTCAATCACAAGTCTAAATTATAATCTAGCACCTATAAAAGGTGACAATATATTATGGTTACGAAAACAAAAAACAAGGACCAACTATGTACTTTTTAAGTGTCCCTTGGTGAACTTGCCCACACACGGATTCATATCCTTGACCTAACGTGGGTGCTCGCATTTTCTTAGATTTTACAACATTATTCTTTTAGTGGTAATTAAGTGATGTGTTCATCGGTGTTCAAAGGTGTAGGGTGTGTGCGTGAGTGTACGTGTGCATGCATGAATACATGTGTCTGTGTTTGAACTATAATTTATAAAAAAAATAAGAAGAGATGTTTTGCTAAAACAAATCTAAGTATTGGATAAATTTTGCTACGATTTTGGATCGTTTTCCTACGAATCTAGACAAAAAGTCTAGATTTTATAGCAAAAATGACATTTTTTTTTACTCGAAGAGATGTTTGTCTGGCTCATAGCAAAAACGATGTCTTGGAGGACAGAGTAAGTCTATGCCACCACACCAGCTGCGTGTACTGACTATGCCTACCCAGGGCCCTGTGCCTACCATGTTGTCTCCTAGGCTCCTAGCCTACAGGAGACAGAAAGGAGACATGGGCATGTGAATCTAATGAGCCGCACTAATCTAGAGATGCACGGATCAAACCATCAAATTAATAATATGACACACAGGTATATTGAATGCAACTAAGTTTTGTCGAGCATGCATGCATGGGGACAATGAGAGATGGTCGTGAGATGTATCACGTGTAAAGTTTAGGTTTTATGCGATCGATGATGGATGAGAGAGAGAAGCAACAAAGGAAGCTATCTACTTCAGCATGTGTCTATTTATGTGTAGGTAGGTAGGCCGTACGAGCTGGTTGGATCGGTCGGGAGTAGCAAGCAAGCAATGCAAGCTCTGCCTCTGATCGACGACGATGCATATGCATTGGGACTGGATTTGGATATATATAGCCACCGACTCGGCCGGCCGGCACACGCCATGTGGGTGCAACTGCTGATCACTATATACTCCATAATTATAAAACGTTAACAATCAACTACCCTTGTTAAGCTGAATATAATACAATGTTAGTGGACAGTGGTTCTTGTCGGACACTTACTTAGAGCATACATATATCAGCGTGGCAGGTAGCAGCTAATAAAAGAAAGATGAAGACAAATACTTTACTTTTTTAGATTTGTCGTCGTTTTATTATACATCTAAATATATACTATGTATCTAGATACACAACTTTTACTTATCTATACCTAATAATAAATTGGCAAAATTTCAATTCACCTTTTTCTCATCCAACTAAGAGATTGACTCGGTTACGGTTGACCGAGGAGCAAACACACAAAAGAAAAAAAAACCAAGGATGTGTTACAAATATAAATCCTGAGTGACTTCATTTTCCCAATGCATCGACTTGGTTACAGTTTACGTTTTTCCGTTTCATATCGGATTTCTTTTTTATTACTAATAATAAATATTTATATAAACAATTAGCATTAGTATTCTCCGTGCAATCTGTTTCTTAGTACTAATAAATATTTATGCAAATAAATATATTGGAATCATGTTCTGGTTTCATATCTATGTTCCATGCATAGCGTCCAATTTATCCAGTGACTATGTTCCACATTCCAATCAATCATCCCAAAGGATATACACTCACGTACCAGTAACTTAAACTTTTTGATCCATACCTATTTCTTGTGGTCTTCTTATCTAGAACATTGTGACACTGGTACGAATCAAAACAAAATAAATTAAAAGTCTCAACGTGTTCGATCCGCTGTCCCCTGGATTCTAACATATAAATTAAGTGGACAAAATTTGAAACCATATTTACACAATTCTCAAACACACCATTTATTTGTTTCCCGTGGCAACGCACGTGCATATTTGCTAGTATATTTTAAAAAGTCAAAATATATAGCGCTTATAACTTGGAATGAAGGAAGAAATTATTATTAACTAAGCTACTCCTCTGCTTTTCACGCATTCCTGCTACCAGAATCTCAATGCTACGACATATATAAGATGCATACATATACAAATATGTTAGCATTTTTAGCTTGAGCTGCGTATTAGAAATAGAGAAATGTATTGAGAAGTGAGAATAATGATTAATTTGAGACAAAGTCGTTGTCGACCCAGCCACTATGCACCCTATCAATGGGCTCGTTTATTGCTGTGAATGTGATGCAGCCGTCCAAACTATAGTAGCTAGCAATTCAAAAACTGTACCCACAACCAGCTAGCTTCAATGTAGCTAACAGGGGCGGGCATTGAAGAACAAAGAAGGTACTGACTGACTCTGTTCTAAATTATAATTAAGTTGATTTAGTTTTTCTGGTATATTCATTTAGACATATAGTAAAATGAATGAACCAATAAAATCAAAGTGACTTATAATTTAGAAGCAGAAAGTACGTAGCTATATGTTGCGGGTCTCGGTGCATATATGCTGCCCACCAACAAATGGATGCATGTGTCGACGATCCGTGGAATAATGGATATAGGCCGGCCGGTGGCATATGTATATACATGCATGTGCAGTACACCACCAGGGCTCTCTACAGTTTGGTCAATCGATTGGATGGACAACGACTGATCATCTCGACGACGTGTGAAGCACGTACTTCATTAATAGAGGACAGATACACAGGATCCCTCCCTCTCTCAATTAAATGATGATTGTGTATAAATTATTAAATTATTATATTTTTCATTACCGTCACTATTATAGAAAACATTTTTATGAGAGCATTTCATCAACAATTCACTAAAAATCGTCAGTGGCATATCTCACAATTGGTATCGTATCACAAACCGTCGGAGATCATGGAGACTTTCACCAATGGTTTTGTTCTTGATGGAACTGAGGCCTAGGCCAGTTCTACATGAAACCCTATAACTTAATTAATTAATAATACATTAATAAATAACAAAAGCTTCCTGTGTAGGGTACTCTCAAATTCCCATATATGAGCTGCTACACGTACCTTCCCTCTCCCTCACTTTCCCTAGACAGCTACACTCTCTCTCTGCTTGTGTGCTCAACTTGGTACTCTTTGAGGCCTCGATAAAAAAATAGACCAACTTAGGAGGAATTAGGTTGTTTTTCATTAAAAAGAAAAAAAGATATCCGGATTCAGCTTCTAGACGGGATTTGAATATGGGTGGTTGGGTGTATTGCCACACCTCTCACCCAACCAAGTGAGCCTATCGAGGATGGCTAGATCGTTAATATATGGATATAAACCTAGAAAAATAAAGTTACGGAGATACATGTGTCGTGTTTTCATGCTATAGCGGTCGAATAGCTAAAAAGAGGAGCTAAAAATTGACTACCAACTCTAGTTCATTTAGAGAAAAAGAGAGACATCGATAAATGACTTCGGTAAATCACGCTTAAGCTAGAGGAATTGGAGCACCTAGAAACTCTACCAGATGCTGCCACTGCTTATTGTACATCTATACCTAAAAATGGTACTCGACACCAATCCTTATGTCGGTACTTGGTAGTTGGTACTGCTTATACTTCTACTAATAATAACGAATGAAAGCTAAGCTAGGAGGAACAGGAGCTGGATGGGTAGCCCTGGGCCCCCGACGACACACAGACAAGATGGGATGGCCGATGGGGCAGCCCATCATCATGGACCGGGCCGGGGCCCACAGATGCATGAACGGTGCCCGTTCGGCTATGCCGTCGGTCGGCCGTCGCTCTCGCGCGCGTGCGGCTGACAGCAACCTCCTCTCTCCCTGTCTCTCGTTTTTGCAAATGCAGCCCAAGGCCCAAGGCCCAAGAAATACCAGACGTCACGTAAGTAAGCTTTATTCCACTCAAAGAAAAAAAAGGGTAGAGCAAGCGCTAGGACGTCCTATCGGTAGGACGCTCCTCCGTGGCCCAAACTCGGCCCACAGAACGCACAACACCCCGCGCGACACGCGAACCATGCCCACGTGCACTAAAAAGTGAGCCCCGTACAACAAAATTGGACAGTGCCCAAACGCAACCCCGCCCACCCCCAACCCCTGCATGGCTACTCCCAGCGCCCGGGACAGACACGCATCGACCATGAACAACTTTGGTTGTGAAAAAACCTGCTGAAACACACATGGGGAATTGCTGAAACAACAACAAATAGTCTTATGAAACAAAGATTCCAGGCCTAATGCAAACACTCTGGTTCACCAAAAAACTGATGAAACACATGGAAAAAAAAAACTGCTAAAACATCATCAAAATATCTTATGAAACAAAGATCTCGCAATCTATTGCAACACTTTGGTTCGCTAAAACCTGCTGAAACATAAAAAAAGGACATCCTGATGTAACAACAGCGAAACTCTTGTGAAACATGCCGGCGAGCTACTGTGAAACATGCCGGCGAGCTACGCGAAACATGCAGATTTCAACCACTGGGAAACACAAAAACGACCCCTGAAACAACATGATGCGAGTTGCTGCAACATGCAACTTTCAATCAGTGAAACAAACACGAAAAGCACGAACTGCATAGGCACCAAAAAGCTCGCCGGAAAACCCTCATCCTCCTGCTGCAACATCACCTGAATATGCACTGCAACAACGAAAACACAAAAGTTGAAACAAAGGAAAACTGAGATTAGATCCCAGACGCAAAAAAGAGGACGACGAGCATGAACAGAGGAAGGAGGAAGAGGAGTCACTGGCGTTGGACGGTGCCAACGTCTTCTTCAACACCGATGAGGTAGCTGACAGACAGACTACCGCATCTAGACATGCGCCCCCAAGTCGAAGCCGCGCTGACAGGACCGGCGGCGCCCAACCTCCTATGGCCGGCGCAGGGAAGGGATGAAGGTCACCACAGGCTGACGGTACTAGAGAGGAAGCAAGGGATCGCAGTCGTTGGGGAAGAGGGTGGTGCCGCCTGTCGCCGCGGTTGAGAAGGAACAAGGGGCCGCCGCAGATCGGTGGGGAAGGGTGCGGCAGGTAGCGCGGCATCAGCGCCCGGCGAGCCCCGGCGGCGGAGAGCTCGCGGGATCACAGCTCCCGCGGCGTGGAGGGCGCTGGCGACGTGCGCGACGGGCGCCGCATCGCAACGACGGGGAGGGAGCTGGCCGCTGGCGTGCCCCACGGGCACCACGACCACCAGCGACGCACAGGGCCTGGCCGCAGGCGGCGCGCGGCGAGCACCACTAGAAAAGCAGCCCCCTGGCCGCGGGGATGGAGCGAACGACGCAAGACGGTGGCCGCGAGCAGCTGTGCGATGTGTGGAGGCGGAGCTCCATTTTCGTGTAGCAGGAAGGGAGCCGAAGGGATAAGAATGGACTGGGGAGGCAGAGAATGGATGGATAAGAGATTAAGAGTGGACTGTGGGCGACGGGTGCCAGGCGGAGACCACGAGGCGAGTGCAGGGGAAGCGTGAACCACGACACGAGCAAAGATGGGATAACTCTGTATCTTAGTTGGGCCGTTAGGTAGGTGAGGCCCATCATCGGCGTCCGTCCGAAGGATCAGACGTTCTATAAACAGCATTACCGGAAAAAAAAGGGAAAGTCCAGGCCCAACATTTGGCAGCATAAGGCCCAGTAAGTAATCCTACATACAAGAAATAAATATTTCTGCCACCCCAAATAAAAAAACTGACTAAAGACGTTAACTTTAAGCTATTTTTCTATCCTACTATAATTTCCTTGAATATATATATGGATTTTTATTTACGATACCCAAACAACTAGAGAATTGGAAAAGGTTCAACAGCTCTTCTTTCGTGGTGTCTTTAGTACGATCACGGATCACCTCAAGCTAGTAATATAAGTAAATCTCTTCTTGGCAACATTTTGGGAAGGTTAATTGCTACTTTGCCTTTAGTTCGTTCACTTCGTTCCAAAACTTTTATCATATACAACAGATCGAAAAGGAGCCTGCATCTTCCGAGAGGTCGAAACAATTAAAGGCAAATAAAGATGCGAATACTTTTATCACTTTCGTCCATGATGGCACGCCATGCCGTACAACGTGCAATGCATGAATGGATATGAAGCTGACGACCATTAGATCACAAATCACAGTGTATCTGATTACAATGTGCACTAGCATTACGGTTGTTTACATGGTAGCCATTAAAGGCCTCTTTTTCATATAAGATGCTCTGTCAGTGACAAGAGCAGATCCACTAGCAATATCTAGTACTACTCGTAACTTCTTTTCCCCAAAGAAAATCAAGCAGAGTGACAATGCCAATGCATACAAAAGACAAAAAGCCTTTATTTTTTGTTAACTAAAGGCCTAATAATATGCACAAGCTGCTTTACCATAATCATCAGTATGGAGGGTAAGCAGTAAGCACTTTGGTGGCTAGGGCATGGCCACAAAATCCTGCACCTCCTTTTTACCTTTTCCTTTGCATGCTTTTCCATTCCTTGAATGTGCTCCGATCCTCTCTGTTTTTTTTTTTCCTTCAGAGTGGTACCTCCCTTCTTGAAGCTTTGCCCAGCAAGATCTCCAAAGATGGAGAAGATATTCTGGTTGGAACACACAATCTCCAGAACGTGGCACGAATTCTGCTTCAGGATCGTGTCTGAATTCTGAAACTAACCATTGAAAGTGACCATTGTTGCCAGATGCACGTATATATGCTCTGCAGCTCTGCTGCATAATGTTTGCTGGTGCAAGTGGACATTAACTTGCATGCAGTTACTAGCTAGTTCCACTGAAACTGAAAATGACCATTGGGCAGGTGCTCACTACACAATGTGCTGCCTGCAATTCCTCTAAAATATCCAAGAACGAAACTTTAGTGGAGGTGCTGTGCAAATCTAGTTAGGTCTACTAGCTCTTGTTGTCGGCGATGAAGAGATCCCAGTCCATCCAGGTCATGCTGGCCACTCGTTGCAGGCAAGTGCAGAGGCACAATATATGGCAATGGCATGTGCTGCGCTTGCGCATAGCGAAAACAGCTCTCTCCGTTCCTGTTGCCAGTGATATTAATACTGATGCATCACCAATGAAACAGGAGTTAGGTAAGTACTATATCTGTGTGTGTACAGGTGATCTGATCACAATTGTGGATGAGGCAGAAAGCTTTCATACATCCATAGTGGATATACGAGGTGATCACCCCACTAATTCTCCTACTTTCCCTTGGATTGGGCAGCGGCCCTTTCTTTCGCTACAGAATAGTACTACATGCTCATCACTGATGCGAAAGGCATGGGCTTGTAGGACAGGCAGGACTTTCCAAGGCTCACCAAAGTGTGCAAGCAATTGGGTTGGGCCTGCCTGCTGCTAGCTGCTTCCATAACATTCATTTTAGTTGGTAGTGCTGAGTGTTCCCTACTTTTTCCATAATCTTTTGTTTCTCTCTTCTCCACTTCCTTTCACCGCCACTCTCAAATTTAGGACAAAATTGAGAAGACATTTGTGCGGTCAACTTGCATGGTAACTTTTCATGGTGCTCAAGATCTAGAGGACTAGAGAATTATATCAGAACGGAGATGGAATGTTCCAGGATTCTTCACTTTCACACTATCTTATTGATTTACAGGACTGATTTGCATCGATTCTGGTTGTCTCATGTGCCCTAACCAGTTGAACATATACGCACACACACACATTTATATGTTTTTTCAAGTCATCGATCCGCATTAGAGCCTTTATCGCCTTTTGTTTGTGGGTAAAAGGTAACTACGCATATGCTGTCACATCATCTATTTTTATCAGGAGCACTACCAACCAAGTAAAAGACCTATAAATAGTCCACCGCAGGAGCATTGTTATGGCAAAATTCAGAAGCCGGTGACCAAACTTGTGCACAGCACATTCCAAGCAGCAATGTTGGGCATGGCACGCATCAACGAGTGGAAGCCCGTGATCGCGATGCTAGTCTTCGACCTCATCTCTGCCGTGACAACAGCCCTGATCAAGAAGGCGCTGCAGGAGGGGCTCGACCGCCTGGTGCTCATCACGCTGCGGCAGCTTGTGGCCACCGTCTTCCTCGCTCCAATCGCATACTTCAGAGAGCGGTACGGTACAGAAATGCATCTGACGTTTTTTCAGTGAAGTGAAACACCAAATTTCAGACTCAGAACCAACTTATAGCTAGTTACGTACTACATAGCTAGCCTGTTGTAAGGTGATGCTAATATAATATTGGATTTGCATTGACATTTTTCTTTTGGTCTTTTCATGCAGGAACACAAGGCCTAAGCTCACACTGGAGATCCTAGTCTACCTCTCTTCTTCAGTGCAGCGTTTGGGTACGGTACAGTCACAGATCCTAGTCAGTCCTTTCCTTTTATGATGAGGATACATAACAATTATGTCTGATTCACTATTCCTTTTTTGCTTCTTCTGTCCTATCGAATCCAGCGCCGCTCTCTCTCAGTACACCTTCTTCTACGGGCTTCAGTACACGACCGCAACGTTCGCCATAACTTTCACCAACGTGGCTCCTGTGCTCACTTTCCTCATTGCAGTCTTGCTAAGGTGATCTTTCCAGCATCCTTCAGTCTCCTGCACCTACTCTCTTATTCTGATGAAACTGAAAGTCTGAAACTGCTGAAACTCTGAAACTGAAAGTCTGAAACCGGCCCTTTCGTTCCTTCATTCAGGGTGGAGTCACTGAACATGAAGAACAAGGCAGGAGCAGCAAAGATCGTCGGAACGCTGACGTCGTTCGCCGGCGTGATGCTCCTGACCCTCTACAAGGGCGTTTCCCTGACGCACCTAGCTGAAGAACCTAGCACGGATCACCACGGAGCATCGTCATCCGACAGGAAGAGCTGGACGCTGGGCACGTTAGCGTTGCTCGCCAACTGCCTGTGCTTCTCCTTCTGGCTGCTGCTTCAGTCCAGGCTCACCAAGAAGTACCCGGCGCTCTACTCCAGCACGGCCTACATGTTCCTCATCAGCTCGCTGCAGGGCGGGGCCCTCACGGCGGCCATCCAGAGGCGAGCTTCGGTGTGGGTTCTGACGAGGCCGCTGGAGATCGTTACGGTCTTATATACAGTAAGTAAGCTGATGATGACCTTATTTTACTTATTGTCACTTTCTGTTGTTATAAAGACGCGCAAACTTTTTCATGTTCGAGAAAAAATAACGTCTTTACGACTTTAGGTACACTTCTGTTTCTGTTTGTTTTGGTATATCTTCTTCTTCTTCTTCTTCTTCTTTTTTTTTTTTTTTTTTTTTTTAGAATCGTTTGTTTTGTTACATCTATATCTATATCTCTAACAATAAAGGGGTAAAGTTTCTCACCTCTAGATTTTGGTCCGGCTATTTTTTAGTCCGTCAATGGAGAGTTTTTTTTTCGTTTGACTTATCTGGTGGCGAGGAGGTTAGCACGGAGATGAAGACTTTCAATGCTATTGAATTTATTTGATTTTTTTGAAGGAAATAACTCTACCAGTACAAGCCGAGTGAAATTTGGAACGGAAAAAAAATAAAAGAAGTTTACTTCTCAGCCACTGCCGTCGTCTCCACAGCCGTGCTCAACTTCATCCAAATTTGGAATGGAGAAAGTACTTTTATTAATACCATACTTACAACTGAAAAAATTATGCATTCATTCATAACTAGAAGTTTGTCATGTCTCAAATAATTAGATATACACACCCAACAAAATCATATGAGATATCGTGACAAACTTCATGAACAAAGCTAGATTATTGGCCATTGAAGCTTGGAATTGATGGTAATGATATATTTGTCCATCACCCGATGTAACGCACGGACACTTTTGCTAGTATTATTAAAATCTAAAAAGCCCTCTAATACCTGCTTGGTGAAGTGAAGCCATCATCGGCACGGTAGCAATAACATTACTTTGATAAGTTGCACATAGCCTTTTCAGATAAAAGTAGGAGTAAGACGGACGTTGCAATTTTGTCATAGAAACCCCTATAGCTTTGACTTACGAAATTTAGTAATAAAAAACTTAGCAGTTACCACACAACTTCTTATTACCTTTTTCCTCTTTATATTTAATCTAATATTAAAGTATATAATATATATATGGTGAGTTTATTCTTTTGTCCTCTCAAAATTATGACAAGTGGGCCCAGGCTTTCTGAATCTGCCCCATATGCAGCCATATATCGTATAAGATGGGCGGATCCAATGGTGGGGGTGGCGGAGGGGCGGGGGGCTCTTGCCCCCCTAGTGCCATCGAAACTGTGGAGCCCCCTCCTTAGCCCCTCTGGAATTCTTGCAATGAATGCACCTTGAGGAGTCCGAAGTTGTCTTGATATTTTAGGCTGGCAATTGAGTGGGAAGGGATCGTCCAAGAGGAATCGATATCTCCAATCGGTGGGGTGGCGGTGGTGGAGAGGAGCCTTGGACTTATGATCGCAGCAATTGCACTGTGTCAAGGATTTGAACCACCCTGCCATGGAGGGAGGCCCTGACATTAGCAGCAGCGGCCAAGGCATAGAGGAAGCCACAGAGGTACGACTAGAGCGATTGGTGCTGCATAGATATGCACATGCAAGGAATCCATTGGCACTGCACTCGTATTCCCCTAGTTGTGGAGAGCATGCTTGAGCGCCTCCACAAACAGGTCGGTGCCTGTCATCAAGGTGTTAGGGGTCCGTGCGTCCTCCTTATTAGGCGCTTCGCTCTATGGGAGCAGTTAGGAATGCCTGTTAATTGTTAGGGGACGCCGATATCAGGAGGAGGTGCTGCAGGGGAGAGAATCTGGTCAAGGTTCTCTCTGAAATGTTAATTGTCCCCGATTACGTTGCCCTTGTTGTATTTGTAGTAGCCCGCGATTGACTCATACCGGCTGTGACAGGCGTTGGCCGTATTGGTGATTCTCTTGAGCATGTGCGGAGCCCTAGGATGGGAAAAGAGCACACAGGCTTAAGTTAATTCTAAAACTAAAGCCGCACACTTAAGACATACCTCAAGGCAAGAAGCTAGGTGTTAAAAGAAAAAGTAGGAAGGCGCTTAGCCAGAAAGTTTCCTCCCACATATCCCTCCCTCCAATGGAAGTAGCCCCCACTGACTCAGCCTCTTAACCAGGAAGTTTCCTCCCACATAGCCCTCCCTCTAATGGAAGTAGCCCCCACTGACTTGGCCTCCTTGCAGATCCAGAGGAGGATCTCAAGACACCACATTCTTGTTCATGTGTCGAGTGTCGATCCATTCTCTAGAGCATAAGATTTTATTAGAAATAGTAAGACATGATGAATTGGACATTAGAATCCCAATTGGTTTATATATATTATCCTATCAGTGACCTAAATTCATGACCCATACCCATACGAGTTAGAATAGCGCTCACTGATTTTAAAAAGTATCCGAACATGCTAGATGTAGATTCTGTTGCAACACACGAGTATGTTTACTAGTTTTATAATGATCGATAAAACTGACAACATGTACCCATACCAATAAGGAAGGGCAAAATAAACCTATACCTAGGCGGATAGATGGGTACTATTCCGATGAAATCAGTGACAACCGTCAACACTCTCAAGAGGTAGAAAATATTGCCTATAAATTCTTTGTAGGTCTTGGTGGTCAATTTGATCACCGGAATTAGTGTATGTAACATGAACCAAGCCACTCACTTTTTTTCTCCAATCTCCTATCATTAATATAAAGCAAATGTATTTTTTCTTCCATCATTTCTAGTAGTCTCTTTTCCCACACGTAGAACAGAACATGTGTATATCTCGAGAGTTGTTTGATTCGTTGTTTTTGCCCCGTAATGTTCCCCACTGTTATCAGATCACGTAACTTTATGTTTGGTTGGACTGAGCCGCAATCGATAGTGCCGAAGCTAGGGTTTTTTTTTTTTTTTTTGACCGGACCGAAGCTATGTTGTTCTTAGAGGTTGCAATTGTACACACCCAAAAAAAACAAAACAGTATATTTGATCGAAATTTTACCAAACATCACCTCATAGTTGACAACATGTTACAGATGCCAACCAAACAAATCATGGCTTCAGCTGCATGGTAACACATTGCACTGGTTTCATGAACGCCTCACCACTCTTTGATTTGGCGATCCGTGGAAACGGATGCATGCAAACAGACGCCAACTGTCGACAACAGGCCACTGTTCTCATGAACGCCTCACCACTCTTTGATTTGGCACCTGATCCTATCTCGCGAGTCTCACCTGTGCACGTGGCCATCACTCCATCCCTGCAACCTCTATATAACGGGGGGGGACGATCGGCGGAAACCGGGTGCATGAGAACAGACGTGAATAACACAAGATGCCCATGGTTATTCCCATGAACGCCTCACAGCACACACCACTCGTTGCCTAGCTGCTGCCTCGAACCTCTCTCTCAATTTGACGCAGTCCATCCATATGCATTCAACAAAGACTGCCAGTGGATTTGATCCCATCGTCCCATCCTTCTTTTTCGGTCTAGACTAGACAAACGCTAGCTAGAATATCATCAAAGCAAATACTACCACAAACGACAACGATTCCAGCAAATTATTGCAAGGCAATAATATTAGTATAGTACAAAATGTTTTTTCGTCTTTGAAAAAGAATTACAAGCTGATGAATTATCATTCATGTGTCTGTTCTTTGGTCACAACTTAAAGCAAATCAAAATTTACATTTCAAGCACATATTTGTTATATGTATACATGTATATGTTTCAGGGAGTCATGGGGTCCGGGGTGGGTTACGTGCTGATGACGTGGTGCGTGGAGAAGAGAGGGCCGGTGTTCACGTCAGCCTTCATCCCTGTCATCCAGATCATGGTTGCCATCATCGATTTCTTCTTTCTCCATGAGAATCTCTATCTTGGAAGGTAAGCTAGCTATCTGCTTTATTACCCATACTCATCAATCAGCTCAAGAATTGAAGCTGTTGGCTAGCAAAATGCATGGCCTCCAGGCCTTAAGAAAATTAATAAAAAGCAGGAGTATCCATACTAGCTAGCTCTGCAGACACCTACATATATATACATCATGTTGAAGTGATGGCTTGCAGCTAGCTGGGTATTTGGAATCGCAATGGATGGACCAAATTGAATAAACTTTTGTGTTTTGTTGTTATCCATGCTTGCAGTGTTCTGGGATCCATACTCTTGATTCTGGGCCTCTATATTCTGCTGTGGGGAAAGAAGAGGGATGCCTCAGAGGCAGCATCAGCTGCTGCCAAGGAAGAGCAGGAGGAGGACAAAGAGAAGCCAGTCAGTTCATGAGGACCAGCAGACCACTCTTATCTTTTTTTTTTCCAAAACAAACCAAGATGAGGACCAAAAGAGATACAGTTCTTTGGACTGCGATCGATACTAGACAAATATACTTCCTTAATTGCCTACTCCTTGATGGAACTGATGGTCTGATAATTCTGCTAGTATATATAGTATTTGTTTTAATTTCCTTAATGTGGCCAAATCAGTATATATCTGTGTTATTTTGTCTCTAAAGAGAAACATCAGTATTTTATTCCCCCATAAAAAAGATAGTACTACTACTTGTATAGTTGTAATCTAGCTAGCATATGTGTTTTTGCTTACCCTAACCTAATTTTCTAAGTGTGCCTAACCAAATAACCGATGCATGGAAAGTTACCATGCATGCAGTCTCCTTCCAAAGTTCAGTCCTAGGATCTTAAGAGCATCTCCAGCAATGCTACCCAAATCACACTACCTACTTCTCTACTTGGGTAGCTACCAATTTTAATACTACCTATATTTTGGTCTCGTCTTCAACAATACTACCTAAAACAGGCTACCCAAATCCATCATGATAGTCAATGACATGTAGGTCCTACATGTCATCCATTCATCTACTTCTCCTCTGTGCCATACACGAACTTGGCCAAATCCTGTCTAGGAGGGGTTCTGAGAGGTCGGCGGCGAGGTCGCGCCGACTGGGGGAAGCCCCCTCCACATCGGAAGAAAGGCCGGCGGGGCTATCTAGGAGCACCGGGCTGGCGGTGAGGTAGCATCGGGCCCTTCCGCGCGGAGGAGAGCCTGGCGGGGCTGGCTAGAAGCGTGCCGGTGGGGAGGTTGCTCCGGCCGGGGAGGTGTGCCTGCTGAGGAGGTCGCGCCGGGGCAGGCCGCTGCGCCGCCAGGAGGCCCGTCGTGCCGGGGCAGGCCTCCGCCGCCGCCGGGAGGGCCACACCGGGCAGGTGACTCGTGTCGCCGGGAGGAGGGCCACACCAGGCAGGGGACGCGCGCCGCCGGGAGGGGGGCCACGCCTGGCTCACACCGCTAGGGCTCGCTCGTGCCTCGCGTGCTAGCAGGGGAGGACCGCCGGCAAGTGATCCACTGCCGAGGCCAGGCGAGCACGAAGAAAGAGAAAGCGGCGTGTGGGTGGGAGAGAGAAGGTTTGGGTAGTCTGCTTGGCCCAACTGGAATGGGTAGAGAGGAGGGGAAATTGGGTAGCCAATAAATCTGTTGGGTGGGATAGGTAGTATGCTGGAGTTGATTTTTGGCTCTCCACTACCTAAATTGGGGATAGGTAGTGGGATGGGTAGCATTGCTGGAGATGGCATATGTCACTCCTATTTCGACACGTCAGGATGTCTTTTTCTGTCACATTGAACACGGAATTGCATTGGGTGGGATCGGAGGAATAAAAAGAGAGAAAATGTTCTTTGCACACACATGGCGCTTGTCTTGTACCACACCCCAAATTCGCCATTCTCCTATGAGGGCGGCGAGCCAGCGAGAATCATGCTCCGGATTTGAAGTGTGGACCTAATAAAGCAACGTGTGCTAATGAAAGCAGAGACAGTGGGCATTGGATTTTAGTCCTTTCTCATGGAAAAAGATACATGTTTTTATCTCTCCTCTTAGCTACATGATGCATGTTCTTAAATAGGCCCTAAATGGGAGTGTTTGAAACAGCATCCAATGCCCCTACAGTAGAAGCGATTGACGCATCATGCAGGACATCTAATCTAATTTGCATCACGGGCCGGTCAGGTCACAACCAACCTGCTGCTAACCAAAACTGATAAGAAAAAGATGAGGAGCTTTTAAATGTTCGATCCACTGCACTGCACTACCTAAAGAGCTAGCTGCAGGGTATTCTGTTCACTTGGCTGCACAATTTCCTCATCGATCAAACATTCACAGAGCATCTTCCAGATTGCAAATATAATGTTCTTCTCAGGTCAGCAAAGCAACTAATGTAAGCCAATGGTTGCTAAGTGCTTTGTTTTATACCCAATGCAAAACCGTACCCTAGTGATCATGTTGACGCCGAATCCGGTCCGTGCCAACACACCACGAGGGCTTTGGACGCCTAAGGAGGTTGTCTCTACAACCTGCAAAGCAGCAACAATGCAGCGTAACCGGCTAAACCGATCTAGAGACCGATAGGGCCGATGTGGAGCTCGTTGATGGCTGAAAAGCCTCCCGAACGGAAGGATCCGTCAGGAGGAAGCACGTGGAGGATCTCTTAGGACCAGCAAAGCCGCCTAAGATGCCAACAAATCTCGTAGAGAGAGGTGCTGGACAGCAGATAGAAGGGTTGAGGAGAAAATTAGGGTAAAAGAGATAGGTTTTGTGTTTGTGTTTTGACGATTGATAGGATGGGATCAATCGGCCGTGATCCTCTCATATATATAGAGGGGAGTTGTCTTATCCTAGTAGGAAATAACTCCAGATCGTAATCTCCAAGTTTCTCACGATAAAAACTTGCCAAAACGCGATTTGAGACAAATCGGTTCGGTCTTCAGGGCCTAGCCGGCTCTGTGACCCGGCTTAGCCGGTTTTCACAGGGCCAGCCAGGGCTCCCTGGTGGCTTAAGTAACAGCCGGCTTAGCCGGCCTGGCGACCCGGCTAAGCCGGTTTGGGGTGGCAGAGCCGGCCTGGCCGGCTTGGCAGCCGGCTGAGCCGGCTGGGCTGGCTCGCCCGTGGCTCGTCGTCTTCTCCACGAGATTTCTCTCTCCGTTTGCGACGCCACTTGACCTCGACCATGTCCAGCACCATTATAACTTGTTTATGACACTATTTTCACTTCTGGACATTTTTGAGTGTCAACAGATCACAGACTCACAACTCAAGCTAGCTGAGCATGGTCACGTGTTAGGAAAACGAAACGAGGTCGCTAGCGATCACATTCTTTGAGATGCCATTGCAAACATCATCAGCACCTCAGCATGCAGCTAGCAGAGCACTATAAAGCCATGGCAGACCACAGACTGCTCATCACACACAAAGCCGTCGATCGTCAGATCAAAGCAAGCTCAGGATCGAGAGAACAGCTAGCGAGCTAGGGCTCTCTGCAGCAGCTGGTTATTAGTTGCTGCTGCTGCTTGAATCGAGATGTGGAGTGCAGGGTGCATGGAACAGTGGGCGCCGACGGCGGCAATGGTGGCGACCAATGTTGTGATCGCCGTCATGACGGCGCTGATCAAGCAGGCACTGAGCCAGGGCATGAATAGGCTGGTCCTCATCACTTTCCGGCAGATGCTGGCCACCCTCTTCCTTGGTCCCATTGCCTACTTGAAGGAAAGGTAGGTGATGATGCTGTGGTGTGTTAAAAAGGCATACAAAGGGAAAATATGAACAGTATATGGTCGTTTCATCCATGCATGCATGGGTATATATATTTCACTTTGACGGCCATTGTTTTTTTCCTTCATTCATCAGGAAGATGAGACCAAAGTTCACAGCCGAAATCTTTGGCTACATGTTCCTCAGTGGAATTCTTGGGTAAACACAAACACACTGCTATTAATGATTCAGTTGGTGTTTCTTCATTGTTCCTGCTGGACTAATTATCGTTTCTTAATTTCACTTGTTGCCTGCTGCAGGCCGGTGCTGCTTCAGTACACATTGTTTGTCGGATTGGATTACACGACAGCAACGTTCACTGCAACTTTCGGAAATATGCTTCCAGTGGTTACTTTCCTCATATCACTTGCTTTCAGGTAAAAACCCAGCTTTCTTCTTCCAGCAGCTTCCCTCTTTCTTTTTGCTTTTATTTTCAAAATCACTACCGTAAATTTGCATTATCTATTTGGATTATAAAACTGGATGGCATAAAAAGTTTTACTACAAAGTAGCAGAGTGCTATCACTGCTACTAAAAAAGAAGAAGAAATTGATATAGTGCTATCACTGCTATGGCACCTTACATTCAGATCAACTAGTACATCCTAAATAAAGCACCTAAAAAGGAAACTTCAACTGTGTTCCCACAGAGAAAGTTAGCTGATTTTAAAATGGGCCCCAAAGCAAAGCACATGCTGAAACTTCAACTTTGTTCTCATAGAGAAAATTATCTGATTTTAAATGACCCTCAAATTAAGCACATGCTACAACTAACTAAGGGTCCCCAGCAGAGTACATTAGCTCAACTCATCACGTGATCATTTAGGATCTTGTGTCTTATATTAACTCCTATATATGGATCGCTTAAGCGCTTTCCGTAAAATATATATAGTCCCACTTAATAATGACTTAATTATATAGGCTGGCTTACAATATTCAACTTCATCAGATCTGAAGCACTGGAGGTGAGGAGCAGGTCAGGGAGTGCCAAGATCTCAGGGACACTAATCTCACTCGGCGGTGCAATGATGCTCACCTTCTACAAGGGTTCAGCACTGACCCACACCACCACATCGCCGTCGCTATCATCCATGGCTCCATCCTCCTCCGGCGAGCACGGCACAGTCCGGTGGGTGCTGGGCTCCGTCTCCATGCTCGCCAACGTCGTCGGCTTCGCGTTGTGGATGCTCCTGCAGCGGAAGATCACCCGGAAGTACCCGGCCGTGTACTCGGTGACGGCGTTAATGTCGCTCTTCAGCTTTGTCCAGGCCGGAGCGCTCGCCCTGTCGGTCCAGAGGAGCAGCCTTGCCATTTGGGCTCTCAGAGGCACCTTAGAGATTGCCACGGTGGTCTACTGTGTAAGACTAAGACCTCTTCTGTTCTCTTGTAGAATGCAGATCGACACATTGTTTCTGCTATTGTAGCATTATGTTGATGCAGAATGTTTGTCTAACATTTCTGGTGTTGTGTGCAGGGTGTAGTGGCATCTGGCATTGGGTACCTTCTGCTCACATACTGCGTGGAGAAGAGAGGCCCTGTGTTCACTGCCGCCTTCAGCCCGCTCGCTCAGATCTTCGTCGCCGGCATCGATCTCTTCATCCTCCATGAACCTCTCTACCTTGGAAGGTGAGGTCATATCACAACACACAATGCTGCTCATCTCATTGATCGGTTCCTTAACTGCAGCCTCATTATTCTCACTGAACATTGTGCCGTTCCTCACCACTGAACATTCACTCTAGCTAATTGTTGCTCTGTTTTCATTTTAGCGTGCTAGGATCAGTCCTGGTTATTATCGGACTCTACCTTGTGCTGTGGGGCAAGAAAGTGGAAGCTGCTGCTGCTGCTGCTGCTGCTTCGTCGAAGCCAGTTCAGGTGTCAGAGGTAGAACAGCAAGAGAAAGTGTGATTTTTTTTTTATTGCTCATCAGTGTGACAGAGCAGAGACCATAGCTAGACGATGCCTTTGTGAGTGTGACAGAGTGCATATGATCTCCAAGCTCTTACTGCTGCTTGTATTCTACTAGGTTATCTCTTAATGCTGTAAATAAAATTCTCTTAAGTGTTGAGAAAGAGGCTGCCAAAGTTCAGGCTTCACTATTTCAGAGCTGCACCATCCACTGGTGGTACGGTTGGGCCACCATCAACGTGTACGTCGCTGACAAGTGGGACCAGAGATAGAACGAGAGACCAATGCTCATGCATGTCGCTCAAGAATAGCAGAGGACTACTAGTAACGCTCTCTGCATCAGACACTTGTCTGCAACCGCTCCGACAACAACTCCTCGCCTCCCAGCTCGTAGCACACATCTAGTCATCTGGGCGATAAAGAGCGCGCGCGCACTTGCCGTTGCACACCAACAAGATCATCTCATAACAGTGTGGATCGAGCACGATCGGATCGAAGGACAAAGCCAGTCGCAATCGCAATCGCAACGCAATGCAAGAACACCGCCGCAGCACCCCCATGGGTGGTGGCAGTGTCACCGTCACGACGACGACGCTCTGCTACCTGGCCGCCGCGGCCCTGCTGCTCGCGGCGCCGTGCGGCGCGCAGGTGGTGGTGACCATCGAGGAGGCGTGCCGGATGGCGGCGAGCAGCAACAGCGGCTCGGGGACCAGCGTGAGCTACGACCACTGCGTGGCGTCGCTGGCGTCGGACGCGCGGAGCCGCGACGCCGCGGACCTGCACCACCTGGCGGCGCTGGCGGCGCGGATCGCGGTGGAGCACGCGGCGGCGACGGAGGCCAAGATCGAGGACCTGGGCGAGGTGGAGGAGAGCCCCCACGCGCGCGCGCGCCTGCACCACTGCCTCGACCTCTACAACGCCGCCGCCGACGTCCTGCGCGACGCGCTCGACAACATCCGCTCCCGCGTCTACGACAAGGCGTCCCAGCAGCTAGCCGCCGCGCTCGGCGCCGCCGAGAGCTGCGAGGACGTCTGGAAGGGCGAGGAGCGCGTCCCCGTCGCCGCGCACGACAGGGAGTACGGCCGCATGGCGTTGGTCGCGCTCGGCCTCACCAGCGGTATCGCGTGATGATCGCCTACGCTACTGTTGCTGTCGCATCGGCTCATCATCGCAGCCATCGTTCCAGTACACACAGCCCGGCCGAACGCCATTGACGGCGCCATGGATGAAAGTCGTCATCATAAGCTGAAGTCGCATCATCTATCTCCTTGGACCGATTTTGTTTGCGTGCATACCATGATAACCTTGATGTGACTGGTATGCATGTAGAGTGATATATTATTTGTTTAGCTATTAATTTTGTGTGTTTTTTCCTTTCGGTTCATGCCTTCTTCTATTGTTTGAGGTGTTATAGGAAGAAAGGGCATGCATGTAGGGGATGATACATATACATTCATATTTGTTGTTTTTGTTGTAGGACTTTGTACGTACGGTTGCATGGTAAGTATGTATATCACATCTTGAATCAACTACCCACAAGATCTTAAGTTGCAAGGGCTATTTTCCCTCTCTGTTTGTATTTATCAACGCCCCTGCGCTCGCGGAAGCCTGGCTGGCTCTCGCTCGCGGACGCCTGGCTGGCTGGATATGCTCTCGTCCGCGACTCTTACTCTTTGGCTCGTCTAGCGGCTCGCTCCGAGCGCAGCACCAGCCGAGTGGCTGGCCGATACGAGCAGATCAGAGTCCACGACGTTGAGTCCATGGCGCGGGTCGGTGCTTAGCTGTGGCGGTATGTGCGTTTCCTCCTGCTTGTATGCTTGCAGCTGCAGCTAAGCTTGGTGTCTGTAAGCGATTGGCAGCTGTGTGCTTCTCCTCCAATGGTACGTTGCGGGACAGAGTCAGGAGCAAGCAAGGCACATCTGGTGCTCGACGAAATGCCATGCAAGGAGCATCATGTCCTCCACAGTATGACATTCCTATACTCAATTTCAAAATTCAAAATAATTAATTATATTTTGTTTTAATCTTTGGATTTTTGTTGGGGCGGGCAATATTCGATTGTCACATACATACCTCTGGTGGACCTGCTAATATGTTAGTAAACAAATTAGTCCTTTCTAATCCACCAAAGCCTAAATCTAGATCCACTTTACATAGTATGGTAAATGGCAAACTGATGCCACATGGAAAACATGCCAGACTATAGTGTTTCATTACTGTTGACAATAGATAAACATAGGAAACTCACCCTCTTTATTCTGATACAAATTTCTTATAGTAAAGCAGCACACACACATATATAACTTGATAAGACTTTCTTACTTCTACACGTGCCTTATACAACCAAATTTGTACAAGTGACTACGGGAGGCATACACTGCTGTAGAGTGTCTCAAATAGATTGAAGAAATTAAAGGATACAAAATACCAGTAAAAACCCACCACAAATCCCACTATGAAACTCAAGCAAAAATCCATTTCAGCCCAGCCACTTTTATGGTGTATGATGGGACCCCCTTGAATTGGCTGATCTCCGGGGCATTGATTTTGAAGGGGATGTCCACAGAGACCTGGATTACCGATGTACATAGAAGTCGGATCATCTATGTTTAGAGTGTCTAGTTGATTTCCTGAGGGTATTCTGCCTGATAAATTATTGTAGGACATGTTCAGAAAGCTCAGCGAAGTCAAATTTGATAAGCACCAAGGAATTTCACCAGAAAACTGGTTGTTTGAGAGGTCAAGGACTCCAATAATTGCAAAGTGCAAATTTGTTCTGGAATATGTCCACTAAAGTGGTTCCATGACAAATTCAAATTTTTCAGTCCAACAAGAGAGCTTATTTCCTCTGGAATTGGTCCAGCTAAATTGTTCGAGATAAATCTATGCTCATCAGAAAAATTATGTTTCCTGTATATTTAAGGTCTTGACCTTTTGTTTCCACCAGAAAACTATCATTAGCCAGTCCAAGGTATGAATGAACTGTCAGAATAATCATATTCTATTGTAAAGGATTCTGACGTGGATCTAAAGCCTTACTAGCAGTTAAAGCTCTTAAAAGCACTAAAGATCGTGGTATTGTTCCAGATAAAGTGTTATTTGCAAGATCTAGAAAACGAAGGGCAGGAAGTTTTGTTATCTCTACTGGAATGCGACCAGAGAAGGAATTGGATCTTAATCCTAGAATTACCAGATGTGGCAATTCGTCACTGATCCATGCAGGTAACTTTCCACTAAAATTATTGTGGGATATATCAAGGACAGTAAGGTTTTTGCAAATTTGTAGGAACAATGGGAATTCACCTGAAAGGTTGTTGTCACTCAGAAGAAGAGCCTGAAGCTGCAAATTTGAAGAATTAGCACGACTAGCATTTGCCACTGAAGAGTTTATGGTAGAAGAGTTCCACTGTTTCAAATCATTGGTGCTGCAATCAGGAAGCTTCCTTTCCAGGAGATTTTTTGACAGATTCAGTATTCGCAGTTGCTTCCACTGACAAATTGATGCAGGAATAACCCCAGTCAAATGATTGGAAAAGAGATGCACAACCTGTAACCATGGAGCTTCAAAATTTAATGACAGATGGCCGTTTAAAAAGTTATTTGAGATATCCAATATCCCTATTGTTTTAGGCAACCGTGGTACAGAACCAGTTAGATTATTTGACTGGAGAAAGAGGACTTCCAATGACATGAAGTCCAAATTTGGGGGCAACTCGCCACTAATATTGTTATAGGAGATGTGCAACTCGGTAGCATTAGAAAAAACAATCCAGAACCAATCTGGAATCATTCCAGTGAGACCTGTGTTTGAAATATCTAGCCAGTTAATATGGTTTTGGGTCCGAAGCCATGTAGGAAATCCAGGGCCCATGTGACAAGATGCAAACCTTGCAGTACTCAGTTGAAATGGTGGCACCCAATCAAAAAAGCAACTTTGAACTGTAGATGATTATCTGATAAACAAATATATTCCAAATTTGTTAGGTTGGCGAAGTGTTCCTGTGATATTACACCACTTAGGCTGTTGTTGGATAGATCCAGAAAAGTCAAGTTTGTAAGTGCTCCAATCCCCACGGGCACAGAACCGGATAAATGGTTCCCTCTTAGATAAAGAGTGTTTAAACCGGTTAGGTTTTCTAGGCAATATGTTATATTACCAGTCAAGTTTGCATTATCCAGATGCAACTCCTTCAATTTCCTCTGCGAACAACTTGGTAGCCTCTCCATCCAATATGTTATGTCCATACCAATATCATTGGAGGAGAGATCTAGATAATGCAGATTGCATAAATTTTGAAATGTTGCTGTATCATTCCATTAAGATGGTTGAACGCGAGGTCAAGTCTTTCTAGTAAGGTCATGTTCCCCAATTCATCAGGAAAGGAACCAAATAGCCCACAATCATAAAGCTCAAGGATCTTAAGGCTAATCACATCCCAGAACCAGTTGGGTGCAATTTGACCATTTAAGGAGTTATGTGACAGGCTGAGTTCCTCAAGAGCTGTAAGGTTGAGATGGGAAAGTGATGGAGCAGAATTCACAATAAGGCAACGTCGCAAGCGCAGTACTCTCAAATTAGGAAGGGTGTTTACCACATGAAACCAGTCATCCACTGCGCTAATGTTCACCCAACCCATGTTGAGATGCTTCAGTGAAGTGAGTTGCGCCAGCCATGAAATATCATGTGAATACACGTAGAAATTGAAATTGAGGTAGTTATTAATGTCAAGATAAACTAACTTGGACATGTTACCTAGCTGAGGCGGTACCCTACCAATGAAATCCATATATGAGAGGTTGAGATACTTCAAGTACTTAAGAGAGCCCAAGAATTCAGGTATTGGCACACCACCACCGACAAGGTTCCCACTGAGATCCAGATGCCTCAAATGTTGTAGGTCAAGCAAAGAATTACTTATCTGTCCACGCATAGAACTGACTCTGAAGCTAGGACCAGTGAAATAATCATCGTAGTTGTTGTTGTGGAGGTCGAGCTTTATGACATGTCCAGTCTTATTGCTGCACTTGACGCCATGCCACAGGCAACAGTCATGGCCTCTCCACGAGCCTAGCCGATTCGCGGGGTCGTCGGTTATTCCTGATTTGAAGGACAGCAGCGCGGCCCTCTCAGACGCGAAGCAGCTGCGGCTATAAACTCCACAGCACCGGCCACCGATGTGGCGGCTGCGGCGGCAGAGAGTAGCAAGAAGAGAGCTGCTGCATGGTGCGCGGTGGAGGGTTGTACAATTCCGGCCATTTGCTGATATTTTTGAAGTACTGATCACTGCCTTTTATAAGGCAGTATATACCAGTAGTATTAACGTACAGTCAAGAGTCCACACTTCGTCCAAGTCAGAGTCAAAATTGCCTGCGTCAGTTCCATCAACTTCAATCAGTATGTAGGGAAGAAATTTCCGTGCCGCCATAACTTTCTTTTGTCAGCCAACTCAGCAGCGCCACATATTAGTAGTACATGGCACGTGCCGATGATTGGAGGATAGTTACCACGGAGGCTCCAGTTATAGTGGTTTTTTTTTTTTTTTTTTTTTTTTTGCCAAGGGCGAATGGAGTTTTATAAAAGAAAACAAAAAAAATAGTATGTATGGATTTTTGCCATGTTTTAGTGTTTAGAGAATATAAAAATACTTTCTTCATCTCAGAGTAATCAACTTTTAGAAATTTTATAGGTCAAGTTTATTACATATTTGATAAACTTTATAGAAAAAATAATATTCATCTGTGTAGCACCACCAAATAAGTACACTATAAAGAAACAATTTATTATATACGGTGTCAAATTTTGTATCAAGATGTTTTTTCTATAAATCCGGTTAAACATAAGAAAGTTTGACTTAAGCAACTCTGAAAGAGTAATTATTTAGAACCGAGAGTAGTATTACTGTAAACTCTGGCAGAACTTGTAAGTAATAAATGTCTATATGCATATCTCTTGGCTAATGATGAAGTAAGAGCATCTCCAAAGCTTTGTACAAATCACTTGCTAATCTAATCACTTTACCAAGTTAACAAAGTACATATGAAGCTCAATTTCTCCTTTCCAATAATTTCGTATAGTAAGAGCATCACCATGTACCTTCTAAACTCATTCTCTAAATTATTATTTTGAGGGTCATTTGCATAAAAATTATTTTTATATATCTTTTCACTCTCAACTGACTTTGTACTCTCTCTGTCCCATTAAAAATATCGTTTTTGACTTTTAGACTTATTGTTTAACCATATGTATGGTAGTACGTAGTATATACCAATAGTAGTCCACTTCCTCCAGTCAAGATGCCTACGTCACTTCCATCAACCTCAACTGGGACTATGTCTGGAATTTCTGTGCCCGCGAACCCTTTCTGCCGCCAGGGAACTCAGCAGCGCCACATATATACATGGCACGCCGATGATTGGAGGTCAGGTGCCAACGGTTGTGTAATATGAGTGGAACTTCAGTAAACAATAAGAAAAGAAAAAATTGTATATGAATCTTTTGTCATGTCTTGGTGTTTAGGGAATAAAGGTGCTCCCGTTGTTCCAAAAATAAAATCAAATTTTTGAATTTTCATAAGTCAAATTATTTTAGACTTGACCAACTGTAAGGTCGAGATGGCGGACTAGAGGGGTGAATAGTCCTTTAAAATAATCGCTCCGGCTTAACCGATATAAGTGCGGAATTAAATCCTATCGGCCTAACCAAGACTTTCACCCCTCTATCTATGTCTCTAGATGCACCTTGTAAAAGATCCTAAACAAGAAGACAAGGTGCCAATCTAGCTAGTGCACACTAAACAAGTCTAGCTTGCAAGGTCACACAAACCTAAGCAACTAGTACTTTAGCAACGGGTGTGCACCTACACAATTCTAATGAGCAAAAGCACAAAGCCAACCTAAGCTCACTAGATGCTCATGGACAAAGCTACACAAGCCAAACCCAAGAGCTCAATCTTACTTAACTACACAAGCTAAGCAAGGCAACTTACTCTACTTCTAGCTACACAAGCAAGAAAGGTGATTAACAAGCTACTCAAGCTAACTAACCACAAGAGCAACTACACAAGCTATACAAGAATGTAAGAAAAGTAAATACAAAGCTTTGTGAAAGAGATTGCAAACCACCGCGAAGTGTGGACACAAGATGACTCGGCGATTTTCACCGGGTTCACTTGGTTGCCCCCAAGCTACGTCTGTTGTGTCGACCAACACCCCGGTGGTTCCTCCGGTCTTTTCACCTAGATGGTTCTTCGGTGTGACCCTCAAGTCACTTGCCCCTCAAGGCATGCCCCATAAGGCACGCAAGACACCGCTCCAAGTGAGCCCCTCAAGGCACCGAGCAAACCCACACATGCAAGGGTGGTAACTCCAATGACAGCGCAATCAATAGGGCTACTCTTCGCGATCCCCGCGAGGTGGTACCGACCTCTCACAATCTCTTCTCCAGCACCGTATCTCCACGCGTGCTACCACGGAGCCTCTTGCCACCAAGCCGTCTAGGAGGTGACAACCTCCGAGTAACAAGCTCTCCCGGCTTGCAACACAACCCACCTAGTGCCACTCGAAATGCAGTACCTCGCAAAGCACTCACTAGAAATCACTCTTCTCACTATCGGATGGTCACTACCAAGCATATGTGAGTTAGAAGGGCTTCAAGCACCACCACACAAGGCAACATAGCTTGGGCGTGCTCGGCCACCGGCCACGGCTAGCCAAACCCACGTATATATAGCCCCAAGGGCTGAAACTATGGAATTGCCACCTTGGGCAAGCCCCGAAACGAAGCGCCAGACAGCGTCCGGCCTCCACCGCCCGGACGCTCCAAGCCGCGTCCGGCGCTCCTCGTCACGCCACGTGTACCGGCCGTTCGAAGTGACCATTGATCCCCAACGGCTACCTCCACGTACGCGAAACCTGCGCCGGACGCGCTGGTGACCACCGCCCCAGGCCAGCGTCCGGCAGTCCCATATCCCCGCCGCCCGCGCGAGAGAACGCCCGGACGCAAGCGGTGGCTCGCCCGAGTCCGCCGCGTCGGCGCGTCGCCGAAGCGTGCTCCGCGGCGCTCGGCACCGAAGTTTCCCGGTCGAAGTCGGCGTCGCCCGGACAACGCCTCCTCAGCGTCGGCGCTCGGCGCGCAGAAACCCCGGCCCGCCCGCCAACCGTCCGCGCCGGGACAGCGTCCGGCCCACGCTTTAACCGTAGCGTCCAGGCCGCCCGCGTCCGGGCGCTTGTAAATCCATGATTTCCTGACCCGCCAGCGATCTTCTCCACCATGCTATCCCACAAGTATACCAACTTGACCACCATAGATAGCATGTTTCCAGCAGCTTTGCATCAGGCAATGGAAAATATGCCTCCAATTTTCTGAGCGCCCGGGAATCCCGCCACCATAGGCGGGAGGAAGAGAAGGGACCCAAGCCCAACTCAACCCTACAAACCACAGCGCGAACATTCGCCACCTTTGTAAATGTGCCAACACCACCAAGTGTACAACTCCGTGTGCTTGTGTGTTAGCATTTTCACAATCATTTTCAAAGGATTTTCTCTTCAACTCACCACGCCACTCGATCCTAGCACATCGCAATGTTAGATCGCTCAAGTGGCACTAGATGCCGATATGCAAACAAGATTACCTCTTGATAGTACGGCCATCTATCCTAAATCCGGTCAAGTACTTCTCTACTCAACCTTAGGCCGGTGAAATGAAATGCCCTAGGTTATACCTTTGCCTTGCGCATTTCCATCTCCACCGTCTTCCTCCATTGTGCCAATGCAACAACATGCACCGACACGATCATCAAATGATATGATCCACTTTATATCATCATGTGACACTCTTGGTCCATCGATCTTGACCTCGCTTGCTCTTCACCGTTGCGTCGGTCCATCGGCGCCAAGTCTTGCCCAAGCTTCACCATCGCATGGTCCTTCGCCCGCGGCCTCAACTTGCCCTTCACACTTGCAAGGTCCATCAAGCCAAGCCTCATCTTGATCTTCACCTCTTGGTCACATGACTCCGTGTCATGTCTCATTTGCAATGAGCTCCTTTATCAACTCATGTGTTGAGCCTCACAACATCTCCAAGCCATCTCCACCATGGCATATGTTGCTCACACACATGTACACGTGAGAACTAACTCCTGTGTATCTCAACCATCACACATGTTAGTCCACCTAAAGTTGTCACTCAATTATCAAAACCAAACAAGGGCCTTTCAATCTCCCCCTTTTTGGTAATTGATGACAACTCTACAAAAGATATAGATTTAAGAATATTTGGACTTTATACTCCATATCCAACATTTGGCTCAACGTCATGATTTGGATGAGTACCACAAAGTCAACTTGGTAGTGATAGCTCCCCCTACATGTGCCCAAATGGTTTGGTTTCAAGCTTGCACACATGCATAAATATGGAATTTTGGGAGAAGTTAGCACTACTAAGTGATGCTAAGGTGTATAAGATAAACCTTTAGACGTGATACAAATCAGGTGCACCATTGAAGTTCATCCTTAGTATCATGGTTGGCTAGAAATCCCACATGAAACAAAACACTAGATACCTCATGAGATCAACATTATAAGCAAGGTTCTAGTACCACTTGTAAAGCACATGTGACTAGCTAAACCATCTATACGTGCTAGTTTTCAAATCATCAATCAAGTTCTATAACTAGCATTCACCACACAAGCATTGCATATTGAAATATAAGAACTTATGTGAATGCAAGCAAGCATACATGAATATGCACATATCAAATGCAATCAAACAAGTTCATGAGCTTGCTCCCTACTTGTGTGCCTCTTAATCAGGAATTTTTTATCCTCCTCCATTCTTTAATGTTGCTCCCTCTAATGTTGCTCCTCTTGATCCATGTCCATTTACCTCCTTTCTTTTATGCTTTTTGTTCCATATTTCTCCTTTTGTATGCTTCTTCGCATTCTCCCCTTTGTATGCTTCTTCGCATATCTTTGTACAATTCTCTCCCCCTTTGTCATCAATGACCATAAAGGTATACTGCAATACCACTTGAAGATACCACATGTGAAAAATTCTCTTGATGCAAAGGATTGGAACTAGGGGTTGATGGTTGAGTCTTGAATCTTCATTTTTGATGGACAACACCATATGTTGGAATGACACCACTTGTAAAATCCACATGTAGTTGCAGGAATCCACTTGTAACTATGCATTGGGCACCCCCTTTGTCATAGCACCAAAGATACTACATGTAGGTCACTTGAAGTTTCTTTGTCTCTAATACGATGAAGTGGGGCTCCTCCTATGACAAAGCATGAGTCAAACCAATGCGCAAACACTTTCTTGTCGGTGAGGGTAGCTTCTCTTGATTTGAATTGATCACTTTAAAGTTGAGGATCACTTGTGGAACCATCATCTTGATGTACTAGATATCACTTGAATGAAAACCATGTGTACCATACCACTTGTAGGAACACCACTTGAAGATAGTGATAGACTAGACATTTCTTGCAAGAACTATCATTATGGTAACCACTTGTTGGATTTATCATGAATAACCAATTCTTGAACTTGATAGTCTTCATGAGCTTCTATTTCTTTGACTTGAGCCAATATGAATCACTTATAAACATCAAGTCGGTTTGAACCAATGACAAGCTTCTTCACACCTCACTAGAAGGGTTATCTTGTCAATGTTGTACTTGAACCTTATATGCAATTCAAACTAGATCAAGTACTTGGGTTCACTAGCTCATGAACAAACTCATACTCATACCACTAGATAAATCAAACAATCAAGCAATAGTGGTAGACTATGAATTTAAAACATTTCATTGTTATGCATGATCCTAATAAGCATGTACTATATGCACTAACCGCATACTAGTAAGGGATGAAATGATCATGCACAATACAATGATACCTTTGCTATGTTGGAGTAGAGGATAATCACATAGATTCCAATTTCATTACTCCAATAGCAATGTGAAGTCCATTTATAAGCTTGATGAAGCCAATAGATACCATGATTGAATACCATGCTTCACCCATATGAGATGAAAACCAACTTGAGATCAAGTGCACTTTCTTGTTGTGGTTGGCCCGCTTCTTCTTGTGATTCTTGCTTGCATGAGAGAATACCACTTGAATGGGTACCACTTGTGCACCACTTGTATTATTTCTTGACTTGTCATGTATTGCTCTCTATCTTGGGTGTTGCTTGCTTACTTTATCAACCCTTTTGATTGCTTCAAGTAGAGCATCTCCAATATCTCTTGGATCACCAAGAACTATTCTTGACACTCACTTGAATTGCCTTTCTTTGATTGATCCTTTGGACTTGATATGATGAATCACTTGAAATCTTCCTTAAGTCCTTTTCTTTCTTGTTTAAGTTTTTTCTTTCTACCAAATGATCTTCAATTTGTCACTAGAACTTAAACTTTATCTTCATCTTGAGTTTGATCTTGATCTTCGATTTGAGTACCAAGCTGTGTAACAAATACACTTCACAATCAAATGACCTTGTACTCATTATTCTTCATGCTTCTAGACCAATTCAAAACCAAACTTAGGTTCCTCAACCACTTGTAAACATGAAACCAACTTGAGGACCTTTCAATTTGAGTGACTCTTGATATAACCAATGATAGTCACTTTTCTGGCAGATTCTGTACTCTTCAAAGAATAATTCATATCTCACAATGTACAGCTCCAAATGCCATGAAATTTGGTGGAGATGTGAAACATTGAGTATACCAGCAGCTATAAAAATTTGAGCTTCATTGGCCTTCTAGATTGCTACCAGATTTCACATCTTCACTTACTGTTGCATGCTGAAAACTGATGCACTAATGCTGACAAGATATACTCCAAAACCGAAGCAATTCTTATCCAATCTTCATGAAGTTTGTACAGCATATTGTACCATAAGTGTAGAGCATCCATACCAAATTTCAAGCCAATCCAAATAAATTTGATCACTCAATCATGGCCGTCTTTTCAGCTAGCTCAGATTCTAAATATTTGGACAGATTTTAAGCAATTGAGCTATGCCTCTTCAAATTGAGTCAAACTTGATATCAATTTGTTTGAATACCAACACAAGACATATATCCATTCAAACCACTTATTAAGAGTCATCTTGTGATCATATCCAACCAAACTAATTCAATTTTGACTACTAAGCAATTAATCCATTCAATCATCTCATAGCAAGCAACATATGCATATATCCAATTCAATCAACTCATATGCACCCAAATGAATAGATCAACTAGGAATATACCTTTGATAACTCATGATCATCCATTAGCAAGCTTCAACTCAAATAATTTGCAAGCCTTCGAATACCAATTGATTACCACAACTTGATTATTGCACTTGTATGTTGTAGCACATTGGACTTCACTAGTCATGACTTGGCATTGGGAAAGAAATAGTACTAAGCTTCAATACTTGATTCAATCAAATGATGAATGACATGAACTCAATTGAATCAAGTCTCCAATGCCATGGTACCTACACACAATCATCCACTTTTTGATGGTACCCAAACATGTTTGGGTCCTCTCAAGTTAGGAGCCACATACCTAGGCAAAACCTTAGTATGGATAGCGGGATGTTTTGCAATAGAGACCGTAGAGGTACCATTACCATCCTTTCTAAGCATATTATTTGCATCAATTGAAATAGGCTTAGAATTGTTACCTAGGGGACATGAATGAGCCATGTGTCCCCTTTCCCATGAATAGCATCTTCTCTTTAATT